>BSBK01005136.1:382500-937345 GCA_027943335.1 Chamaecyparis obtusa | reverse complement strand
GTCCCTCCTAGATAGCTAGTTTTACTACAAAGACCATTCCTTTTATTAATTACTATCTTTACTTTTTGTTTAATACATTAATATACTTTATTTAATTATTATAAACAACATAACATTTACACAATCAATAAAATCATATAAATATTATTATTTATATAAGCATGGGTATATGCATGTGCACCCACATATACACACATATATAACATACATTCAATTATAACACATATATAATAAATATATATACATATACTTACAAAAATAAATCTAACTCACATCATTAATCTCATAACATCAAATCATTAATCACAAGAACACATCACATGTTGCATTCAAATACTGTAGCTAGGCCTAAACATAGCTCTAAGTTCACGAGTAAGCTTGAGACTAATCTTGGTAATATCTCCACACAAAAATAGTTCAAGAATTTTGAAGGCATGCTCAAACCTGTGTAGCCAAGTGGAGTCAATGTCTGGTACTTGCATCTTGCAACACCAACCAACATGCATATATACATATATAAACAAACAATGGAAAACAAGGATGGAGAGTGTGACATCGTGTGGACATCCTGTAGGAGTAACTATGACTGCCTCCCCTTATCCTACACTCACATCAGACAGTGACATCAACAAAGCATGATTGGATTAGTGTGGTTAGTACTAGAATAATCATTTTTCCATATTGTATAACCAGAATGCATCATAACATATCCATGTAAATGTAAATCATCTATTAACTTTCATAAACCCATTTAACCATTAGGAATCTACTCAAAATGTCTCATTATCAAAACAACATAAAAAAATCATATAACCCTAAATGTGTTAATCATATCTAATCCCAAGTAACATTATTAGATAATATAGAAAATCCAACCCTTAAGTGATTATAATCAATTAACCTAAGGTAAAATTAAATATTAATAATGAGCACTTTGCAAAGAAGCATATAAGTCTATCAGGTGATCCTTTTAGTATTAAGATCCTAAACTATCATTGACACACAAGAAGATATAAAGGACATACTTATGTAAATATTATTATTTCCCAAATTAAAATATGAAGTTATCATGATTAGTAAGAAACCATCTCACGAAGGGTCATACTCTTACAAAACAACCATGAAATCACTTATAGCATGATCTAACTCCCTAGTGAGCATAACCAAGATTTATTAGGGTTGGAGGGGCATTACATCATCCCTCCCTAAGATTTGACTTACTCCTGAAAGTCAAGAGTTTCTATCCTTTGGCCAAATATAAAATAACAATATTAAATACTTTTCTACTCTAGTCTAACATTAATATATTAGGTATAATCTTCAGCCCGGGATTTAGGAGTTGTTTTAATAGAAAAATATGTTTTAGGATTCTAAAATGCAATTAAGAATTTAAATTTCCTCCTCTAAACTAGATATAGATTGATATAGGGGTTATTTCTTCTCAATGTGTATACATAAGATACTAGTATCATACTACTACCTATGTGAGCATTTAAAACTAAAACCCTTAAAATATTCAATTTGCCACATACATCAGCACATAAATTTTTGAGTAACCTTTCCAACAAGATAAAAACAAATCTCTTTTATGGAACAAGTTATTTTTTCCCATAATATCTAAGGTATACTTATAGGAGAATATCTAATACCAACTTACACGCAAGATAGAATACACTTCTATTTCAAAGAGTGCAACCTAAGATACCTTTTATGCTTCTATTATAACAATTTTTTAGTGTTGTATTATTACAATACACATAAAGATATCCCTAATAAATTTTAACATGATTCATTAAACTAGAGTTTCATGAACATTACTTATTAACTACCTTATTTAACCAATTCCATATCCTAGAAGTTCATAATAATTTGAATACGAGTATATCTTTTCCCAACATTAATAAGTTTGTATAAATTTACCATTTTCTCAAAATAAAAGTCATAGATTCTTTAATAGATGGAGAGAATTACATGAGTCCTACGACTACCCTTTTATTCAATAAAATTAATATGTTCAACCCACTAACCTTTTGTACACACATTTCAATAAAAGCACATTTGAGGAGAACTACAAGTATTATTTGCTGGAAATATTCAGGAATTAACCAAGTTACTGAGAGGGGAGGGGTGAATCAGTAACTCCAAATTTTCTTTCAATTACAGATGTATTAACATATAGTTTACTTTATCCTTTTGCATATAGAAAGCATGAAACTTAAAAGCATTCACAACAATGACACATAGATTTGGTTACCCAAAAACCTTCCAAAAGAAAGTAAAACTGGGGTGGGGATGAAACCCACAAAGCTTTAGTACTGCAGTAAAAAGTTGGCCGGTTAAGGCTTACAATTGATCACTTCTGATGATCTACCCTGCTAGGAGCAATAAAGATTGCTAAATCCACCCTGTTAAAGGATTTACAAACATACAATGAAGTATGCACTCAATTAAGAGATTTTACAAAGACTGTTAAGTCTACCCGGTTAAAGGATTTCAAGCTGATTCACCTGTTAGGATGAAACAGTAGATCTCTTACTTACAACTGTACTTGCTGAATGAGATTCACTAATGTACTGATCACCTTCTATGATGAATTTGTCTTTGTTGCTCCTTATACTACTGTAGCCCTTTGTAATTCGCTTATCTCTACCTTTCTTGTTCATATTCATACACATACTAATTACATTTTGGTATTTTTACAACATTGTTTATATACAAGTCTAAACAATTAATTACAATTACAAAGTCAGCTTGACAAATAAACATAAGTGCTACTAAGTCAGCCCAAGTATGGTTACACAGTTCCTGCAAACTAACTTGGTGACTTTCTGATACTCGACGTCCACTGCATTACTCGGCATCATCATGCACTTGGTAGAAGTGAAGGCACTGTTCATACTAACCACTTGGTAGGTTTTGAACTCAGTAAATACTGGTGACTCGGTAGACATAATGTTACTCAGTTTACACTTTTCTACTCAGTTTGCATTGTCCTACTTAGTTTGCCCTGTACTACTCGGTTTGCACTGTTCTGCTCAATTTGCACTATTCTGCTCAGTTTGCACTATTCTACTCAGTTTGCACTATTCTGCTCGATTTGCACTGTTCTGCTCAGTTTGCACTGTTCTACTTAGTTTGCACTATTCTGCTCGGTTTGCACTGTGAATGCAAATAAGAGTTGTCACTAGTGGCAATCCTGCTTAATGCCAACAATCTCCCCCTTTGGCATTAGTGACAAAAACACTTATTGCCCAAAACTTATATACATGAACCATGTTGAGATTTATTTAATTTTTCAAAATTTGTCTTTGTTATAGGGCTTTATACATTATCTCCCCCTTTCAATGTGCTAACTTTTTCTTCTATACATATCTTCTTCTATACATATCTCCCCCTTTTTGGTGATAATTCCAAAGGTGTATATACAAGTGTTTTACAAAGAGAATCCAAAATTTGATAGAAAAATAGAATGTACCTTCATTATCAGTGCCAGGGTTCTGTCCCAATTTTCTTGCAGAATCTTGCATGTTTGGATTGCAATTTGGACTTTTGCAGAGAGTTCAATCATGTGATCTACTATTGAGAACTGATTGTCATGAATTAATGTTTTGGAATGTTCAATGTGCTTCTACATTGTATTCATGATGGGAAGGATCATGTTCTGAATGTCTAGCAGTGTGGACTGGATCCTTGTGTCTTCTTTCAGTAGTTCTGACTGCATATTTGATAGGTATGAGATTTTCATGTGATGAGCAGAGTTTGAACTTGGTTCAAGTTGTAGCTTCTGTATGCTAATCTTCAAATCATCATCAATTTTATTCATTTTATCCTTGACATCCTTGGTGAACTCGGCAATATTGCACAGTCTGGCTAAAAGAGAGCTAACATTCGAATAGGAAGATTCAATGTTTGACAAAACTGAAGACAATTCGACTTGATTAATAGCTATGTGCTAAGAAATGTGCTCAAGCACTTTATTGTTGAATTTCTTCTTGGCTCTTTCAACTAACTTGTATGTCCCAGATGAATCCTCATTGTACTTATTTACTGCTTCTGCTAATTGTAACAAAACATGTTGAGAGGAGTCTACTTTAATACCTAATGCTTCTGACAAAATGTCCTTAGCATCCTTAATGATTTTATATTCCTTGTCTCTCTCCTCTTTAAGTTTCTTTTGCTTCGCTTTCCTTTGGAGGATTTCACCTATATTTTGCATTTGATCCGCTGATAGATTTGCAAAATCCAATGTTGGAATCTCTATTTCTTCATCTAGGTCTATATCCTCTACTATATTCTTGCCCAAAAATCTTATACTCGGTTGAGTCTTACGCTTATCTGTACTTAATGCCTTAGTAGTAGTGACAGTAGACATAGTAGGACTAGCTATAGAGAATGGTATACTGTCTACTGGAGAACTTAAAGTATTTACACTTGTAGAATCAAAAAATGGAATACTTACTACTGGAAAACTTGATGAAATAGGAGACTGCAACTCGGTAGAAGAAATTTTAGTTACTTCTATTGTTGCTACAGGTGATTGGACAAATGTTGAAGTTGTCACAATCATGCTTGAAGGTGTCTCTGGGCTAGATGTAGTAACTTTTTCTAGAGAGGTAGGAAGTGATGCAATGACTTCTACCACTATCCTCACAGTATCATCTACCTCAGTGGCTTCTTCCTATTCATCACTATCATCTTCAATGTCTTTTATTATAACTGTTTTAGTACTTGGTTGGTGAAGATGGTATATGTTCTTCCATGTGGCATTTGCAGCCTTCACAACTGATTCAATATTGTTAATCAGAATCAAACAAGTATTGAACTTCAGTGTCATCTTATTTTCATTCTCCTTCAATGCCTTCTTTATTTCATCATTTTTCAAGCTCGACATTAACTGTCTCAAGGTTTGATCAAATATGTCTTTTACAATTTGCTTTGCATTGGTCCATCTCATTTTTATTGGATCTAATAAAGCTGCTGGAATCTATGGGGCTATTTCATCAGGAGAGTATTTCCACTGTCCCATCTTTTCAATGACAGCATCTTCTATTTCCTTTTGTTCTATTTCTGATCTGGTTTCATATTTTAAAGATTTTATATTACTTACTCTAGATCCTGATCCTTCTCTAAAAAGTTTGATCTTCTCTTGAAGGGTTAGAGGATGCCTTTTGAATATTATATCTTTGTCTGCCTTGTCTGCCTTACCCCTTGTACTTCTCCTTGTAAATACAATAGTGGGAGGCTTAGGTGCCTTAGTGATGAATACCTTTCCTTTCTTCTTTTCAGGTTCTGGTTCCTCTGTTTTCTCATCCTTTTCCTTTTCTTCTTCAGTGTCTTCTCCTCTGTCCTCGGTTAGCATTTGTATTTTGGCTATCCTCTTTTTTCCTACTTGTGGAAGCTTTATGCTTAATTCAATTCTCACTTTTTCTTCTTCATATGTTCTGAAATATGGAGCTTTGGGATTAATAGGCTGATTAAGGAGGGCTTCAATGATATTCTTTGTCTCATCAATGTTTACCTCATAAGGAAGAGGTTTTACATGTACAATCCTCAGTTTAGCTACTTGAATGTATACTCTATCATAGTCCACCATGAAACAAATATCATCCTTATAATCCTCAACCAACTTCTGTGGAATCCAGAATCTGTCATTCATTTTCTCTTTGAAAGACTCAAAATAACTATCCATGATGCTCTCAAAATTTTCACCCATTTCTAAAATATATTCATTTATCTCATAAAGAACTGGCACATCCTTTCTCCATATTACTTTTCCTTTGGAAAGGAAGAATTTCTGAACATAGAAAAATAAACAGACCAGTAGAGATCCAAACTTACATGGATTGTTTTTGGAAGTTTGAATGCTTTCCATGTTCTTGTTAAACTATTTTAACAATAAATCTGCAAGGTCAAATGATAAATTATTCTTGACCACTTTGTATGCTAGGTCTATGGCTTCATAAGAAACACTATTCTGTCGACTTGAACTATATATTTTATGGGCAATGATGTGTGTTCCAAACTTCAGTTCAACATTAGTAATGCTGCTTACTTTCATGCCTCTACCATCCCACTCGGCTAGGGTTTTCTTCTCCAGTTCTGGCCGACCTAGGGTTTTGGTAGTTTTAGCTTTGTTTAACATGGGAAGACCGGTGATTTGGTGAATCATCTTCTTAGTGATCTCTATGGGTTGCTCAAGCCAAATCTTGCCTTCATGTACATGGCTGAGAATGTATCTAACCCATTTCTCCCGAAAGTTTCAAGGTAAATGTGCAATGTGAACTAATCCCTTATCTTCCAGATATTTGTGCTCAGGTTTTAGAATACCATCCACACACAGTTCTACACACACAATATCTAGCTCTAGGTTTCCCATTTCTTGAATTGCACAATTGAAATGATTGCGAATATCGTTAACAAGTAGTACCTTAGGAGGAATTTGAGATTGAGCTCCGCTCGGGTCTAGGGCTGCTGCAATTACGGGCATGAGTTTGAAATCTGGTGCTCTCCATTCCCCTTGGACTATCACTTTTGATCCTTTCTTTGCTGAAGTGCTAGATGATGCCATGGTAGCTCACAGAGAATTCTTTTCGCAAAAGTATTTGAATCGCTGGATTGCTCTTGAAATTTTTTGCTCTCAAAGTGCTAAAGTTTGTGGTGAAGAATGAGTTTGATTTCTTGCCTTTTGTTTACAACTCTATCATTAATGCTCAGTACAAATTAGGGTATGAATTTTGACAGACTGTCACCCACTATGAATTAATTGCTCAATAAAGACTTTGCAACTCGGTGAACTTGAGAATTCATATTGCTCTGACCTCGCTCGGTAAAAATTGGTACTGACCTTCCTGTGATCTTATTGCATCTTGTATGGTGATTTAGATCTTTCTTTTAATTCAGTTTTGGAACTGCTTGAAATTGGTCTATGAGAATATAGTTCCAGTGCTTTCTTGGGAATTTAGTTTGAGTCAGTAGAGCCACCCATTCCATTACTTGGACTGGTTTTCTCAGTAGATTTACGAAACCCACTGTTGTCTCATCTATTTTCTAACCTTAGTTGCTTCATTCTTCTTTCCATCTTCAACTTCACTAGCATTCATGCAATTTTTGGCTATGTGACCAAGTTTAGTGCATTTGAAGCATCTTGTGGTAGTATCTCTTTTCCTTAGATGATGTTTTATGCAGTTCATGCCAATGTGTCCATATTCTCCACAGTAATGACATCTACACCAGGTGTTGTAATCCCATCCAAACATTTCTTTCATAATTTGTTTTGCTAGATTGAATGTTTTGGATCTGCACTTGGATGCCTTCTGACCTTGTTTGTTGCATTTGTGACAATTACCTTTGAATCTTGGTTTTTCCCTGCATTCATTTGCTTTGTGACCATGCTGATTGCAGTTGTAGCATTTTCCATTGAATTCTTCTTTTTCATTGCTCCAACATTTATTTGAAGTATGTCCTATTTTTCCACAATGATTACAAGTAGGTTTCTGATTTCTTTGAGTACCTTGCTTAGAAGATTCACCTTCTCATTTGTATCCAAGTCCTGCTTTTCCTTTTTGCCTATGAAGATTTTGCTCATACAATTGATTTAAGTCTTCTTGGCTTTTCAGCATTCTTTCATTGATTTGTTTTTCGATGTTTAGGTCATCCATCAATCTTAGATTGATTTGCTTTTCTGATCTTAGTTCTTCTCTTGTGCTTTCTATTTTTGATCTTAGAGTCAGAATTTCCTCATTTGTATGGGAGATCTGATCAATTAGGTTTTCTAGCTGAAGGGTTTTATTTTGGACTTCATTGTCCCTTCCATCTAATTCATCTTTCAACTTGTTTCTTTGTTCTAAGATCTCACAAAATCTTGTTGAGTGTAGCTCTTGTTCTCTTTTTAATTTTCTCACTTCTTCCTACAAAGACCCATTCTTTTGTAGGAGTTCTTTGACAACATTGTTTGCTTCATCTGAGCTATTTGAGGGAAAAAGATCTTCAATATTTTCTTCAATGTAATTCTAATCATTCATGTGATTTGCAAGTTCCTTCCTTCTTCTTAGGGATTGGGAAAGATGTTCTTTTGCTTCTTTAAGTTTAGCTATGGCCACTTCCAGATCTAGCTTTTCATTTTCAATCACCTTGTTCAGTTTGAATACCTCCATTGTCTTGGATCTTTGCTCAAGCTAGTTAAGCTTTATCTTGAGAACCAATACAGTTCTGATACCAATTGTTGGAAATATTCAGGAATTAACCAAGTTACTAAGAGGGGAGGCGTGAATCAGTAACTCCAAATTTTCTTTCAATTACAGATGTATTAACATATAGTTTACTTTATCCTTTTGCATATAGAAAGCATGAAACTTAAAAGCATTCACAACAATGACACATAGATTTGGTTACCTAGAAACCTTCCAAAAGAAAGTAAAATTGGGGTGGGGATGAAACCCACAAAGCTTTAGTACTACAGTAAAAAGTTGGCTGGTTAAGGCTTACAATTGATCACTTCTGATGATCTGCCCTGCTAGGAGCAATAAGGATTGCTAAATCCACCCTGTTAAAGGATTTACAAACATACAATGAAGTATGCACTCGGTTAAGAGATTTTACAAAGACTGTTAAGTCTACTCAGTTAAAGGATTTCAAGCTAATTCACCTGTTAGGATGAAACAGTAGATCTCTTACTTACAACTGTACTTGCTGAATGAGATTCACTGATGTACTGATCACCTTCTGTGATGAATTTGTCTTTGTTGCTCCTTATACTACTTTAGCCCTTTGTAATTCGCTTATCTCTACCTTTCTTTCTTGTTCATATTCATACACGTACTAATTACATTTTGGTATTTTTACAACATTGTTTATATACAAGTCTAAACAATTAATTACAATTACAAAGTTAGCTTGACAAATAAACATAAGTGCTACTAAGTCGGCCCAAGTATGGTTACACAGTTCCTGCAAACTAACTCGGTGACTTTCTGATACTCGGCATCCACTGCATTACTCGGCATCATCATGCACTTGGTAGAAGTGAAGGCACTATTCATACTAACCACTCGGTAGGTTTTGAACTCAGTAAATACTGGTGACTCGATAGACATAATGTTACTCAGTTTACACTTTTCTGCTCGGTTTGCATTGTCCTACTTAGTTTGCCCTGTACTACTTAGTTTGCACTGTTCTGCTCAGTTTGCACTATTCTGCTCAGTTTGCACTGTTCTGCTCGGTTTGCACTGTTCTGCTCAGTTTGCACTGTTCTACTCGGTTTGCACTGTGAATGCAAATAAGTGTTGTCACTAGTGGCAATCCTTCTTAATGCCAACATTATTATCCTTATTCGCATCTTCAATATGACATCTATACCATTACCTACAAATTCACATTCTTGTAATATTTCCATTTTAGGACAAATAGAAAGTTTGACTTAAATCTTATTCTAATAGACATATCATTATTCCTTTCATAATAACTCATCATTCCTATATCATATCAATGTTGTTATCTTTAACTTGCTTTTCACACACAAAATGCAAACAATGTAAATAATTACTACACAATTTTGTTTAATATCTTATTTTTTCCTTATAGTTGATGATTTTTCATTGGTTCAATTCACACCACTTACAAGGATCATATATAATTCAAAACTCCTACCATATAATCAAACATTTCTCCTTTCAACAATTGTGTACTTATGATCCTATTTATCACAAAACCTTGGGGACATAGGTCCTTTACCCAAGGGTTTCCTCTAGCTAAAAACATTCTCCTTAATGGCACATTGATTTTCCCCGATGTAATTTATTATGTTAAACATATTTCTTGAGGAAATAGGGGAGAGACACATTTTATTTCAATAATAGATTTAATTTCTTACTTTGATAGGATATATAAAAGAGAGATACTTCTTAATCTTGTCATATTTTTAAATATTAGATCTTACCTAATTTCAACACATTATCTCTTTTTAAAGAACATATAAGTTCATAAATTCCTAAGTTCTTGAGGAAGGATAAAGGTACATTTACTAGACATGTTTTAAAACCATCCAATATTACAATCCTTTTTGTCCTAGAAACCTAATCATCACTTGTTCCCAACCATAAGTAGAACATGATTTGAATCTATCTTGAGATTTTATATTACTAGCTTTAAATAACAAATCACAATGTTATCTAACATTTATAGGAGAGTAGAGTATTTAACTTTTCAAATCACTTGGACACTATTTTGGCAGCCATTTATAGAAATCACCATATGATCAGGGGATAAGATAAATAAGTTTCCTTACAATTCTTTAAGATTTTCTTAGAACAAGGATAAGAACACAACACCCAAGTATCAAGAATTCTTGAATCTTATAATACAAAACATAAAAAATCATTTCAATTAATCCTTTCCTTCAAGATATTATGGTAGATATATAGAAAACATACCTTTTTTTATCTAGTGCTTACATTAATTAGCATAAAGAAAACTTAAAAAGAAGACACACAATGTATTCAAGTTTGGTAGGTCAAAAGAAAACATCAAATGGAGAAACACAATAGACTCAAGTATTACGAGTAGGTCAAGTATGATTCCCAAGGTTCCTAGTAGAACAACCTAGGGCTTATACTCTATCCCTATCATAATGGTCAGGATAAGTTGCCTCTTCATGGATAAATTTTCTTCTGATGGGTTATAGCTTAGCAAAATCGGTATTAGAGTTGTCTCATTTGAGCTCCCTTTGAGTCATTACTCAAATTTTTCTCTCCCACACATTTACATGGGAAAAATCTTTGTTGAGATGATGAAGGATAATAGTGAGCTTATTCATAAGAGACTTTATGATGTTGTAAAGATCCTTGGAACAATGATACAACCTAAGTATAGCCATTCAGTTGACATAACTTAATAATAAGAAGAAGAAACTAAATTAAATACAAATAGACCCTAGAGCTCCCAGTGTAGCAACCTAGGGCTCTGATACCAAATGTAAAGTCCCCACTAGGGAACCCATAAGGAATCAAGTCTATGACCTAAAATTACAACTAAAAATTTATTTTTTCTAACATTCTAACTTATCATCATTACCATTTACAAGTACATTCCTTAAGGTTCCCTTAATGAATTCATTTACCATTATCAAACAATACATTTTATTACTTAATCTAATGCAATTCTATTTCCGTTTCAACTTCAATTTGCATTGAGACATTGTTTAAATTCCTCATCAAAAATAATTACATTAATGAGATAATTGCATTTATTTTCTTTACCTAATTTGCATAGATATTCACTTTTAGAAATGAATTAGAAGCCCATCATTTATCTAATACACAAAGTACATTTATCATTTCATTTATCATTTGTTTTCTCCTTAACCTTATTTATGCACTATCATCACATAAACCATCTATTAAAAGTCCTTACTTTACATTTTCATTTCAAAGATCATAATAGAAAAAGTGTAAAGTACTTAACCATCTATTACTAACCAACATAAACCATTCACTGAATCATTTCTTTCCACAAGTCTAACTTCCACAAATTATCATCTATAACCTTGTATAAATTTAGTTAAGAATTGAGATTAGAACCTAGTTTAAATAACCTTACGTCATACACATTGTACTTATACATTTAAGAAATCACATCTCATTACTAATTTCAATAACATAGATGTTTCATTTCCCATACTATTTCACATGAAGATACCCTTCAACCCTTAGCACATCTTTTCACTAACAAAATTAGTTTCCTTTCAGAAGTTTTCATCTATTACATTGCCAATACTTCCATAGAATCATTACTGTCAATTTCATTTTAAAATGCATAAGAGAGATAGGGTAGGAATTACTTAAACATAATCCATGTCTGATTACCAATATTCTATCATCTTTTGAAATTCCTAAAACTACCATTCCCAAATACATAACCTCTTTCTTACAATTTCAACACAATGACAATTACATTTGTTGCACATGGTTTGAAGGCATACAGAAAGATAATTACATCAAGTTTCCCAAAGGCTTACAATACATCTTTACATCTTGATAACAAAAGATAGAGATCCATGATACAAGAACATAATCTTCACCACTGAACAACTCAGAATCCAAGCCATGACATGAACCATGAATAATACCTCGAAATAAATTTTCCACCCAACCATGTGAAACTGGTAAAGTTCCACCCCTGTGCTAGGAGACAGAACCAAGGTACTCTCAAGACCTTAAGGAAATCTAAGTCCCAAATACCAATAAATCCAATACTCAAAAGAACAAGAATAAAGCACATAAAATATCATCATACTATAAGACTGAGGTTAAGGTTCTAGGAGACCACCTAAGTGAGTGTCATCACACAACCTATGTATTGTGATCCACCCTAGCAACCATGTAAACCTAGCCACCCCTTTATTAATAGGGATCCACCCTGGTAGTTATTCCTAGTCCCGATACTCCAATCAGATCTATGTGGCCATTATTATGTTTTCTTTCATTATCTTTTGAATTCCCCTTTCCCAGGTTAATTTTTAATGTTATCACTTTTTACAAACTTACCCATAGGATCATCTAGCAACCACTTTAGGATTTCAACACCTATGGTGAGCCACTCACTTATGGTTCCTATTCCTTTACCCCATCACAAGCCAACAATACAAAATAACACTTCCATGTCTTGATCCATAGGTTTAGGAAACTCCCCTACAAACTTCCACATGAATTAACAAAACATTATGATAAATTTAAAGAAATAAAATAAACATTAAAAGATGCAGGCAGAGACTAGGATCAAGCATGGAAGATACAAAACAAACCCCAAGCAAAACATTTACCCAACACTAAAATCCATGACTCTAAAGTTTCCACAATAGGTCTAAATAGAAAATAAAAGTAATATAAATTATAAATTAATAAATATTGATGGGGAAAATATTGTACTATAAACTAATGAACCTGCAGGAATCTATGCATGACTATTGCTATATGACTATCATAAAAATACAGACTCGGTGCAGTAAGCATAAGCTTTTTTTGAACTATTGGATTTCACTAATTTTGATATATGTTAGATAAAACTTAATTTCATATACTCTGACTGGAGTGAGTTTCAAAATAATGTTTTCTTCAAAAGTTATGAATAATATAAACATTTAATAACACACACACACACACACACACACACCAAATTAAAATCATATAATTAACCATAGACTTCTAGGAAGAGTTTTGACAAAGAAAATTAATAAACCATGTCATTAAACTTCCTGCACACAGTATATGTTCTCAATAATATTTAATCGATAAACATATAGAGCCAGAGAATATTGATATATCATAAGAACACACTATTAATTTCTAGAATACACACACACATCCACAAATACACATAGGAGAATTGGAGAATTCATCCCAGTATAGACCCTACCTAGGGTCTTGGGGAGAAATTATCTTCTCTTGACTGGAGACTCTCTACAAATCTTCAAGCCTTGAGTAGATAGCCTCATGGAAAGATTCATTTGGCAATCAAACTCTAGAAATCCACATTCACTTGTTTTCACTAAATAGAGACTTGAAAACTTCAAATAAATTTTCAGAAAAATAATTATAGACAACACCCAAAAATCTTCCATAAATTCTCTCCCGCCAAAAACACAAAAACTTCAATTATTTATCCTCCAACTATGTGGTTGGAGGAGTTGCTTTAGGGGAAGCAACTTCTCCAACTTCCATAGTTGGTTGAAAAATCAAACCAATTATTCTCGTAAGCACTTAACAAACTTTTAATAAATTTAATTAAAATAACTTTTAAAAAAAATCATAACAAGAAATTCAAACAAATAACTTTCAAGGAAAACACATAGCACACATGGAAACAAACTATCCTAAATTCTAGGAGGTCTCGAGTTCAAGTCCCTCCTAGATAGCTAGTTTTACTACAAAGAGCATTTCTTTTATTAATTCCTTTTTTTTTTTTTAATACATTAATATACTTTATTTAATTATTATAAAGAAAATACCATCTACACAATCAATAAAATCATATAAATATTATTATTTATATAAGCATGGGTATATGGGTGTGCACCCACATATACACATACATCTATAACATACATTCAATTATAACACATATATAATAAATATATATACATATACTTACAAGGATAAATTTAACTCACATCATTAATCTCATAACAACAACAAATCATAAATCACAAGACCACATCACATGCTACATTCATATCCCCGAGCTAGGCCTAAACATAGCTCTAAGTTCATGGGTAACCTTGAGAGTAATCTTGGTAATATCTCCACACAACAATAGTTCAAGGATTTTTAAGGCATGCTCAGACCTGTGTAGCCAGGTGGAGTTGATGCTTGGTACCTGCATCCTACAAAACCAACCAACATGCATATATACATATATATAAACAAACAATGGAAAACAAGGATGAAGAGTGCGACATCATGTGGACCTCCTATAGGAGTAACTACGACTGTCTCCCCTTATCCTACACTCACATCAGTATGTGACATCAACAAAGCATTATTGGATTAGTGTGGTTAGTACTAGAATAATCTTTTTTCCATATTGTATAACCAGAATGTATCATAACATATTCATGTAAATGTAAATCATCTATTAACTTTCACAAACCCATTTAACTATCAAGCATGTAGTCAAAATGTCTCATTATCAAAACAAGATAAACAAATCATATAACCCTAAATGTATTAATCATATCTAAACCCAAGTAAAATTATTAGAGAAGATAAAAAATCCAACCCTTAAGCGATTATAATCAATTAACCTAAGGTAAATATAAATATTAATAATAAGCATTTCATAAAGAAGCATATAAGTCTATCAAGTGATTCTTTTAGTATTAAGATCCTAAACTATCATTGACACACAAGAATATATAAAGGACATACTTATGTAAATATTATTATTTCCAAAATTAAAATATGAATTTATCATGATTAGTAAGAAACCATCTCAAGATGGATCATACTCTTACAAAATAACAATGAAATCACTTATAGCATGATCTAACTCCCTAATGGGCATAACCAAGATTTGTTAGGGTTGGAGGGGCATTACATTGATCTTCTCATTAAGTGCACTGACTCCTAACTACTATATGACTTTTTTTCCATAATGACAACACTATACTAAGTCATATACACCAGTATAACCAACTTGCCAACAAGTTCGATATTTTTTAGTTAAAGTCTGGTTTACACAACAAGCATTAATGGTAGAATTATTCACTTTAAAGTACTCAGAGACTTGTAGATCACTCATTACATTCAATTTTGAGAAATTATAAAGCACATAATCCATAATAGTTGATTGTGAAGGAAGGAAGCTTGATTCACTAGTGAAGAAGTGTGTTTGATCGGTTGTAGAAGCCCTAATCTATTGCAATGACTTAGAAGCTCTCAAAAACTGATTGTGAAGTGATATACAAGTAAGCTATGGCTACTCCTATTGTGTTTGATATTGTAAAGAGGAGGATATACATTTTCAAGAGGCACCCTTTCAAATCTAGTTTGGATGACCTAGAAGGAGCATTCTCCTAAACCACTATGGGTGTTATGTATGTTGAAGACATCCAGACATACATTGACTATAAGAGGGAACTAGTTGGTCTTGATATAATTAGAGTGCACATTAAGACTATGATGAAACTAGATAAAACCTTCTTTGATGATTTTGTGTAGTTGGAAAACCATTCCATAGTTGAATATGCTATGGCATATGAGTTTTAGGAGTTTGAATGGATAAAGATTTTTCTCAGCAAAATTCATGATGACCAATTCTGGATAGGTTAAGTACCAGTGAGAATCATAGGAGACCTAATTCATGAAATGACATGCCTTTCAAGGATAGGCATCATTCTTCCAATAGGTAAGGATGTAATAAAACTATTTGAACAAGCATGTAAGTCAAGAAGTGATAGGTACAGAATGAAAATTGAGCCTATAGATGAGAAAGACATCAAATCAATGTCTATGATACTAGGATATATGTTTCAACACACCAATAGGGTGAATAGTGTGCGAGCTGCCACTATTCTTGCAACAATAAGACTTATGAGAGAAAATGGTGAGTTCAATCTATCTGAGATCTTTCACATACAATTGATAGAAAATATTAAATCAATTAAGTATTATAAGACCAAAATATTAAATTTTGGGTCTTTGATCATATACATGTACTTCCACATACTTGGAAAGGTGTCAGATTTGTATTTAGACAAGAGTATTCCTACAATACCATAGATATCCTTTAAGGCATCTACTAAGAGTATACTGAAGGATTACATGGAGTTTGAATTGAAGACATTCAGGATTAGAATGCAGATGAGGTACAAGATTCCAGAAAGCATCATTGAGAAATACAAAGACAACATTTGCTTCATGGTAGAAATTGACACAACTTGCATTGAAGTAGTAGAGCCTAGAACAAAGTGGATTCATCCACTTGGATATGAGGTTGAGGAACCAATCCTAGAATCATATGCACAAGTATTTCCATCAGCACCTAAGGACCCTGATGAATCAAGATGGGGGACTTATGAAGAAAAGACAACAGAAGTTGATGAAATCTGGAACAACACAGAAAATAAGTGGAAAGTAGCTAATGTTAATTATAAGATACTCAAAATTCATGAAGTAACATATGGAGACCTTGAAAAAGAAAGACAAGAAAAGATTTCATTGGGAATTGAGAGTGAATCTATAGTAGAAGTAGAATCTAATGATCCTAAGATGAAAAAGGTTAAGATTGAGAAAACTGAAGAACCAAAGGATAAATAGGACAAAATAGATGTTACCCCTCCTGTGCCCATAGAAATAATTGATCTTACAGCTCCTCCTAAGTATAAGACAATGCCTATGAGGAAGAAAGAGACAGGTGCAAGCCTCCCATCCTTGCACACTACAAGAAGTCAAAGAAAAAGAAAACAAGCACCTCCACAAGTAATTATTAGACCTAGTCTAAAAGTGTTAAGTAAAAGGATAATTAAGGAAGTAAGAATTGATTAGATAGGAAAATTCTATGAGAAATATAGTAAGATTTACAAATCAGAGACTCATTGCATGATTATCAAACATATGCTAAAGTTTAAGAAGATAGTCCTAGAACTAAAGACAGTGATTCCAGATAATGTATGGTACATTTTGGAATTCTTGAAGATACATGCAATTGAGGAAGATCTAAGAATAAGAGAGAAAATTCTAGATTAAAACCTCTTGTTTTGTTCTCTACAAGAGAAAACTTTGTTGCAAGATCTGGTGAAGCCACACCTTAGAACCAAGTCTAGAACAGTACATATCCTAGATAAGAATTATGAGTTGGTTGCAAAGGAAATTGAGAAATCCTTTGAGAAATTTTTTCTGAATAAGCACATGTACCCACATACTACATTCATAACTCAAGTGCCCACAAAGGTAGCCAAGGAGTTAGAGACCACAAATGTACCATTTACAAGTCCTCGGGATTTAGTGCCTATAGTTGAAACACCTATAGAGGTAGAAAAATCTATGCCTATGATAGAGACTCAAAAAGATGATACAATTTTTATTGATAATGTAGAAATTTCTATGGCAGCCATAGACATTGATTTGTTTAATTTTCAAGAAGCCTTTGTAAGCACGCAAGATTTTGAGACTCTATGTGGTGACACTCCTCCTAATGAGAAAGAAGAAGTTTTGATTGACAATATAATAGTTGAAAAAGAAGAAAATGAGAAAGGAGAAGAAGAAATGAAAGAAATTGAGAAAATAGGCAAGCCATCTATTGACATGCCAATATAAGTAAAACAAGAAGTGATGGATAGAACTCCTATCACTCCATTACCTTCTGTATCATTGTTCATAAGTTTGACACTAGACACCACTAGCTTGGACTCTTGGGGAGAAGAAGACCTAATTAAGATTAGTGTTCTATCCATGGAGAAAGGAAAATAAAAATAGGTGATGAGGAATCCCTTATTTTTTGAATCAGTCAACATTTTAAACATGTGTTATCTTTAGACAAGAAAGTGTCTAAGGTCCATTTAGTTGATGATGTAAGCACAATTATTTGAAACTTCAAGCCTAATTTTTCTAGCTTGGAAGAATTTGCATCCCTAGTTGTAAAAGAGAAATATATGAAGAAGAGGCTAAGTGAATTGGTTAGAAACTTTTAACTTAACCTAAGTTCACTAAAGATTGGTCAAGCATCTTTGAAGGAGTTTGCAACAAAGGCCAGGAAGATTATTGATGACTATATGAACTAGGATAAGTTAACTACTGATCTATACAAGAAGATCCAAGAGGCAGAAGCAATGATAGAAAATGTAAGGAAATTAGTGGAAGATCCCTCCACTAATGTCAGCATGTGTAATAATGTGTATTAAGGACAGATAGACAAGATTGAAAAAGCTGAGAAAGAGATGTCTAAGATAAGGGAAAGTCAAACATAGCTCACGAATGCTCTTGCACCCTCTCTAGATGTACTTAATCAAAACATCAAGGAGATCAATGCCACCATAGTGACATATGATCAAGGTCCTAGCATTGATTTTGAGAAGAAGGAGAAGCTCACATATGCCTTATGCACCCATCTTTGAACTGTCAATGCACTGATTGCATTTTTGAAATAAGAGATCCACAATTTGCATATTACATATCTATATGTACATTCTTTGTAAGTACTTGTAGAGATACATTTTTTGAGGCACCTTTGTCAATAATGTCAAAGGGGGAGTATTTTTTATAGGATATGGAGTTTTGGAGTCTTATATGTAAAGAATATGTACAGAGTCTAAGGGAGATATAAGATAAAGTATGTTAAGAAGTTTTTTGTATAAGGTTACAGTTGTAACTTTTCCATATTCCTTTGTTGCCATTAATGACAAAGGGGGAGATTGTTGGAAAGTTGACTATACTATTGTATATTTCTTGATATAGAGTTTTCATTATGGAAACAAAGTCATATAGTGTTTTGGAGTGAGCCCACAGTATCAGAAGATCAGAATTTGGTTAAGTATAGAAGACTAGGCAGTTAACAGAGCATTAGTAGATTAGAGTATCAGCACATGTGCATATGACTGAGTTATGGTATGTGCCCTTGAAGTTAATATGGTATGTGTGTATTCATGCTTAGTCCAAGAGCACATGATCAGATGTGAAAGTATGCAGAAGATATAGACAGTTGAAGAGGTACAACCAATGAATGCTAGAAAAGAGCAGAGTATGCAATGGACTGTTACTATTTTGATTAGTGGTCATAATATTGTTTCATAAAGGCTATGAACCTATTTTAGCTAAGTTGTAGATATGTAATTATGTTTTTTTGTAAACATGCTTGAGCCAATTCACTTGGAAGCATTGTATGTAATCAGTTATAGGCTAACCTAGTTTATTGTTTTGGTAGCACATAAATATTGGATGAGCCTTTGTAATATGGTATGGAAGTTGATATAGTGATAAGATAAGTAGATAAGAAGTGTGAAAATAGTAGTTAGAATGCATTAGATCTTTGCAATAGGTTAAAGCATCAGTGCATCAAAGGAACTGATCAGAAAAGCACTGTCACAACACTAGTTCATCCAACAGATATAGTGTGTATCTAAGATCAGAAGGTGGTAGCCTTTACCACTTGAGCAGTGAGCTCTAGGAAACTGATTCCCCACCCCTAATAGGGTTATTGTAAAAGACTCCTAATAGGGTCTGAACCTTGACAAGGTCACTATACTAAAAGCATTGTAAAGAACAACTCCTAACAAGGTTGCAGATCTTCTAAAAAGGATCATAAAAAACTAGTGCAGTTCTTAGTGGTTATCAATTCCCACCAAGGTTTTTACCTATTTAGGTTTCCCCATAACCATATTTTTGTTGTGTGTTGTGTTTAAGTATCATGTTTATGTTAATGTTCATTTTAGTACTTAACCATTCAAGTTAAGAGAAAAGATTAAATATAGTGAACACTAATAGACCCCCGCCTCTTAGTGTTCCCATTCCTAACAAGTATTTGATGTGATGATACTATCGTTAAGAGTGAATGAGCTAATATTAATATATGCAAGTTTGCAAGAAGTTTGAAGTTTTGCAAGAAAGAAAGAACAACTTTTCGAAAGAAGTGACAAAATAATTGAATGTGATGTCAGAATCTTGAGGTTAAAAGATTATGATTGGTATTAGTTAATCATTCAAGCAACTATAGGTGTTAAGGAGATCAAATGAGTGGTGATTGAAAGTAGTTTGCAAAATTTGGTGAAAGAATCTCATGTTGGATCTACACAAAGCCTTAAATCATGAAATCGAGGTATTTTACCGAGAAAATCTATCAGACGGTTAAAGTATTTACAAAAGATATGGATGTTTCATTTAGTCACAACTTAAGAGATATAGTTAGACCTAAAATCAAAATGGAACCAATAGAACCCTTAGAAGAAGACCCTAGTCTCACTTTATGAACTGTTCTAGATGGAGTTTTACATTTGGAAGATGTAAAAGGTTATTTGAAATGAAAATTTGAAACCATTAGTGAAAATAGTGTGATTAAGGAATATGAGAAGATATATAATCAGGATATGTTATTGAAAGTAGGGTTTGAACATTTGAAGGAAAATGAAATTTTGAAATACTCTTTGAACTATGAATTTGAAGATGAAGAATGCACACAGATAATTTTAAGTAGAATTAACAATGGGAAATTTTGGTTAGATGACAAAGAAATAGACATCACAGAAGACCTAATTTATGAGGTAATTGTTTTGTCAAAATTTGGAGTTATACCTTTTAATGAGAAGAATGTTAAGAAGATAGTATTGGATAACACTAAATCATCTTATAGTGGTAGAGGAATTGCAATCAGCAAGATAATTCAAGATGATTTTAGATATGTGTGTAAGATCTTAACATCTAAATTCTATACTAATTCTAGAGAAGATGACATGGCAGCTGGTATGATTCATGCAGCTTATTTGATGTGTGTAGAGAAAGTTCAAGTAGATTTGTGTGAAATCTTGAGAATTCATCTATCTAAGAACCTTGAAAAGATAAAGAAAACTAAGAACTCAAAATTCAAATTCTCAACCCTTATCACATATATGTTTTTTCATTTGTTAAGAAGATTCCCATACACTATTGCAAAAGATTGGAATGACAACATGACTGCTATGAAAAGAATTAACAAGGTGTATTTGAGACACCCTATAGACAAGATTAATGAGAGCACAACCTTGGTAATCAAAATATTTTAGAATCAGATGAGGAAAAGATCAAGGATACCATAGGTTGTAGTAGAAAAGTACAAAGATGAAATATGTTTCATGGTTGATACCGACTTTACTTTTGTTGAAGCAGTTGAACCCATAGTAGAATTCATAGATCCTCTTGGATATGAAGTATCTAAAAATGAGATAGAAGAATATGTGAATAGACTGTTGAAGAGAAAATTGGATGTAAAAATTTCTAGATTTGGAACTTATGAGAACTCTAACTTCACAAAGTCTCTACAAGAAGAGAAGTTATCAAAGAAGAGAGTGGAAAGCACTATCATGAAAATTTTGAAGGATACATGAATGTTAGAACAAGAATTTCTACTATCAAAGTAGACCACATCATAAATAAGAGACATTAGACATAAGAAATTTTTGTCTAATCCACCTTTAGCATCACTTGTAGCTCAAACTGAAGATGCCCACATTACAAAAAATGAAATAAAAGTTGAAATGGTGCAAGAAACAAGGAAATCTATAAGAACTTCCACCACTCCACTAGGTAAAAGGGTAAAAGAAATGGAAAGTGGGCTTCGTAAGAGATAGAAAACATTAGTTACCATAGTGCAAAGGAAAATATTATAAATTGGAAGCAATAAGAGAAAATGTAAACCAAAGATAGAAAAAGTGAATGCTTCAATCATTAATGATGGAGATTTTTCAAAAATGAAAAAATACTATGAGTTATATGATTATTTAGAGAAATGAAACTTAGAGAATGTAGTTGTCAAACATATGTTACTAGCTAATAAGAAATTTTATAGTATTGAAGGGAAGATACCAGATGACCTTTTTGAGAAATTAGTGAACAAAAAGAAGAAAGCAGCTGAAGAGGACAATAAGATAAGAGAAAATTTTGTGAGAAAAATTTGTGTTATTAGAGATGAAGATCATTTCAAGGAGATAATGAAAGATCTTAATATTCACTTAAGAACAAAAAGGAGAACAATTCTGATAATGGGAGAAAATTATGAAGAAGTTAACAAGGAAACAGAACAGGTAGTTTTAAAAGTAATGACCACGGGTGTTAGTAAGCACACAAGTACAACAAATAAAGCTTTGGAAGCTGAGCACTAGAAAAGTCCCTCTCCACCACCATTAATTAACATTGAAGATGAAACAATGAATGCAGAAGGAACAAGTATTATACTAGATAGTATTGACAATCCTTTTAGCAACCTTGAAGACATTATTGACAATTCAGCTATGGAATAACATGATACAACAATTGCAAAGAAAGATAGGAAGGAAACAAGGAAAGAAGAGATTTGGGTAAAAACAAAAATAGCAGGTTGGGAAGGAGCACAAAGTCAAGAAGAAATCAGTCCTAGTCCTAAGACAGAAGTAGAAAAACCACACTTAGAATCTTTTTTTGCAAGTCTTGGAAAGGAAGTTGATGATGATGATCAAATATAGTTGATCTCATCCTTAAAAAAAATCATTGGTACAAAAAAGAAAGTGAAAATCCTTGAAGGATCTATTGGTACTCTCAAATTTGGCCCAAATTTGGAGTGACCATTTCAAAATTTTCTCAAAGGCAAGGTGAGTACCACTAAAAACTTTTCAAAGATGCCTATTTGAAGTGCAAGTAAGATCTGACCTGATGATTTCCAAGACATACCAATTGAGGAACATGTTAAAACCTATCATTGGGTAGATGTAATGGGTCACAAATTTTAGTTTTCAGTTTTGATGAGCTTTGGAGATAGTTGTTTAAAGGTGTTCACTTAAATTTGCATTCTGCATATTGCCTGATTGTAGCAAATGGCCTACTTTGCATGCTTGCATCTTTGACCTGATAGTTTTTCATGATATAAGGATGGGTATAAGGTGTTGTAAGCATGAAAGAGAAGCTTTAGTTTCACTTTTAGATTCATATGAGTTCATATGATAGTTTTTCCAAATCAATTTTGTTTGCAATTTATGTCGCTTCTCAGAATATGAAAGTGTAGATTTCTGAATGCCCTACTTTGAAGTCTTGCAACATGCACCCGATTAAGTGGAATGGATAATTGAATATTCCTCTATATTCTAATCATGGAAATGTTCTACCATGAATATTTTCAGGCCATGATGAATCTATTTGGGTAATTTGTCAATCTGATTATGTTTGTAGGTTCCAACATTTTAATGAAGATTAGTTGCACAGTTTAGTCGGAGGCCCACTTTGGATGATTGTATCTTTTGCCTTGTGATTTTTCATAATGTGTAATTATTGCATCATACTGTAGGCATGAGAGATAATGTATATGCCAATTTTCAGCTCCCCATGTATACAATTATCCACTTTTCCAGAGCCTTTCCATTTCCAATTTATTAAAGTTTCACTGAATATGCAAAATCTAGAATTAAGTGACCTACTTTGTGGTTTCATTGTTTGCACCCGATTCAAGGTCAAGAATAATTGAGAATTGTTCCATATTGTAGAGCTAGGGGAATAATTGCCTGATAATTTGGAGCTCTATGACAATCCATCTAATCACTTTCCCAAGCCAATTCCAGAACCTGTTTCTACATATTTCACTATTTTTTATCCTGAATGTTACCAAGAGGATGACTTTGGCATTTTATTATCATCAACATTTTCACTTTCTAAGGAAGCTAATTATGGATTCATATTCCTTGTATAAGGGTAAATAAATGCTTGAGATTCTAGTTCTTGAAAGTTTCAATGGGTGAGTTTTTGAGGCTGGTTCCAGAGGCAACTTATGTTGTTTTGCTTGTAAGGTGATCTCCAGTTTTCAAGCTGCCCTATTTGATCTTTATTATCTTTCAAGTAAAGTTTTTTTGAGCAATTTCTTTTGAACGACATACTATAGTGGTGGAAATGAACCTTTTTTCTAGTGGCATGTTCTTGTGAGGCAATTTAGTTAGTTTTTGAAGTTATTTTTGGAGGCCAGCTGATGATGTTTGGTTAGTTTTACTGATGTGTGAAAGGGTGAACTATATGTTTAAATTCCAATGCAACATGGTTTGATAGTAGCACCTACCATTAGAGATTACATATTCTTCTCAACATGCATGCATTACTCTATTGTGTACATTTTTCTCAAAGTGATGCCAGTACATTTGATGAGTAAATTAAATGAATACAGCCTTTGCGGGTTAAATTTTATTTTAAAGATGGAGGTGCATACTAATGTTTAGCATCTTACAATGCAAAATGATGGGTATGGTGTGTAAGTGTTTGAAGAACCAACATTTTTGGGTCATATGTTGCTGGAAAAGATAAAATGAGAAGGTTTCCCAACAAGATTTTGGTGTGTATGAAATTAATAAGGGGATTGGCACATAAAGAAAATTGTGGCCCCATGAATCAAGTTCTTTAAGCATGAAGGATGTGTGTGAGCACTAAATGTCAATTCCAGACAAGGAAGAAGCAAGTGAATACTTGGGGAAAAGACATCTTACCATGGTATTGTAAAGGGTTGTCGGTGTTTATACAAAGGGGGCTTTTGCGTTAGTTTTATTGGTTGCATATGGAAAACCAAATAATGTGCAAGGAACTACAAAGGAAGGCTTCCAACACATTAAGGGGAGATGCCAAGAAAATGAAGAATGAGGCTTTGTAAAGCATAATTTGAAAAGAGAAAGGGCATTCATGCAAGGGGCCTGCACATTATCATTCAAGGGCTTGTGTATAAAGGCCAGGGAAAATGAACAACATGACAATGTATAAAAGGGAACATGGCTAGTGCACAAAGCTTGACACAAGTGAATTAGCACTGAGTGCATGAAGGAGGCATGTGTAAAAATGTTAAAAGGCTGCTCTGTGAATAATAAGAGGGAACTCACCCATTAAGATGGAGAAAGGTGTGAAAGAAGTGGGGGCCTTGCTTGGGTTATGTATGGAGCTCCATGTATGGTGCCTCACACAATGAAATGGAGTGGTTGCACAATCAAATGAAAGCCCACACACCAATTTGAAGGAGCTTCCACCATACAATAATAAAGAGAGGGCTAGCATAAGGCATTAATGGAATGGAATATAGGCTAGTTGGAGGTGTTTAAGGGATGTCAATAGCTCACACAAGATACCATGGTAGAAACTCATAGATAATGGCAAGGAAGGCCTCAGGCCTATGCTTCTTGCGTAAGACCACTAACTAGAGGGAAACATGCATATAAAAGGGACATGTGGATGGGTGAATGGCTCCAGCTTAGAAGATACTTGCCAAGATTTGCATAGGGAGACTGCAAGCACTTCAAACACTCCTATAGGCCATGGTAAATATGGAGAAAAGTATGAAAGATAATGTAAAGTCATTATCCCACATTTTCCTAGGGGCTTATCTATTAGTTGTTTATAAGGAACAACACTCATGTTTTTTGTAAAGAAAGTCAATAAGGCTATGTATTGGCCTTTGCCTTGTGGGCCCACTTTGATGTGTGTTCTAGTTGGGCTCATTATATGGGATTTTATTGCAAAGTGTTTAAAACACTACAAAACCATTATCCCACATTCATCTCATATGTGCAGTTTGAGATGTTTATAGGCATTGAGACAAACATATGAAATATGAAGAGAAACTCAGAGGTTATGCACACATGAAAGCCTAAAAATGGCACCTCAAAATGAGTTCTAGGTGACCGATGATGCCCAAATTTTGCAGACTAGTGATGAGCAATGACTGGACAAAGAGGACACACATGGAAGATTGTTGTGAAGTTATAGAATGAAACTACCAGTTAGAGAAAAATCCAGAGACTTGGAGATGGTGGTCAGTCATGGAGTTGTGTGATGTTAGCGGTTAGAGGCCGAAGTTATAGAGACCTAGAGACTAGCATGGTCACTAGATCTCTAAATGCTAGTGGTCAAGTGGTGAAGATCTAGAGACTAAGAGAGAAGGTTGTCACTAGGTCTCCAAATGTAAACAAGGTTAAAGATAACACTAAGAGAGTTGGAGACTTAAGGAGGTCACTGAATCTCACATTTGACCTAGGGTTAGTGAAGACATTCTGAGATTAAGAGAACAAAGTCATTCTCCAAGTCTCTAAAAGAAAGCATGGTTAAGATATAACTTCAGAGATTGAGAGACTAATGTAGTCTCCAAGTCTCCAGATGTACTAAGGTTAAAAGTGAGTATGTAGAGCTAGTCAAAGACATCAAATTAGAAAATGCCACTTGTCACATTCTGGTGAGGTTTGCATAAAAGCCAGAGTTAAAAGGAAATCAAAGATTTAAAATATGATATAGTTCAACATTAGGGATAAGCTCAATTTTTTAAAATGATAGAGCTTTCTCAAAGAATTAATGTCTATAGATTCATTTTTTAATGAAATATAGTCATGTTATATGTTTCGAGAAATGCCAGAAGATGACAAATGCATTGGCAATGGTTAGAATTAGATTTGATTTAATTGATAAGAGTAGTAATGGGTTTTTTAAATCCAAGAATAGAGTTTGGTGAAGATATTTGTGTCTTTCTTCCAATGCCTTTATTGTTCATTTGATTTTCTCAGAATGACTTCTTGGGAAAGTTTGCAAAGGCTGTTGAAATCAGATTTGCATGTGAGTGAAAGGATAAGATCAGAACTTTGAAAAGACAACATAAATTAGATATTAGCAAATTTTGAAGGGGCAGATGAATTTAGATTTTGAAGTTCTTAAGAAGATTATATTTTAGAGGATAGAGAAGGTAAGTGAAAACATATTACAAAACAGACAAGTGTTGATCAAGCATAGATTCTTAGGGTTTCTTCTTTTTATTCTATTTATTCACTTATTTTCTCAGTGTTAAGGGTCCCTGTCAGACCTTATGTTCTGCTTAAGGGTTTTAGATTGGTTTTGCCCTTTCTCTTAGGAGACTTTATAGCAAGTTTCCAAATTATTTTCAATATATTACTGCATAACAAATTTCTCAATCTTCTGTGGACTTTGAGTTTTCTGTTATTAATGTATTAAAACAAGATCATTTTAATGAAATACAATGCAGTTCATGTTCTCTATTCTTTTATCTCTTTGCATTTTGTTTATGCTCTTGTATGTTTTATTTGTAAGGCATCTGAAAACATATCGGCTACAAGGTAGTTTGCCTTATTATATGTGAGTTTCTCTCAAGGAGAGAATTACATTTCATAAATCAGTTTCAAAGAGTAGACATTATTGAAGGATTTGATATAGAATAAATTACCTAGGTAATACCTTCCTGAGCATGTAGAGCTCAAAAAAGGAGGTGTTAGGAATGGGAACACTGAGACGGGGGGGGTGTGAATCAGTGTTCATTGAACTTTAACATTTCTCTCTAATCTTTATGCTTAACTTAAATGCTTAAGTACTGAATTAAACATTCACATAAAACATGAAACATAAGAATAACACATGACACCAATATAATTATGGGGAAACCCAAATAGGTAAAAACCCTGGTGGGAATTGACACCCACTAATATTACGCACTAGTGTTTTGTGATCCTTGTTAGAAGATCCTTTACCCTATTAGGAGTAGCTTTATAATGCTTTTAGTATAGTATACCTAGTTAAGGGTCGGACCCTCTTAGGACTCTTTTACAATGATCCCTGTTAGGGGAGTGGACAAATTGTCCTAGAGCTCACTGCTCAAATGATGAAGGCTACAACCTTCTGTTATCATATACACACTATATCTGCTAGGTGAACTATCACTATGACACTGCTTGTCAGATTAGTTCCTTGGTGTGCTCATGCTTTGACCTCTAGTAAAGCTCTAATACATCATATTCTGACTTCACATACCTCTACTCTTTCTTATCACAACTCTATTACAACTTCCATACTAATTACAATGAGCACATCTCGTATTTATATGCTCATACAAACAAAATAATTAGGTCGGTCCTATAACTAATTAAAAACAATGCTTCCAAGTGAATTGGCTTAAGCGTGCTTAAAATTATACATGTACATATGTTAGAAACCTAAATACAATGGGTACATAGCCCTTACAATGTTACATTACAATCACAAATGATAATAGTCACTTTTGGCTCCATGCTTTGTTCTCTGCTGGCACACACTGGCTGTGCAACTTCAACTGACTCTAACTTCTGTTAGAAATAGGGAATACTGAGAAGGGGGGGGTAAATCAATATTCTATAAGCTTTATCTTTTTCCCAAATATGGATATAATAGATTTTCTTCACATATGCATAACATAAGAAACTAAATAACATGCATATCAATAACATCAAAGAACTCATAATAGATTATTTGTTCTCAAGGAAACCCTAGCCAAGGGAAAACCCTAGTGGGGATGGTACCCACAAAGATTCACTAATCAAAAGTATCATGTTAAGGATATTGACCCTATTAGGAGTCTATTATAGGCATATAGTGTATCAGTCCTGATTAAAGGACTATAGGCCTTGTTAGAAGCCTCAACCCTATTAGGAGTTGTCAATACAAAATTTGATTACTAGATGAGACCACTGCCCAAACAAGTAATATATAATGTATACAAAATAGGTCAAGGTACATAACCTTATTCTTCTTGTATCAATATTCCTTTGCTACTCTTATCTTCACATCATCACTATTACATTCACTTCACAATTACATTGTCTTTTTCGCTTCTCATTTACATTTCAATTACAATTGCATATATATACAAGTCATTAAGGATAATAAATTTACATGGTTGGCTTCCATATATCATTATCTAAGAGTTAACATATAGGATGTCATCCCTTTATATTTTTAATTCATTATTATGATAAACAAAATAATCCCGTAACTCTTTACCAATTATGCCTTCATATTCTATCCTATCAGCTTCACACTATCTTTGATAAAACTATCATAACTATTTCCATACATGTCATACTAACTTGCACTCTTGGATGGGTCATCATTAGCCATCATAGAGTTTATGTTCAAGTGAAAAAGCATTGAACTCATTCCAATCAATGTCGCAAACAAAAACTATGTCCTAGTACACTGTGAAAACACTATCTCACACTTACACAAATTTGTGATGCACTCTGCTATACTTTCTCTCTGACTTGTGTGATCTTCATGTGGATCATATGTTGCCATAATGACAACATCTATGTACTCACTTCATCCAAATTGCCAACAACTTCCACATCTTTACATATCTACTTATGCGCTCTTAGAATAAACATGAGTATAGTCTAACAACCTTAACTTCCACGGCGCATACCTTAATTCATCTGTACACATGTGCGCTAATGCTCTAAGTCTTTGTTTCTCTATATGTTGTCTAGTCTTCAACATTTAACTAAATTCTAATCTTTACACTTAGTGTGCTAACTCCAAACTACTATATTACTTTTTTTCCATAATAACAACACTATCTATAGTCATATACTTTAGTATAGACAACTTGCCAACAATCTCCCCCTTTTTCATTGATGCCAACAAAGGAATATGGCCAAGTTTCTAACTCTCCCTTTACACAAAACATTTTGTCTCCTATAAATTTATATCTTTCTATACATATATGTACTCCATATTCTATACAACTCCCCCTTTAACATTAATGACAAAGGTGCATCAAAAATTATATCTACATACTCTTACTAAGGGAACACATCTGGATATGCAATCTTGAGGTTCTGGTCTCCTTCTTCCAAAAGGTTATCAAAGAATTGAATATTTGTAGATGGGCACATAGTGCATACTGAAGCTTCTCCATCTTCTCCCATTCTATGCTCAGACCTTGATCATAGGTCACCATGGTCACATTAATCTCTTTTATATTCTGATTGAGAATGTCTAAGGAGGGTGGAAGAGCATTCCTTAATTGTGTCTGCCTAGACCTTATCTACTCTATTTCCTTCTCTTCCTTTCCAATTATGTCTAACTAACCTTGATAGGTATTGCTACACATGTTTACATTAGTAGATGAGTTTAGCACTGAGTTATTTACCTACTTGATCATTGCCTCTGCATCTTTGATCTTCTTGAGATGGGCATTATTGGACTTGTCCTAATCCATGGATTCTACAATGACTTTCCTTCCTTGATCTACAAAATCCTTTAATGATGCCTAACCAGACTTAAGAGAGTTCAAGTCTAGTGAACAGTTACTCATGAGTTCATTGAGTCTCTTCTTTAGATATTTCTTCTCTACCACTAAGGCCACAAACTCTTCTAGGCTTGAAAAATTTTCTTTGAACTATGACATGACTATGCTCACATCATCAAATGAATTTACATTTACCATCTTTTTATTCTCTAGTAGAAAACTGTTCAAAATATTTACTAGCTCTACTAGTAGAGGATTTTTCATGACTTGCTTCTCCTTTTCCTTCTCCATAGCTAGGATGCTGAATTTTATCAAGTCTTCTTCTTTCCAAGAATTTGAACTGCTTGTGTCTAGAGTGAAACTTGACAACAATGCTAAGGAGGGAGTGATGGGAGTGTTACTAATCACTTCTTGCTTCACCTTGACTAGATCATCAGAGGATTCATCTTTCTTTTCTTCCTCTACTCCTTCTTTCTCCTTTTTTCATCATATACATCTTGTATGAGTACTTCTTCTTGATGAGTAGGAGTACTTTTGCATAAGATCTCTACTTCTTGTGTACTTGCAAAAGATTCCTCAAACTTGTCCAAATCTATGTCAGTGGCCACCATGACTATCTCCACATTATTAATGATGAATTTTTTGTCCTTGATTGATCCTAATATGGGTGCAAACTTTTCTACCTTTGATTGTGCTTCTATTGTGGGTGCTGAATCCTGAGGACCTATCATTAGTGCATTAGTGGTCTCTGCCACTTTATGTTCCTTAATGGGTACATAAATGATGGGCACAGTAGGTGGTTTGATCTATTTTTCTAACAACACCTTCTCAAATGCTTTTTATTTTTTTTTATTATCAAATCATAGTCCTTGTTCATTATATGCAGAGTTCTCATCTTTGTTCTTATGTGTGGCTTCACCAAGTTCAATATCAATGCTTCTTCCTCTTTGGAACAAACTAGTAGAGTATCTTGTAATTCTTTTTCTATTATCCTAATATCCTCTTCATTTACTTGTTTCTTCAAGTGTTCCAAAATATTCTAAACTTTATCAAGTAGAGAGGACTATGTTTCAAGAACTATTTTCTTGAACTTGATCAATTCTGTCTTCATCCATAATTGTAGAGATCAAAACTTTAAGGCTAGGCCTGAATCCTACCTTAGGAGTTGCTTGGATATTTATTTTTCTCCTTGTAGCATGTGATGATAGATGACTAGTTCTTACTCCTTTCTTCCTCTTTGCTATAGGTATATACTCTAGAGGAGTATCTTTGGGTGCAAAAGGAGTATTGTCTTCATTATCCTTTTGACTGTCATCTTTTTCAATTTTAATCTTCTTCATTTTGGGATCTTGTTTTTCTTTTTCTGCACTCTTCAATTCTAGGGAAATCTTCTCATCCCTTTCTTTATGAAGGTCTTCTTGTGATACACCATGTATTCTTAATTTTAGATGTGACCTTAGCAACTTTTCTTTTAGTTGCAACACTATTCAGCTTAGCATCAACTTCTCTAGATTTTTCTTCATAGGTTCCCCACCTAGGTTCATTTTCATCTTTGGGATATGATACTAGTACCTATGCATAGGCTTCAAGAGCTTGTTCCTCAACCTCATACCCAAGTGGATGAATCCACTTAGTTCTAGGCTCAACAACTTCCATACAAGTAGTATCAATCTCCACCATGAAGCATATTGAATCTTTATCATTCTCCACAATACTTTTAGGAATCCTATACCTCATCAGCATCCTTGCTTTGAAGGTCTTCAATTCCAAGGTAATGAAATCTCTAAGTGTTCTTTCAATGCATTCTTTTTTTTATATCTATGGCATGGTTGGGATGGACTTGTCTAGATACAAATCTAATACATTACCAACTATATGAAGGTACATATAGATGATAAGGGATCCAAACCTAAAAATATTTGTCTTATCATGCTTGATAGCCCTGATGTTGTCTATTAACTATGCGTGCAAGATCTCACACAAGTTGAACTATCCATTTTCTCGCACAAGTTGGATGGCTGCCAAAATAGTGTCTACAAATTTACTATTGACCCTGCTGGTGTGATGAAATCTATAACCCAATATCATTTTCATCAATTTGATGTTTGGTTGCTCTATAGGCTCAATGGTCATGCCACACTTATCATTCCTTGATTTACATACTTGCTCCACCATTTTCCTAACATACTTACCTACTAGAAGGATGATGCCTATCTTAGAGAGGCATGCCATCTCATTAATTAGGTCTCCTACGATTCTTATTGGTACATCTCAAATCCAAAACAAATCATCATGGATTCTGCTCAATACTATCTTTATCCATTATTCCTCATAGAACTCATATGCAATGGTATATTCAATAATGGGATGGTGATTCCACTTTTTGTATTCATTCATGAATTTTTTTTCTAGATTCATCATTATGTCTATGTGTATGCCTAACCTATCTATTCAAATAGGTTCCTTCTTACAATAGATGTAAGCCCTTATGTCTTCTACATGCATAAATCCCATCGGTGTGCATGAGAATGCTCCCTCTAAATCATCTAGGGTTGACTTGAATGGATGCCTCTTAAAAATATATCTCTTCTTTTCAGTGACATCATACACAATAGGAGTGCCCATGAATTACTTGATAAAAGCTTTCTAAATGATCTCTAAGATGTTATGATGGCTTCCAAACTAGTACAATGAGTTAGGGTTTCTTGCCACTAATCAAATGCACTACAATCACTGATAACTTAATCTTGAACTCTTCACAAGAACTTCCAAGGCTCAATCTGCTCTCTAATCACTCTGAGTATGAATGAAATGAGTAAGCAAACATATTTTTGTGTACTTAAAGTAAGAAATTCACCATTAATGCAACTTGTGTAAACTAGGTTGTTACTTCAAATATTCAAACTCGAGTTCTAATAACAATCAACATGTGTGCTCTTGAAAAAAGGTTCCAATACACTCCAATAGCTTAAGCCCAAAGGCACATACTCTAATGTTGAGTATATGAGCCACGTAGGGGTTTAGAGCTAAATTAGCTCCCCCTATGACCCTAAGGGCCATTCATGTAGATGTAGATAGTGCATCCACTGGGGATGCATCCAATACATTACCATCAACATTTTCCTTCTTTCCATATAACCAAATCAAGCTCACATCTTTTGATGCCTTCACAAAATTTAATTCTTCTTCAGGATCCAAAACTAGTTCTTTGGCCTTTTTAGGGCTTTCCTGACCTTGCACCCTTGATCTACAAAACTTTGAGATATGTCTAGCCTTGTTACAGGTGTGAAAAATCATAGGAGGTCTATTATTCCTTGGCACATTGACATGAGTCACCATTTTACATGGTTTTGTTGTATGACCATTAGAGTTACATATCTGACATGTAACATTTTGAGAGCTTCTTATATTTGTTTGATTTTGATTTCCTTGATGATGTTGAATGTTGTTCTTCTTACTAGTCTTGAAATTTTTTCTGATATAACAAAATCTATTACATGTATAACAATAACCATTGAAAGGTCTTACCTCTATATAGTTCCTTACAATGTGTGCATGCTTATTACATGGAAAATAGGTGTGTTCAATAGGCTTGCACTCATTCTTAGGAAGACTATCATTGTCGTTGGTTTGACCTATAGTCTTCTCAGTATCAATAGATTCCTTTTGTGTCTCCTTTCTTACTCACATCTTGTCAATCTGATTTTGTGCTTCATTGTATCCAATAGAGCTAGTGTCTCCCTTGGCTATTCTTGCATACAACTGAGATTCTATTAGACAAGAAATGGTGTGTACTTTTTCAATATGATTCTTTTCTTCTTTCAATTCATATTCCAATCTTTCCTTGATGTTCCTTAGCTCCAAGATTTCCAAGTTAGCTTCCTTTAGTTCTTTATTGAGTTGAAGGTTCTCCTTGACTTGTTCATTGAAGACATCTTGATTTTTTTTTATTTTGTCATCAAACACTTCAAGATGACTCAAAAGAGATGCATTTTCTTCATTCAACTTCTTCATTTGATCTTCAAGATCACTGTTAGAGCATCCTTTCAAATCCTTTCTCAATCTTTTGATAACTAATTTTAGTTCCTCAATTTCTCTTTATGAATTGTCTAGGTCTTCAAGAGATACTTCAAGATTCTTCTTCAAATGTTTCATTTCTTCTTTCTCCATGATCTCCTCAAGTGTTTAAACTTATGTGCTGAGGACTAGAGCTCTAATACCAATTGTTAGGAATGGGAATACTAAGAGGGGGGGGGGCTTGAATCAATGTTCACTTAACTTTAACTTTTCTCTTTAATCTTTATGCTTAACTTAAATGCTTAAGTACTGAATTAAACATTCACATCAAACATGAAACATAAGAATAACACATGAAACCAATATGACTATGGGGAAACTCAAATACGTAAAAACCCTGGTGGGAATTGACACCCACTAATATGTTGCACTAGTGTTTTGTGATCCTTGTTAGAAGATCCTTTACCTTGTTAGGAGTAGCTTTACAATGCTTTTAGTATAGTAGACTTGGTTAAGGGTTGGACCCTATTAGGAGTCTTTTACAATGATCCCTATTAGGGGAGTGGACTCACTATCCTAGAGCTCACTACTCAAACGATGAAGGATACAACCTTCTATTATTAGATACACACTATATTTGCTGGGTGAACTGTCACTGTGACACTACTTGTCAGATCAGTTCCCTGGTGTGCTCATGATTTGACCTCTAGAAAATCTCTAATACATCATATGATAACTTCACATACCTCTACACTTTCTTATCACCACTCTATTACAACTTCCATACTGATTACAATGGGCGCATCTCATATTTATACGCTCATACAAACAAAATAATTAGGTCTTCCCTATAACTAATTACAAACAACACTTCCAAGTGAATTGTCTTAAGCATGCTTACAATTATACATGTACATATGTCAGAAACCTAAATAAAATGGTCACATAGCCCTTACAACATTAAATTACAATCACAAACCAAAATAGTCATTGTTGGCTCCATGCTCTATTCTCTACTGGCACACACTGGTCGTGCAACTTCAACTAATTGTAACTTCCAAATCTTTGCATATCTACTTATGCACTCTTAAACTAAGCATGAGTATAGTCTAAAAACTTTAACTTCTAGGGTACATACCTCAATTCATCTACACACATGTGCGTTGATGCTCTAAGTCTCTAGTGCTTTGCATGCTATCCAGTCTTCAACACTTAACTGAATTCTGATCTTTACACTTAGTGCGCTAACTCCAAACTACTATATGAATTTATTTCCATAATAAAAACACTATCTATAGTCATATATTTTAGTATAAATAGCTTTCCAATAGGAGGATCTTATCCAATCCTCAGCAATTAGGCATTTCTTTTTTCTGAATCAGTATTGTAATCACCTAAAAATGGGCTAAAAGAACCTAAGGCCCTATTTTCCCTTAATTCAGCATATAACCTTATTTATGTTAATTCAATCCTTTATTATAAACATAAATTCCTAAAAATTCAATAATCCCCATCAATTTCTAAAATTGACTACTTATTACTAAAGTTCAAGTAAAAGTCAAAGGTATTAACTCTAGGCCTATTTAATTAATTAAATCGCATCAAAAGAAAAGGCTAGAGTTATTAATTAAAAAAAATGCATAAATGCCTCTAAAGTCAAACAAACACAACAAGCACAACTTAAAACAAAGAGGCTTTCACTTGGATCAAGGATCAAGCCAAGATGCATCTCAACTACTCCTCATGGATGCATCTCAACCATTGATTCTCCTCCAAATCCTATAAAATAGAATTTTCAAAAGGATTTCTTCTTCTTCCTAATGCTTAGACTCTCTTGCTAATGGTTCCAATTTTGGTTTCCTAAGGCTTAGACTCTCATTTTTCTTATGAATTTGAGACTTCATAATCCATGATTATGAATGCTCATGCTTGGTGGAGAATTTTCTAATGGAGATTTAGTTTGATATTTGTTTTCTATGATTTTCAAGCTTTCATTAAGTAGAGAACACTTCAATTTTGGGTTCTAATGGAATAAATTAAGATTTTCATGCTTTCATGCTTAATTGTTTACATGAACTTTGAATCTCTCATTTTAGTGTAGATTGTCACTATTTAGGGGTCAAATCTGAGAGAAAACTAACCCCTTTTTCATACTCACACTAACTAGAGAGCAATAGGATTCTTTTGCTTGTTAGTTTTTGCAATTAGATCTTCATTTTTCACTAATAAGCCATGTTATTATCCTATTGAAATGTTGTGTTGTAGGTCACAAACTTACACACACATTTCTGGCACCCACTGTTGGGTAGAGCCCCTATTTTTTCCATTTTTTGGCATTTAAAACTGATTATCGTTGTACAAAAATTTGCCAAAAGATCACATTCAGGAAGAAAATCTACATTTGGTGAATCTAGGATCGTATCCTAGATTCATGGATCACATCTGATAATAAGGTCACAGCTGTTTGAAATACAGGATCACATCTTGTAGATCCGTGTTGCATTCAAGAAATAGGATCGCATGTGGGAAATAGGGTCATTTATAGGAATTTGGGGGGAAAATTCTAGGATTGCATTTGGGGTCATTTATTGCATTTTTGGGTTTTTGACACCTAATCAATTGCATTATTTGTGTCTTTGGTTTTTGACAGCCTGATTGTGGTTTTGCAGGTTTGAAAGACAAAAAGTTTAAATGCTAACCATTGTCTTTGATTTTTTTCTAACATTTATGCTTTCATTTTCAAACACTTAATGACAAGTTGATCTCATTTTATAAACCAATTAGAGGATTATGCTCTTTTCTCCTTGTTAGAAAATCAGAAACTCAAAAATTGGATTATATCTTGGAATTGAATTGGAAAAATGAATGCTAACAAATTTGCATAATTATTTTCCTTGAAGCATTACCTTTGATTTTGGATTTTCCTAACCAGTTGACCAACTAATGGGTGGCTTTGTTATTTGTGAATGATTTTAAAAGCTTAACAATTACTTCTAGGATGTTTGACCAAGACCCAAGATACACAAAAACACTACTAATGCTTGTTATGCAAGTTTCCTCTAAAGAAAATCAACAAAAGAATTTTGTGCTTGTTACGTAGGAATTTAAAAAAATTTGAGGTTATGTTGCAAATCAACTAGAGGACTATGCTCTTTTCCCCTTGAGGGAAAAACATAAACTCAAACATTTTCTTTCTATTTGGCACCAAATTGGGGTATTTGAACTCTTACTATGCATGATGTGTTTGGGACTTGTGATATATGTTAGGAGATTATGCTCTTCTCCTTCATGGAGAACCAAAAATCTAGATCTTATTATCCCTTGTCTATTTTCTTTATTGTACACCTTTAGAGGGCCTACCGATTGAGGAAAAAATCTCTTGGGAACAGCCCAAGTGGGTACAAGTCTTTTGCCGAATCTTCCACCCCACTATAAAGTTTGATGCTCCTTTGAGGCTAAAGCCTTGGGAGACATGATTTATCTTGTCTTGGGAGATTGATGATCAATACCAATGACTGACTTGTATTTCATGTAGAGCAGAGTTGCTTTAATCTCGCTTCTCGAGACTACACACTTTTAGGTTCCTATAGGGTTAACAACCTCAATCCTACTTTTGGGACTATGGGAGATAGTTGTGAATGGATGCCTTTATTAAAATCTCTATGTTAGATGCTACCTGGATCACCCCCAAAAGGTTGTTATTACTTATGTGAGGAAAATAGTAATTGCCCCAAGAAATTCACCATATCGAGCCCCCATTGACGTCAACACTTGGCAAACATGGCCTCCAATATCCATTGCATGTTATTGGATTGCAATATTCTGAGGAGTCTTTGGGTGTGTTCCTAAGTCAGTGAACAAGTGGTTTCAATCTCTACCTATTTTAAGGAAGGTTAGGTGTGATTGATTTAAAAATGTATGCTTAATGTGTTATAAATACAAATTCAATTAAATCCTCCAAATGAACAAGCACTTAGCATTTTCAAGCATTTTCAAGCACCTGACAATCACTGACACCTGACAATCATGGCACATTTCCTTAAAAACACTGAAATTGCAAATTCCTGGTCATCATAAGATCACATCTAGTATTCCAGAGTCACACCCTATATCCCAGATCACATTTGTTCAAATTTGAATCACATCTGGTAATCACACCATTTCCTGGGTTGCATCCAGTGAACACACCATTTCCTAAGTTGCATTCGGTATTTCTTGGGTTGCATAGGGGGTTCCAAATTGTTCACCGGTCACTATTTAGGATCACCTCTAGGACAAAGAGCATTTTTGTACATCCTAGAAGAAAAATTTTCACATTTCCAGATACCCATTTTTCCAATTAGTTGGTTCCTATTGCCAAAACATAGTCATTTAATAACTAGAAAGAGTCATCATTGAGAACGTCTTGTCACCTTACATAGTCTGAATCTGCATTATCCTATTGTGAAGTTAGTCACCCAATCAATTCAAACAAGTTCTCATCTCATAGATAGGGCTTTCTAACACCCTTTTGATGCTAAAACTTCCACTTCCAAATCCACTTGCACTTTGGTTCCCAGCTCATGAACAGGGCATTCTAACCCATTTGACGTTGGATCCATAAGATGACATTTCAAACCCACTCTTACATCCTTGGATTCACAATCACACATTTCACACTAATTAGACCCACTTTTGAACACAAGACACTCATTGGTTCCTCAATTTAGATTTCATGGTTGTTACAAGGCACAAGACTTATCATTTTGAAACAAACCCATTCTCGGAAGGCACACCCATTTTCACATTTTAAACATGATAAAATTCAAGACTTAATCACTTGTATGGTGCTACACCTAATACTGATTACACAACAATACCTCAACCTATAAACATGGCTGATCAAGGTGAATACTGATGGGATGAGAGATTTCATGCTCAAAACAAAGAAGAAGAATGAGAGAGACAAAAAAAAAGCCCAATATGATGATGACAAGGATGATATTGATGATGAAAAAGATCCCACTGAACAAGAATAAAATAGAATTTTGAGTAGAAAATGATTCCACAAAATTCTTGAAAGATCCTTGGAAGAAAACAAAGAAAAGTACTTCTTGGAACTTGCTTCCCGAGGTGTGAAATTACCCAAAGACTATGATGTGGAACAACTCAAACAAAAAGTGGATATTAGTCCTATGTCAATCCTAAATAGACAATTCCTTCCCATGAAGGAAGATATCTAAGAACTCAAGGAATCAAAGGGCAAACCCAAGAAACAATACTCTCTAGAGCACATGTGTCGTTTCCCTTTTGACAAGGGACTCACAATGGTTTTGTTTCCTAAAAATATCACAATACCAAAGTATGACAAGTACATGGGAGATTTTGACCCTCAAGATCATGTGAGGGAGTTTTGTACAGCTAGTATGGAGTTCATGCATGAACAAACATACCTCGTGAGGCTCTTTCCATGAAGCCTAGGTGGACAATCTATAGAGTGGTTTTCTAAATTGCCTACTGGGATCAAGATATTTGATGAACTAGTGAAAAAATTCATACAACACTACTCCTAAAACATCCAACACATAGTCACCATGTTGGATTTGTGTAATACTAAATAGAAGATGAGAGAGTCATTTTTTAGTTTCCTACAAAGATGGAGAAAGATATTTGCATGATATGCAAAAGAAATTCCTGAGAATGAAAAGATGGATATTTTCATTAACAACTTGGTTCCAGAAATGAATTTCCCAATTCAATTACAAGGACCACCAACCTTTGATAAAATGATTGATAATGCCCTCAAGATAGAGGAGGTCCTAATCAAGAAAGGTGACATTACCATTTACAATGAACATAAAGACAAGTCCTATCCTACTAAGGACAAATACAAACATGCAAACAAGAACAAACATGTGGTTAATGATGGAGTGGTTGATACTCCTAACCCAAAACCAAAACTGGAAGTTTTCAATCTTACCACAAGTCTTCAAACAACCAAGATCCCAAATGTTACAAACCTCAAAGAGAACCATGGGAACCACTACCTAAGAGAGCATTTACTCCATTAGGAGATACCTTGGAAGTGGTTATGAAGTCAGTTGTGGAGAACAACATTATTACAATTCCAAAGCCTAGAAAGCCTTGGGATCTGGAAGACAAACCCAAGTGGTGGAATGATAACGACTATTGTAATTACCATCATAATAAAGGACACACCACTAATAATTTATTAAAATTAAGAGATGTCATTCAAGATCTCATTGAACAAGAGAAAGTCAAGGTAGATGGACATTATTGGTTCCTTTTCTTTCCACTTGTAGATTTACACTATGATTAACAAACTAATGTCACTGACTCTATCACCACTCCAAACTCTACAAGGAAAAGGGCCAATTAACAAGGATCAACAAGGATCCTCCTACACTTTGAATTTAATGCTTAAGTGGGTGTACCCTTGACTCACTTCTTGAAAAGAGTATCCAAAATATAACACATTCATGCCCTTTAAAAACTATTTTAAAGATTTTATCATTTATATTTGTGATTGATGATAATGAACTTCTTCTGGGGAACAAACCAGTGTCTTACCCTAGGGCATAGAGTCACCAACAACATATATCAACTAATATAATAACTCCAACCCACCCAAATCTAGAATAAGTTTTTTTCCTATTACTCCTCTCAAATCTTACACCTAGACATCAAATTCTCATTCAACCATGGATTCTCTGAAATTATCTTTAAGGATTTAATCCTGACTTTGGCAAGAACTCAAAGACAATTCCACAAAATACTTTGTATACCATAAACTAACTTACTTTGTGACATTAGTATATAAGAATAAAGGATCATAATAAGAAGACATACATAAATTTAAGACTGGGATTCAAGTGCTTTTCATTAGAATATCAAAATCAATACATTGCAGAATGACAGAATGCTAAGGAAATAAAACGCAAATCCTAAGCTCTCCTTGTTCAATTTTTCAAATTGATCATCAAAAACCTTTCTTCATACAACCAAAAACAATATATATAGTCACTATCCACATTGGAATCCTTTGGAAAGGATGCAACAAGTTCAGATAGCTAGGATAGAATTAGGGTTTCAACTACCTCACCAACCCGATTTAATCAATATTTACTATAGGGGAGGGAAACAAGAAACCACAAGCAGATCAAATCCAAAAATGATCTTCATTTGTGGCCAAGGACTGATCGGCATGCAAAGACTGAAAACCCATCATGTTTTCCCTCTGCAACTTCAATTGCAATGCAACTTGAGCAGCCATTTCAGCCACTATTATGGTGCAGACATCTTCTACAGTCAATCATACCTCAGGCCATATTGTACCAGTGAGTGTAAAGTCATACCATGTAGATTAGTCATCCAAACATTAAAATTTCAATCCTTCTATCACTAAGAAAACCCTTAAAATATTCAAATTTTGTGAAGTAATGGTTAATCAGCCAGTTTAAAACATGACCATCGATCTCATTTATTTCCTGATAGATCAGACAGTTCTAAAAAATTGACAAATTAGTCAACTAGGCCCTTTAAAATGAATTCACCATATTAGCAAAACTGCAGCCAATGAAAAATGAGCACATCAACATGACGTGACAATTTGGTCCCACCGCCCACTATACCTATTACACACAAAAGATCGAATGACTATCGTAAACCTGTGATGAATAATGACCAGGTACTTTGCCTCCAATGGTATTACATCAACTGCACGATCATCACAAACTTGTAAACCCCACTAACAAGCTATCAAATTATAGCCACACTGACCAATCAAGAAAAAGCACGTCTACAAAGCCTAACAATGGATCCACCACACTATCGGGCCATAAATTAGATGATAGTCACATGATCACAAAGGAGAAGTATATTCCTTACAATCATGTGACGACTATCAATTCAATCAAACCGTAACATGCCAAAATCCAAGGAACTAACCGCTAGGGTTGTGCAACCACACAACTGAGGACAATGCCAAGTCACTGAAACAAATGCACTTCACTGCCAAAATCAAGAGATCCTATGAATACACAGTCGCTCAATCATTGAATAAAAGACTTAACCACCTAGGAAACTAGAGATCAAATGACTAGGAAAACCAAAAGAACTGGGCCCCACATAGTCACAACAGTGCACATAGGTAAATGCCAACATTAAGGAGGAACTACAAGCACGTGAAGTGTCGAAAACAACTAGGGTTTTGACTTATAACCAAATGAGAAATAAAGGAATGTGAAAACATCAAGTGTTTAATTCTTAAATAGTTTTGACACCACCCTATATGAATAAACTATTCCTAGTAGACCATAAAACTTGAATATCTCCCTGGTTTCGACACTTTGGGACCTGCACTCTTAACTAGACCTTGGAAATAGAGAGAGCTACTATATGCCAAGAGCATAGGCCATAAAACATCATATATTTAGTTCACAAGCTAAGACTATGTTACAGCTAGGGCATGACATCTCACTTGGACTTTTTACACATTAGGAGATGTGATCTGGGCTAGAGCATCATGACATCATGAATAATAAGTGGGTAAGGGCGCAAGCGATGAAACCACATAAAACTTTGGTGCACACTAAAATAAGCTTATAGGTAGGGTGGGGCAACTACACAAAATTTTGCAGGGATAGGCCATCCTCATAGGATTTTGGCTTTGATAGGAGAATGGCCTAACAATGGCTCTATCTGGGGATGATTGGTAACTTGTGTCCATGCAAGAATTCTAAATTTTGGGAGAGTTGACCACCAACTGGAAAACAACCACAGAGAGAAATAGGACAAAAACTTACAGCTGAAACATGAAGGGTGGGGAAGAAACACACTAGTATATACAAGCCTAACTACTATTCATGGAGTGGAATGCACTTCAATTGAAGTACCTTTTCAAGAATTGTCCATGAACTGGAAATTCTTGAATGTCACCATCTAATCCTTTAACAATGTATGAATCTTGTCCCCATTTTCCATGAATCACATATGGCCCTAACCAAATTGGATCAAACTTTCCATGCTTTCCTTTATCTTCCAATCTGGCATTCCAGATCAACACCAAATCATCTAGTTCAAATCTTCTTTTTGTTGATTTCTTGTCATACAAACTCTTAACTTGCAACTACAACCTGACATTCTTTGAAGCTGATTCTCTTCTAGTTTCATCCAGCCTAATTAAGTCCTCAATTCTCAACTGTATTCCATCTTCTAGAGCCTCATCATATATTTGAACAAACTTATACATCTCTAGTAAACTATTTTGAGGCATCCTTACATGTATTCCATATAATAAATCAAATGGTGCACATCCAATTTATTTTTTCACAGTTACCCTATTAGCCCATATAGCTAATGGAAACTTTGAATTCCATGACTTCTTATTCTTTTCAACAATCCTCTTGAGAATCTTTATCAAGATTTTATTAGTTGATTATGCCTATCCATTTCCTTGTGGGTGATAAGGTGAGGAGAATGACATTTGGATTCCTTAACCATTGCAAAATTATTTGTATTCAGTAGACCTAAAGCACATTGCATTGTCACTAACAATTATTTTAGGACAACCAAATCTTGTAACAATGTTATTCAATAGGAAATCAATTACCACCCTACTTGTTGCATTCCTTGTAGAAATAGCCTCTACCCATTTTGTAAAATAATCAGTGGCAACTAAAATCCAAGAATGTCCTCCACTAGACTTATTTGGGAATTCACCTATAAAATCCATTCCCCATTGTTGGAAGGGGTCCTGTACTTTGACTCACTTCAATGGTACATTTCCTGAAAAACTTGAGCTTACCAGAAAATCTTTGACAAGCATCACACCTCCTTACCAGCTATTCAGCATCCTTGAAGATTGTGGGCCACCAGAATCCTACTCTTAGAGTCTTTTCAATAGTAGTCTTTCCCATATAATGTCCACCACAGATCCTCTCATGCATTTCCTTCAATAATTTGTTAGCTTGATTTTCATCAACACGTTTCAAAAGTATGCAATCCAAATTCCTTCTATATAATTTTCATTTTGTAATCACATACTTGATTTCCTATAGTTTCAGTGTCCTTCTCTTATTGTCATCCATTCCATCTGGACACCTCATATTTCTTAAGTAAAAAATAATATCTTGATACCAGATACAATCATCCATATCACATATGTAATCAACTTCAGCTTGATTTATCTGATTTGCATCAAGATTGGATTGAGCCATCAATTTCACTAACCCCTGACCTCTAACCAAATTGGTAATTTGAACATCAATGTTAAATTCTTGGATTCTATTAATCCATCTGGATCTTCTCCCAGACACTTCCTGCTATGAAAAGATATCCTTTACTGTAGCACTTGGCACAAAGGAAACCACAACTACCCCCATCAAATAACATTTGAAAGATTTTACTGCACTCACAAGTGCATATGCTTGTTTCTCATTTCTATTATACTTTAATTCAATAGCTTGCAAAGATTTAGTAAAGAATGCAATAGGCTGTTCAAAACCCTCCTTATTTTTCTATAATAAAACTGCAACAACAATATGAAAAGATGCAAAGGAGAAGATGTGCATCAAGACATCATAATCAGGTGCCTTAAGTACATGAGTGTCTTTAATTTCCTATTTAATATTTTTGAAAGCTTCATCAAGCTCACCTCCCCATTTAATCATAGATCCCTTCTTTAACATTTTGGATATTGGCTATTGGCCTATTAACTTTAGCAAAGTTTGTAACAAATCTTCTCAAGAAATTCACCTGGCCAAAGAAGGACTAGATTCCCTTCACATTTTTTGGTTTTTGAATTTTATCAATTACCATAACTCTTTCAGGATCAATTCTCACTCCTTGCTTTCCAACTAAGTGGCCAAGAAATTTACCCTCATTCACACCAAACACACATTTCCTTCAGTTTAATGAAATGCCATATTCCAAGGCTCTTGCAAATATCTTCTCTAAATGAGAACAATGATCTTCTTCCTTTTTGGAATATATAGTTAAGTCATCTTGATAAACCACAAGAAAAACATCTATAAAATCTACAAAGGAAACATCCATCACCCTTTGAAAAGTAGCACTAGCATTTGTGAGACCAAAAGGCATTCTCACATAAACATAAGTTCCCTAAGGTGTTGTGAAGGTTGTCTTAAATTTCTCTGATTCTTTTACAATAACCTGATTGTAGCTAGAAAAACCATTCATCATTGACATCAAATCAAAACTAGTTACCCTTTGTAGCATAGCTTCCATATTAGGCAAGTAGTAGTTATCCTTCAGAGAAGATACATTTAGGTTCCTGAAGTCCACACATATTCTAATATCTCCATTCTTCTTCCTAACAAGAACCAAATTTGACACCCAAGAAGAGTGCCTCATAGGCTTTATGATTCTAGCATCTCTCAACTTCATTAATTCTTTCTGCATTTTAGGTGCTAAGGTAGGATTTATAGGCCTTTGTTTTTTCCTAAAAGGTTTAGTATCTTCTTTCAAAGTAATAATATGTTAGAACAAGTCTTCCCTATAAACCTTTAGATCATCATATGACCATGCAAAAACATGCCTGAATTTTCTTAACAATTCAATCAAAGACTTTCTTACCTTGTTAGACATTTCTTTACCAATGTAGACCTTCTTAGGGTCTTCTTGTGTACCAAGATTAATTTCATCCACATCCATTTGATCTTTCTTCTTAGTATCCATCTGAACCCTGTCCTGATTATCAAATACATTTTCTAGAATAACAAGTCCCTTGGGGACCTTGTTAGTTTTAAGTTATAGGACTTCATTACCAAGGACAACTTCTCTTCCTTCTTCAATCTCAACCAAGGTTGAGAAATCTAGTTCTTGACCATGATATTGATCTTCACAATTCATAAATTTTAAGATATCTTGGTCATCTTCAAAGACTTGCCAATTTTCAACATTATCTGGTATACTTGGCCTAGTCTAAATTTCAACTTTAGAGAGGCCAGCAAAAGTAATGTCACCAGGATTGACTACTATATTGGCTAACAAGTCAGCCATCTTTTTATTACTTCTATCCTTCCATACAATATTGAAGGCATCAAAATGCTCAATCATGTGCCAAAAAACATTTCTATATTGTTTTAATATCTTGTTCTTGGAAGCATATACTGATCTCACTTGGAACACAAATAACTCTAAATCACCCACACCTTTTATGCATTTAATTCCATGCTTGTGTGCTTACCTCAATCCTATTAGTAATGCCTCATATCCTACTATATTATTTGTACATGAAAAGTTTAATGTGAAAGAGAACTTATAGGTGTTTCCATTAGGAGAGATAAGAAAAATACCTACCCCTAAACCATCTTTGCAATTTGCACCATCAAAGTACATTACCCACAAATCACCCCTCTCAAATTCAACATTTGCCTCCATAGAGACAAATGGCAATATAGAATTTTTCTCAAGTATAGTGACCTCTTCCCTAAAAGCATTGATGTCAGTATCCACAAAACATGTAGTCTCATTATCAATATTCTTTTCATTCATGTCACATACTCTTGGCTCTTGCTCAATCTTAATAAACTAATAATCAATCTTGAAAGTTGCATAGGACAAATCACATTGTAAACTTCCACCCATGGCAACACTCCACTTCCTAGATAATAACAATCCATAATGAGGAGGGATATCCACCACCAAAACACTCATAGTCAGTTCTTTCTCTAGATAGGCTGCCAATATATAGGGCATTGCATTTATGGTCCCAATAACTAGTACTTCTCTCTAATCCATTGCACAACATCTGCCTTGAATTGTATCAACCCTAAGGCCTAGTTTTCCCATGATCTTGAAAGGCACGACAATATTTGAAGCACCTGAATCAATCATGTAGTTCCTCAATTTCATTCCATTCACATTGACACTTAAAAAGAATGGATCTATGTTTTCTAGGCTAGCATTGATAGAGCTATCCAAGTATATGGGTGGTATTTGAGATATCATTCCTTGAACTTCCATTCCCTTCATAGCTTTAGCTTGGGGTTCATCAGCATCGCAAGCAACATTATTATTATGAACATTATCTACCCATGCAAGAGCCCTCTTTTTATGCTCAAGGATCCTCAGTAATTCTGACAAAGGGACCTTGATAGTAATCTGAGATAATACAACCTACATATCAATAGGGGTAGAAGAAGGAATCTCAATCTGCATTGCTTTAGTATCCTTTTGTTTCTCTGATATGTTAGTTGTAGCTATCACCTTCATTTTTTTGGTTTTAGCCATTATGCTAACTAGCCTTTCTATTCCCTTTTAATCATTTTTGTCATGGATAGTAGAGATCTTTTCAGCTCTAGCACCCCTAGGTTCCCATTTCTTACATTCATTTTTGAACTTCATCAAGTTCTCATCTTTTGATATATTTCCATTGTGTCCCTTAGGATTGGTATCCTATATAAACATTCTTGTAGCTTTTCTAGTAGCATCATTGGCTGTCATATTTCTTGTTTGTAATTGAGCTACCATCTTTGTAGTAATCCTAGCAATTTCATCCTTTGAAGGTCTTCTTAAATTCACTAGCTCAGAAGAGGAGTTCATATTGCATGTCCTTTCATCGATGTCCTCATTTTTAGAAAAAAATTCATGATGGAATAGAGCCTTGTTTTGTCTTCTTATGCACACATCAGTTTCTTCACTACTATCAAAATCATCTTCATACCCCAAATATGAAGCTATCATGTTACACCCAATACTTTCATGAGTTCCTTTATGATTAGGTTCATCAGAACCATCATCTTGTTTTGCAACCATGGACTGTGCAATCACACAATATTCTATAGAATGAGGAGACTAGCAGGCCACACACCATGATGTGTCCTCCATGACATTTATAGAAGCCTTTTGTAGAGGATTAGGGACAAATCTGTCATTATTTCCTTTTGTAGCAAGGACAATAGGTTTTCCATCCTTCCATTGGGTGTTGTAGTGGTAATTTTGCAATCTATTCTATCTATTGAAATTATTGTTGAATTGAGGCTTTTCATTAATAGGAATACTATTATTCCTATTTGCAGGTTCTTTCAGATCCTTTAGTGCATTCAACACTTTATCCAATTTTTCTTACTCCCGCTTCTTATTTCCAACACTTTTCTCACTATCCCTTTTGTATTTTCTATCTCCCAACAATTTAGGGTCATCTTTTTCCACCCAATTTTCTTGATATTTTCATGTTGTCTTCAATATTGACAACAATCCTAAAAGAATCTTTGAGAGTTCTTGGTTCTTTTTCCCTCAATAAGTATCCCATCTTTCTATCAAAAGCATTGAAATATGTGGTTAGGCAGACATTGTCATCTAACCTCATGCCTTGAAACAATTTATGCATACCTTTCTAAAATCTCATGTTGAACTTAGTCGCAAACTTATTTTGATTTATCCTTATAGTATTGAATTCATTTAACATGAAACTAGCATTAGGCCTATCACCATAGTGTTCCTTGAAACATTTCTCAAAAGAATCCCAAGTGTTAATACATCGATCAGGGAGTCTCTTGAACCAATCTCTAGCATCCTCCACCAAAGATTGAACAAACAATTTCATGACCACATCCTCATGTTCAATCTCATAGTCATTTAGCACATTGACAAATAGCTTAAGGTGTTCTTCACAACTAATTTGTCTATAGCCTTCTAGTTGCATAGGTCTTCTTTGAAAACTTGAACCAGTGGTTCCACTCGAATCAATATTCACATTTCCATCTACTTGTACATTTGACTATTGTTTAGGGTTAACATTTATCTTGGTAGATGAATTAAGCAGTGGATCATGTACAGAAACACTACCAACAAAAGCAACATTAGAAGTTGTAGATTTCATACCTATGTCAGTAGTAGATAGTCCAAGAGTATTTGCAGATGAAGCTCTCAAGAACTAGATCTCTCTTCTCTTTTCTGCAATAGAGGCCTTAATTTCAGCCTTCTCTAATTCTTTTTCTAGGTCATCATCTTCCTTTCTTTTCCTTTCCATCTCTTCATCTTCATTTAAAATAGGTGGTGGGACCTTTGGTACTGCCTTTGGCTCATTTATTTGAATCCCCACCATCTTCTATTTTCCCTTTTCACTAACAACAGCATTAGGTCCGGTGACCACGTATTCATTTTCACCTTTAGGTAAAGAGGCATAACTCTAAACCTATCTAATCATAGGGCCCTCTTTATCAAATTCATGGTCTTGAAGTAAGGACTCTCGCTCACTTCTCAAAGTGTCAAGATCACCAAAAACATCATGCTGTAAAGTTTTGGGAGAAGAAGAAAGCACCTTGTTTCTCTCCTTTAGCTCATTAATATTTCTAAGTAGAGACTCTCTTTCTATTAAAGAATTCACCTTCTCAACCTCTCTTTATTTTTGTAATCTCTTATATATAGTGTCCTACTCTGCCAACTATAACCTTAGCGCACTTAGGTCACTTGGGTCAATCATAATGTCCTCAGAGCTTGATGACACATCCACATCAATAGGATTTTGATATGGGAAATGGACTTGCCTTGGTCCCATGGGTTACCTTCTAAACATATCCTCATTAGGATCTAAGCTTGGCCTAAAACCCATCTCTCTTGCTTTCACATTCTGACCTGCAGAATGGAAACCCCTATCTTGAAATAATGTTTCTGGGGTATCATAAAAAGTATCTCCAAAGAAACCACTATCTGATTTAGAGATTTTATATTGTGAATCCTCCTCATTAGAGGATGCATGTGATTCTCTATTTCTCTCATTACTTTGTTCTCTTGTGGGAGCACTAGTAGACTCTCCATTTCTTCTGATCCAACTCTTCTTTTCTAGTCTAGGAAACTGTTCCATTAGAACCTCTAGATTTTTCTTGACAAAAGATCTAGTATTTATTCTTTTCTCCATGACTTGTAATTTATAAACACTCATTTTAACCCTTTGAGTCACCACCCACCTTCAATGGTAAATATCCTAAGAAAAACTTGAGAAGCTGAAAAGACAACACAAGCTGAGACTGAAAAACACAAGAATCTATCAAACTTTCTTTTATCTCTAGACTCTCCTGGGTAGAGTCACTGATTTTTTGGTGACTCAGATGGGCTGAATTAATCTGGTGAATAAAATATTTTGAATTTACAACATACCCACAACTAGAGATTCTCAACATATGTTAAACTATAATGTTCTCCCCAACAGAGTCACCAATTTGTTGGTTCCTTTTCTTTCCACTTGCAGATTTATACTATGATTGACAAACTAATGTCACTGACTCTATCACCACTCCAAACTCTGCAAGGAAAAGGGAAAATTAACAAGGATGAACAAGGATCCTCCTACACTTTGAGTTTAATGCTTAGGTGGGTGTACCCTTGACTCACTTCTTGAAAGGAGTCTCCAAAATATAACACATTCATGCCCTTTACAAACTATTTTAAAGATTTTATCATTTATATTTGTGATTGATGATGATGAACTGCTTCCGAGGAATAGACCAGTGTCTTGCCCTAGGGCACAAAGTCACCAACAACATATATCAACTAATATACTAACTCTGACCCACCCAAATCTAGAATAAGTGTTTTTCCTATTCCTCCTCTCAAATCTTACACCTAGACATCAAATTCTCATTCAACCCTAGATTCTTTGAAATTATCTTTAAGGATTTAACCCTGACTTTGGCAAGAACTTAAAGACAATTCCATAATATACTTTATATACCATAGACTAACTCACTTTTTGACATTAGTATATAAGAATACATGATCAAAATAAGAAGACATACATAAATTTAAGATAGGGATTCAAGTGCTTTTCATTAGAATATCAGAATCAATACATTGCAGAATGATAGAATGCTAAGGAAATAAAATCCAAAGCCTAAGCTCTCCTTGTTCAATTTTTCAAATTGATCATCAACAACCTTTCTTCATACAACTGACAATAATATATATAGTCACTAGCTACCTCAAAATCCTCTAGAAAGGATGCAACAAGCTTCAGATAGCTGGGAAAAAATTAGCGTTTCAACCACCTCGCCAACCAAATTCAATCAATATTTATTACAGGGGAGGGAAATAAGCAACCATGAGTAGATCAAATCCAAAAATGATCTTCATTTATGGCCAAGGATTGATCAACATGTAAAGACTGAAAACCCATCATGTTTTCCCTCTGCAACTTCAACTGAAACACAACTTGAGTAGCCATTTAACCCACTATTATGGTGCGGACATCTTCTACAGTCAATCATACCTTGGGCCATACTGTACTAGTGAGAACAAAGTCATACCATACAGATCGATCATCCAAACATTAACATTTTAGTCCTATCACTGAGAAAACCCTTAAAATATTTAAATTTTGGGAAGTAACAGTTAATCAGCCAGTTTAAAACATGACTATTGATCTCATTTATTTCCCCGCAGATCAGGTGGTTCTAAAAAATTGACAAAATAGTCAACCGGGCCCTTTAAAATGAATTCACCATATTAGCAACACCATAACCAATAAAAAATGAGCACATCAGCATGACATGGCAATTTGGTCCCACCACCCACTATACCTTTCACAGATAGAAGATCAAATGGCTATCGTAAACCCAGATGAATAATGACCAAGCACTTTGCCCCTAGCGGTATTATGTCAACAACACGATCATCACAAACTTGCAGACCCCACTAACAACCTATCAAATTATCACCACACTGACCAATCAAGAACAAGCATGCTTGCAAAGCCTGGCAACGGACCCACCACACTGTCGGGCCATAAATTAGATGGGAATCGCATGATCGCAAAGGAGAAGAATATTCCTTACAATCATGTGACAACCGTCGATTCAATAAAATTGTAACATGTCTAAATCCAAGGAAGTAACCACCAAGGTTGTGTGACCATGTGACTGAGGACAATGCCAAGTCGCTGAAATAAATGCACTTCACCGCCAAAATCAAGAGATCCCGTGAATACATAGTTGCTCAATCACTAAATAAAAGATTTAACCACCTAGGAAACTAGAGATCAAATGAATGGGAAAACCAAAAGAGCTGGGCCCCACACAATCACAATAGTGCACATAGGTAAATGCCAACATTAAGGAGGAATCATGAGCATGCAAAGTGTCAAAAACAACCAAGGTTTTCACTTAAAACCAAAAGGGAAATAAAGGAATGTGAAAACATTGAGTGTTTAATGCTTAAACAGTTTTGACACCACCTAGAATGAATAAACTATTCCCAAAAGACCTTAAAACTTGAATATCTCCCTGGTTTTGACACTTTGGGACATGCGCTCTTAAATAGACCTTGGAAACACAAAGAGCTACTATATGCCAAGAGTGCAGGCCATAAAACATCATATATTTAGTTCAGAAGCTAAGATTGTGTTATAGCTAGGGCATGACATCTCACATGGAATTTTTTCACATTAGGAGATGCGATCTAGGCTAGAACATGGTGACATCATGAACAATAAGTGGCTAAGGGTGCAAGTGATGAAACCATGTAAAACTTTGATGCACACTAAAATAAGCTTATAGGCAGGGTGGGGCAACTACACAAAATTTTGCAGGGATAGGCCATCCTCATAGGATTTTTTCTTTGATAGGAGAATGGCCTAATAGACATCACATGAAAAATGATCACAAGGAATTTCAAACCCCACTACCTAATTATGAAAAAGGAGAAACTTCTAAAAACAATAAGGTTAATTACACATACACTAATAGTGAGAATGTGATTGACATGATGGAGTGTTGTGAATACTCGATTAACATGATCACTCTTAAGGGAGTTAAAAACAAATCTGAATCCTCTAATGTTGTAACATGAGGACAAGCTAAGCTCACTCTCAAAGGATCTTCAACATCTAAAGAACCACCTACAACAACAACAACATTTAAACAAGTGGTGTCAGCTCTAAAATTCAATATTGTGGAACAATTGCAAAAGACACCCGCATGGATATCTATCTTAGAGTTGTTGAAAATTTCCCCTAGTCATAGGGAGGTTCTTGATCATGCCCTATTAAGCAAAAATGTACCAAAAGACTTATATGTGGATAGATTCGAGGCCATGGTTGGTCACATGAGTTCCCCATATTACTTATCTTTTTCAAAAGAGGATGACAAGTCATCAAATCAGCCACATAATCAGCCCCTTCATTTAGAAGTTCTTATTCATAAACAATAAGTTAAGTGTATCTTGATAGATGGAGGCACTGGTTTGAAGATTTTTACTTATAATTTGGTAAAACAACTGGGTTTGTCAGAGCATGCAATTGATCCTAGGAGAAAGATAACAATTAAGGCATATGATGAGGAAGAGAGATCCTCTAAAGGATTGGTTGTCTCACCCATCAGAGTATGGCCTATAGAGAAAGATGTCTTATGTCAAGTTCTTGATCTTCACATTTCTTACAACATTCTTCTTGGAAGACCATGGATACATTGGATGCAAGCAGTGCCTTCCACTTATCACCAATGCCTAAAGTTTCCTCATAATGGAGTGGAGGTGACTATTCTAGTAGATACCACATATACTTGCAATAATCTCAAGTAGACACAAACCATGGTTCCTCATAGTAAAGAAAGCTCTCAAAAAGAAAAAAAACATCCAAAGAAATGGTCTTGAGGAGCCTTTCCAAGAAGATAAACATTCAAGAAACAAGTATGGGAGAATACAAAATAGATCCTATGGCATCTTTGACAGATCTTCCCAAATCTCCTAGAACATAAGGAAAGCTTTCATCTACATTTACACCTTCTAATGGTAGTGCTTTAACTATACATAAAGGGATGGGAATGGTGAAAGAAAATATATCCCTAGAAGAAGAGAATGAAGAGAAAGTTGTTTTGCAATGGCTTTACAAAGAAGTTGAAGAGGATGGGAATGTTAAACATGTTGAAATATCTCCAAGAAAGTGTCGCAAAGGATATGATTTTGTGAAACAAATGGGGTACAAAGGAAAAGGACCATTGGGACCAAACAACAAAGGAATAGTAGAACCCCTACACATGGATTTCAGAAATGCTAAAGACAAGATTGGATTAGGTTTTTGAGAAGCAATGTTTCATCCTACAATGGAGAAAAGTCATATTTTTTATGAAGAAGAAGATTCTAATGATGAGGAAGAAGTAGTAGGACAACCTATTTCCTATGAAAGGTTGCTACTCCTACGAGAGGACCTTGAGGTCACATTTCTTGGTACAAATTTTGGATGAGAACCAGAAAGAAAACAAATAGAGGAACCCAATGAAGAAGCAACAAAAGAACCTAAAGAAGAAGAACAAAAAGGACCTCCTATCTTTGATACACCTCATTTTGATGAAGAACTTGAAGCGGTGAATCCACAAGAACCATTTCTAGAAGAAGGGAACCATACTAATGAAGAAAATGAGGTACCTGTGACTATTGCCTACTTCTTGGGAGTTTTAGATTATAGTCAGGTAGATTCACATGAATATGAATGGGATGTCCTTTTTGATGCTACCATAGACATAGAAATAGATGTTATACACAAGTTTTCTCCTAGAGTATTGATGGAAAAAGGAGAAATTTCTAGTGTTAGATCACTAGAGTTAGATTTAGATAACATTAATGTGAACTCTAATAATAATGAACATGACTCTAATAATCCTAACACCTATTTAGAAGAAAACTTAATAGATGATATCTTGCAAGTCATGAATGATGATAACAATGTGGTGTTGTCTCTTGAATGTATTGAACCCCTATCCTTGAAAAATCTTGACTTGATAGACTGGGATGAATCCTCAAACACAAGCTTTCTATCCTATAATGGTGACTATTCCATATCCTATTATCTTAATGCTTGTGAACCTTTCCAATATTCCACCAGCGTAATAAGAGAAATCATGACTGAGGAGGATATCAAGTTTCTCAGTCTTAAAAAGAAAAACAAAAAAGAACAAGAGGTTTGATGGTGAAAACCACCTAGTGGCAGTATCAGATCCTAAAAGAGAAAAAGAAAAAGATGTATCCAATGGTGAAAACCTCTTTGAGGCACCAAATGATGGGATGCTTGATATCCTTCTAGATCATTTTCAAGAAAGATCCTTAGTTTTGATTGAACCAGCAGAAAACATTAATTTGGGAACAATAGAAGCTCCTTAGTTAGTTCACATAGCTCAATCATTGATAGAAGATGAAAAAATCCAATTCACTAATTTCTTCAAAGAAAAGAAGATCAACTTTGCTTTGTCTTATTTAGATATGCCTAGATTGGATACAGATTTGATAATGCACCATTTTTCTATTTCACCAGATGTAAAACCTATCAAGCAAAAACTTAGAAAAATGAATCCACATGTGACATTGCTAGTGAAAGCAAAATTGGAAAAACTATTGAAAGGGATTCATTAGAGCTATTGATTATGCGGAGTGGATCTCCAACATAGTTCTTATTTCTAAAGTAGATAAATCAATAAGAGTGTGCATAGACTTTAGGGATCTCAATAAGGCTTTTCCTAAAGATGATTTTCCACTACCAAACATTGACATGATTGTGGACTTAACAAGAGGTTATGAGATGTATTCCCTAATGGATGGATTTTTAGGATATAATCAGATCAAGATTTCTCCTGAGGATCAAGAGAAAACAACATTCACCTATGCATGGGGAACCTATTATTGGAATGTGATGTCATTTGGTCTTAAAAAAGTAGGTGCCACATATCAAAGGGCAATGACCACAATCTTCCATGACATGATGCACAAGAATATGGAAGACTACGTTGATGACACTTTGGTGAAATCAAGGATAAGGGCTACACACATAGAGGGCTTGAGGAAAATATTTGACAAGATGGAGCAATTCCAATTAAGACTTAATCCTAAGAAACACGTATTTGGCATAGTTTCATCTAAGGGAATTGAAGTGGATCCAGCAAAAGTGAAGGAAATTATAGAAATGAAACCACCAAAGAACATTAGTCAAATGAGAACCTTACAAGGAAAACTACAATCTATAAGAAGGTTCATATCTCAGTTGGCTGATAAAGTAGAACCCTTCACCAAGTTGATGAGGAAAGGGATCATGTTTTCTTGGGATGAAAAATGTGAAGATAATTTTACCCATGTCAAGAATTATCTGATGAATCCTCCCATTCTAATGGCACCAATCTATGGAAAACCTTTGTTACTCTATATATCAGCCACATAAACATCACTAGGTGTACTACTTGCACAAGAAGATGAGACCAAGAAAGAAAGAGCCATTTACTATATCAGTAGACCTTTGGTCACCTATGACCTAAACTATTCCATGATTGAGAAGGCATTCCTTGTAGTGGTGTTTGCATCCCAGAATCTTAGAAACTATATGCTGGAACACAAGGTGAAGCTAGTGGCTAAGATTGATCCACTTAAGTACTTATTGAACAAAGCAATGCTGATAGGAAGATTGGCTAAGTGGGTCCTAATTCTAAGTGAATTTGACATTGAATATGTGGACTAAAAAGCTATCAAGGGACAAGTGATTGCTGATCAACTTGTAGAGATGCCATTGATTGATGATAAGCCATTACTTATAGAGTTTCCAAATGAATCTATCATGCACTTAATAGAACATCCCTTAAAAATGTACTTTGATGGATGCTTCACACAACAAGGATTAGGAGCAGGTTTCTTATTCATCACACCCAAAGGATATAAGATTCCCAAAGCATACAAAATGATGTTTCCATGTACCAACAATATGGTGGAATATGAAGCTCTTGTGAATGGACTCAAGCTTGCAATTAAGTCAAAGATCATTGAATTACACATTTATGGAGGTTCACAGCTCATCATTAATCAAGTGAATGGTGACTATCAAACTAAGGATGAGAAGCTCATGCCTTACAAAAAAATGGTGGATGATTTGAAAAAGTACTTTGTCTTCATCATGTTCCAACAAATTCCAAGATCAGAAAATAGAGTAGCTGATGTGATGGCTACTTTAGCATCTATGTTATAGTTGGAAGAACACCAATTTCACTATGACTTCCTAGTGGAAGAACTCCCTTTTCCATCTTATGACTCTCCTAAAAGCCAAATGGTTTGTGTCCTTGAAACCCAAGTGCTATCAAAATATGCTAATATCTATTCCTACCTCAAAGACCAAATAATTCCTGAAGGCTATTCTAGAAATTAAAAGAGACCCCTCCGAAGAGTAGCATCACATTATGTAATCATCACTAATGACTTGTTTAGATGTAGTCTAGATGGCACACTTCTTATGTGTTTAGAACATGAAGAGTCTAATTGTGTATTAAAAGAAGTTCATGAAGGTTTGTGTGGATCACACTCAAATGGTTTTTCATTAGCTAATAAAATCCTAAGGGTTGGATTCTATTGGCCCACAATGGAGAAAGATGCTATACACTTTATTAAGACTTGTAAGAAATGTCAAATTCATGGTAATCTCATTCATGCACCAGCTAGAGAGTTGATTCCCTTCATAAAACATTGGCCATTTCAATAGTAGGCCTTTGATTTGGTTGGTCAGATCTATCCTAATTCATCAAGAAGACATAAATATATTATCACCACAACTAAATATTTCACAAAATAGGTGGAGGTTGTCCCACTATCCAATGCAACAAGAAAACAAGTTTCAATGTTTATCTTAAATTACATCATTTTCCATTATGACATACCCTCATCGATTGTGACTGACAATGGGGGCCAATTCAAGAACAAAGACATAGATGAACTATGTCTTCAATTTAAAATCACTCAGCATTGTTCCTCAATATATTACCCTCAAGGTAATGGATAGGATGAGGCATCAAATAAAAACATCACAAAAATCTTGGATAGGACAGTTAACAAAATAGGAAGTGAATGGAATTTTCAAATCAATCAAACATTGTGGGCTTATAGAATGAGCATAAGAATTCCAACTAGTGCAACTCATTTTGCATTAGTCTATGGATCAAAATTAATCTTACCAATTGAGGTATAGATTCCATCACTAAGGGTATCACTGAAAAATGTAGTTACTGACGAGGACTATAGAATCTCTAGACTGCAAGAACTTGAATTACTAGATGAGTGAAAACAAAAGGTGTTTGATCATCTTAAAGGCTACTAGAAAAGGATGTCAAGAGGATACAACAAGAAGGTGAAACCTAGAATTTTTCAGGTAGGGGATCTAGTTCTCAGAGAGAATCCTAAAAACCAATAACATCGACAATAAAAGGAAAAATTTAAACCCAACTGGTTACGTCCCTTTGTCATTACTACAACATTTGGATTAAGAGCCTATCAATTGGCTATGCCTTAAGGATATGTTCTACTAGATCCAATCAATACCCTACATCTAAAAAGGTTTTATACCTCAAATTCTAGAGAAGCTCCTGTACAGTGAAAAGAGTCTTGAAAAAAGTTCAAAAACAACAAATATGGATTTTGAAAAAAATCAAAAACATTGGAAAAAGTCCTAAAAAATTACTATCTTGGTGAAAATCTAGCAATAGGTGCCTTGATGTGTCAACAAAAAAATTAGAAAAGAGAAAAATACAAAAAAAATAGAAAAATAAAAAAGAGCAAAAAAATTGGAAAAGAGAAAACGTGTCTTGGTGAAAACCTGGTAAAACAGGCGCCATGAAAGCAAAAATAGAATAAAACTTTGGCCAAGTGGTGAAAACCTGGTAAATAGGTGCTACTTGTAATCGACACTCTATCTATCAAGACAGTGCTTACACCTTTGGCCAATGTAAATGTTAGTTTGTATATATTCCTCAGTCACTTTCATGATGCGCCAAAATCCTAAGAGAACTATCAGAGAACTGTGCCTTCCTAAGACTGGAATTTGTCCACATTAGGGTCCTAGGTAAACTACTTTTCCCTAGGGGGCATTTGATAAAATCACATTCATCTAACAGGATGTTGCATTTGCAATAACAATAAACTACGAACAATGGTATTTTTCAATGCCACACTTGTCCGCAATTGACTATAAACTATGAAAAATGGTGTTTCTAAACACCAATCGGTAGGATCTAAAATGTATTTCTCAACACAACGTCATGATAAAAATAGTGTTTCTAAATACTAAAATAGGTGAGATACTTATGGATGAAGAAATGAATCTTTGATTGATAATAACTTTTATGCATGTGTTTGCAAGATGAACCAAAAAGTGTTTTTAATCACTATAACCACAATTGTCTGTTTCTCTTATGCAAATAAAATGAACATGTTAAAGGACAATGAAGTTTTCTTATTATCAATTTTTTATTGTTATGTCTCCTTGAATGACACGATGATGCCTATGGACTAAAGAGGAATAAGGACTGGGGCCATAACATTTTATTTGTCTTCTATTTGTGGTAATAACTCCAATGATCTTAGGTGATCATAGGGAATGGGTGTCTACTATAAGTGCCTTCACCATGAATTGAAAATGCCATGTATACCTCAACCTGTTTCCTATGAAAACCTTAGTGAGGTTGGATCTATTTCCTTGCCTATTTAAAAACTAACAAAAATAAACTATTTCCGAGTAAGGTGCATCGTAAAATGGATTATACCCTTGGATATGAATAAAAAAATCAAAGGTCATTGTAGGTATACATTTACACATTATGCACTAAAAAAAGAAATCGTTTATATCAATTAGGAAGTAACTAATGACATTTATAGCTGGGTGCTTTAATGTTTAGGTTGTCTTCCAACATGACGACATAAAAAGGATGTATTCATATTTTTGGGATTTCCAAATCTATTCATGAAAATTGTACTATCCTAATGAGGTCCTGCTACCAAAGGCTCTATGGTGAAAATGACCCACTTTGAATAAACAGTGACTTGTCCTAGGTGTCTTAGGTGCATTTCATTGGTTAATTACATTAGAGTTCATTTTAGTTTCATATCATATTAATTTGCATCAAATTCATTTAGATGCATTTCATTGTCTTTAGTTGCATTGAAATTCATTTAAAATTGCATTCATTTTAATTTATTTGCGTTCATTTTAGTTTTTCATGAGCTTGAAAATGTGGATTCAACTATCAAAAGAAATGGTATAAATTGAGATCTATCTAAAAGCATTTGTGATATAAGCTGAAAATTCTAAAAACATTCAACATTAAACATTTGATATTTGTGACCAAGTACATCATTGAATCATAAATAACTGAACCTAAGATGATAGAGTATAAATCATTGATATTCATTTGCATTCATAAAACCATTTCATTTCATAAAACCATCTACATTTTTCATTCACATTCATTCATCCATAAATAAAAATGAGATGTTCATACATCACATCAAAATACATCTCATATATCCATACACTCATGATGAACTATGAAAATAACAAAAACATAAGCATATATCAGTGAAATATATTATGACATCATTTTATCTTCACCTAATCTACTCTTGACCAAGAACAACCATCACATCAATATCCCGAGCATAAATCAAACATCATATATCACATGTGTAGAAATTGAAACCATCAAAGATTAGACATTAGAAATGACAACACATGTAGCATTAGTGGTAGAATTAGAATGAGAATCAATATATCAAAAATGTCCATGAGAAAGAATGTCCATAAGAAAGAATGGCTATTAGAGCTCACCAATGGATTAGAGTATTAGTATATCAAACCATGAAACAACATATAAAGAAAAATAAAGTCTAGGAGAGATGAGAGCACATCGATGAAAAATAGTACAAGTATAGGATGTGTGATTATATACAAATGAGAACAAAGATACAAAATATGAACAACATCAAGGTCTACACCTCACTGGCACCCTTGTCCTCAATAGGAGGATCAGGAGGGGTTGCATCTACTCTGGTTGGTGGTGGTGGAGGTGGCATGACACCCTTTGACCGCTACACAACAACTGAATAAAGGGGAGCCCTCTGATGAGTAGGAACAATAGCACAATATAAAGTGAAGTAGTATGTGGTTCACTATCCCTAGTGGGTAGCTATATGTGCATAGCTATCATGCTCAGCTCTCAACTATGCAAGTTGTGCATCCCTGTATGCCCTTAGCTGAGCTACCTATGTCTCACTAGCTATGCTCAACTTTTGTATCTGAGCATCCCTATCCACTCTCAGTTGTGCCATCTGCGTGTCCCTCTCTTCTCTCAAAATTACTAGCTATGCATCATACTCTGATAACTATGTTGTGAGAGTAGCAACATGTAGTCTCAAGGTAGCTCACTCCTACTCACACTATGAGAGTCTATCACCATCACCACCTACGGGGAGATCCTATCCTACCTGTTGTTGCTGTGGATCCTGATCTTCCACTACAACTCTCTGTGCATGCTAGTCCCTATGTAATAGTGGTCTTGTATCCCTCTGAGGAGGAGTGGCCCATACTCTCTACTACCAATGACCAGTGTCACCTCTAGAGGCTCATCTCCTACTACCACCTATTGCAACACGTTTTCCACCTCTATCATCCCCTCCATCCTCCATCTCCTCTTCCTCCATGGGCTTCATCTCCATCTCTGCCTACACCTCTCCCAGTACCTCTCCCTACATCTCTCCCACTATGTCCACTGCGAGCCCAGCTAGCAAGATCATCATCAAGATCATAATAAAGGGCATCCTCAATACATGGAACAACATCATCTAGAGTAGTGAATCTCGGATATGGGAATCTCAAATAATGAGCATGGTACTCATCTATAACCCCAACATCATAGATACCCATCTGATAGTCCCAATCAATAGCCTACATGTTCATGATCTCATGGATCGCTATCTCAAAAATAAGCTAAGGTCCCCATCTAGCCTCCTCACTATGAATCTAGGCTTATAAGCATGTCTCACAAGACATACCCTGGACTTGTCCAAACTATCTACAAACTCGTGTGATCAAAAACCTCTCAACAATATAATGGGTCCGTCCGACTAAATACCTCATCTGAAAGAAGAATGTCATATGTCTCACATCTAAAGGCCAAGCCTCACAACCCAAGGAAGGTCACCACTCTAAATTTTTAATGTCATCTAGGAGACATCTCTATTGGTGTAATTAAATATTTCTAATTACACTTTACTTAATCTTACTTAGGATAATGCATTGCATAGTAGTTTGTGATTGAGACACCGAGGAGTGTGCACATCTATTAAGCACATGGTGTAGGAGAAATTCCACTTTAGGTGTGATAGTTGTCATCAAATACCTCATTGTATGTGAGATCCACCTTTGATGATCTTATCACATTATCATCCTAATCCATTGCACATACTTTATTGCATAATGGAGGATGATCCACATTTAGAGGACATGTGATTACACCTAGCATAGGAGATAGCTTATCATCTCCTTATCATTCTCTCATATCACCTTTCCTCTATAAGGAGGCCTATTATGTAATCATTTCATAAAATTCATCAATCAATCATTCAAGGTGAATTCATTGGATCTATTCAATCCATCATTGCATTCATATTTTCTCTTTTGTGCTTTTCTTCAACCTCTAGATCCTTGGTTCAATCTTTGCTATTTCCAAATTCTAACATGGTATTAGATCTCTCAAGGTGTGAATTCCTCTTCTCAAGAAGTGCAATCTTGGCTTGATTCAATTGTGGGTGTAGAATAAAGGTATTTGGACATCACCATTGCATAGTCTATTTGGATAAAAATTTTGGTTTTGTATTTTGTGGCTTTCTATTCCAGTTCAATATTGGTGCTTGCTGGTGCAAATCAACGGTTGGCATCATACTAAGGATATCCAAAAACCCCTAAATAAAATTTTATTTCATCCAAATCGGACACCCGAGGCCAAATCTAGAGCTATTTGAATTTTGGAAGTGAGGCGGCGGCGATTCAGAAAAAATAATTCAGAGGTGATTTTGAAACATCAATATCTTAGTCATTTGGACTCCTTTTTTTGAGTAATTTTTTTTTGTTTTGGGGTAGAATTTGGCAATCTACACAATGGTTTGGGTGGTTTCTAATCTCTATTCTTTAATTTTTCTAAAAATCACAAATCTCAATTTTTGCAACTTCCAAGGGCTCATTTGAGCTCATATGAACTCCTTTTTAGGTTCAATTTTTTTTTAAAGTACATAATTTTTTCTATATTTTCTAGATCTAGAATCTGATTTTAGTGATTGTGACCAGAAACTATACTTTTATAAATTGGCTTAGTTTTTTCATTTTTAATGCATAAGCCTTAGCTTGGTCTTTTGCATAATGATCTAAGTCTATTATAGCCCGATTTTAGAGTGTAATAATATGTTGATCTCAATGTGTAATGAGAGAAGTGTATCATTAATGTAATCATGGGTTATGAAACACATTCTATAGTAGTACTTTTGACTAAGGATACTTATGAGTCATGGGTGAAAGGAATCATCACACATTGTAGATAGCTTAATCTCTTGCCTCATCTTTATGGACTCATTCCTAAGCCAAAGTCACAGGGGAAGAAATATATTTGGGGAGAAAAGAATTCTCATATTATAAATTTGATTATTGGTAGCATTAGTTTGTGTCTCTTCTATGACATCTAACCCAAATTTAGAGGTGTTCAATGTCCACACATAATTTGGACAATCATTTGGGAGATTTTTGGTGATCCACATGTTCCTCCATTCCTAGATGATCTACTTCAGATTGCCTCATTCCTCTTGACGATGTAGATAATATTCCCTATGATGATTATACTTTAGATGCAATTGAAGAATTTTCAGCAATTGAGAGTGAGGATGATCTAGTGGCTCCTCCTATAGCTCCTACTTCTCTAGTTGAGATCACACAATCATCTCTTGTTGGTGATTCCAATGATTCATTGCAAGAGATATATATTTGTCTTCTTGATTGGGATTATTACTTGCCAGATATTGGTTCATTATTTGTGGAGTCTCATATTTCATATTTGAGAGACATACTTGAGGGGGTTTCTCTTCTCTTTGATGATAGTTTCATCACACTTAGAGATACTTCTTCACATTCTTTGGAGATTTGCATTCTTTATTCTTCTTCTTCACTTGGTTTGTCACATGATATGATAGATTCTTTGAGATTGGAGAGGCCTATTCAGTCTTCAAAGATGCATATTTGGAGACCTTCTTCCTTCTTTCATTTGGATATGGATTGGTTCATGGAATCATCATCATACTTCATTTGGATTCCACTTCCTAGTTCCTATCTAGAATCGGAACCACACCTACATTTGTATTTGGTATATCTTCTTCCCAAGGGGAGAAATGTTGTTTGTAGTCATTGGAATATACTTTGACATCAAGGACTCACCATTTTTGTAGGAGATTCTTCATTATGGGGGGGATATCATGTCTCCAACTATCCCTCTTATGGGGGGATAATTCTTTGTATATAAATGATGTATGTAGTTCTTGGGGGGTCTTGAGTACTCCATCCATCCATGCATATTATTTTCTTCTCTATTTTTGGGGGAGGGTTTTTCCCATGAGTTTTTCCCTCTTTCTCCACTTTATGAGAGTTATGCATTTTGTACATGGGTACCTAACATGGCCTAGTTGCTGGGACCCATCTTGCATTGTGAGTTTAAGTGCATTCCCCTAAGTTGCACTTAAGAGGGAGTGTTGGTGTAATTAAATATTCCTAATTACACTTTACTTAATCTTACTTAGGATAATGCATTGCATAGTAGTTTTTGATTGAGACACCTAGTAGTGTGCACATCTATTAAGCACATGGTGTAGGAGAAATTCCACTTTTTGGTGTGATAGTTATCTTCACATACCTTGTCGTGTGTGAGATCTACCTTTTGTGCTCTTATCACATTATCATCCTAATCCACTACACATACTTTATTGCATAATGGAGGATGATCCACATTTGGTGGACATATGATTACACCTAGCATAGGTGATAGCTTATCATCTCCTTATCATTTGTCTTTTATTGCCTTTCCTATATAAGGAGGCCTATTATGTACATTTTAATCATGTCCATGATCAATAATATCATTCTTTCATCTTAATGCAATTATCTTGCCAACATCTTATGGAAGTTATCTTGGTCTTGCATTCGACCCTGGGGGTGTTGTAGAGTCACCTAAAACTCTAACAATCTCTAATACTCCACCTTGCCCAGGTGTGGCTACTGAATGAATACATAATACATATAGATATATGGCATTCCGGCCTCGTAGTGCCTTTGACCAATGGGACAGGTCACAAGGATATGCTACCTGCATTCATTGATCGTGAATGCTGGTACATGATCTCATGAAGCTCCTAGTACATGTTGGTACTCTAAAATCTGGATTGATTTCAGAGTCAAGTTTTAGAGAATTTTCTTAAGCCAAAGTTTGTGCACTTCAAAGAACAGTTTAAAGACCTGAGTTCAAGAGCATGTAGAAATAAGCCTCTTGAATTTTCATGACATAATGCTTGGGACATGTATTCCTCACTTTTAATTTGGCATATAGAGCTGGTTACAACTTTCAGAATTCAGTTTTGATGAGTTTTGGAGTTACCCATTTGAAGGGTTTTCTACAAGCCTGCATTTTACATCCTGTCTGGTTTTAACTGAATGGCCTATTTCAGAGGCTTGCATCTAACACCTAGTTAGTGGTCATGATGAAAGGAATGTAGTTCCATATTATAATCATGAAAAATTACTACCATATAAATTTTTACGCCATGATGAATCTATTTGGGTGATTTGCCAATGTGATTCCATTTCCAATTTCTAACTTTCTAATGAGGATGAGCTGCACAGTTTAGTCAGAGGCCCTATTCGGGTGAGTGCATTAAGTTCCATATGATTCATCAAGATGTGTGGGTTGTTGTATCATGTTGTAGGCATAAAAAATAATGTTCATGCTGATTTTCAACCTCCCACATGCCCGTTTGACATGTTTGCTAGGGCCATTCAGTTTGCAGATTACTAGGTTTTTTCAACAGTGCACAGTTCAGTTTTGTGAGTTGCTCACTTTGAGATCTTTCCATTTGCACCCAGATCATGGTAAAGCATAATTGAAGGTTGATCCATAACATGTACATGAAATTGACTCACCTTGATGAGTTTTAGACTATGATGAATCTGATTGATCACTTTGCTCGATCAATTCTAAAACTAATTTCTACAGTTTCACTATCTTCCGGTTCAGGGTGTTCCGAGGGCACAACTTTGGGGATTATTTCTAGATAGCCAATTGATCATATGTTGAAACTAGTTATAGCCTTGGTTTCTATGTATGAGAGTGATCATTTACCCAGGGTTTCATGTTATAAAGGTCTCGTTTCATTAGGTTGCAAGGATCAGTAAAAAGGTGTTTTATAATGATGAAAGTGCAGATAGCATAATTCTCTAAAGTAGCCATTTTCTTAAATTCATAGCTTTTTACCAGATGCTCATCTCCAGTTGAGGATTGTTTCATTGCATTCCTTGAATATGAGGCTACTCATGGATCTAGTGGTTTTCTCTCAGCTTGCCATTTGATATTTTTCATTCCTCTGCTTCTGAGGAAATTTACAACGATTATTTTACATTTGCTGAACAAGCTAGAATAGGCCATTTTACAAAGGAGGTACTCAATTTGTGTGGCTTACCTAGAATCTAAAGATGACCTAGTTGATTATTTAAATTATCATAAAATTTTTTAAGTTTTCAAGGCTCCAAGCTTCCTCATTTTTGCATAGTCGAATTACTCCATTTTCTTTCAGATTGAATTTAAGCTTATTTCAATTTTCTATATCCACATATATCTAGAAGTCAAATCTGAGAGTGTTCAGAAGAATAAAGTTTTTTCCTCTTAAGATTCACAGATTATATTTATTCAAATAAAGTCAGATTCAATGGATACTAAAGAGGTTTTCAGAATGGGCATTATCTTTGGCCATATTCTAGCTGTGATTATTTCCTCAACTTACCATTGTTTTTATACACTAAACATGTTGTGTTCTTCAATGTCTAATGTTGCATGCCAAGTGGATAGCTTTGCAAATATTAATAAAGGCATTAAAAACCAAATAACCAAATAGAGGCTGCAATTTTTTTTGTAATGGTGCTGCACACACCATTTTATATGTTTTTCTTCAAGGAAGGCTATACACGTCATGAGCTGAATGCATTCATTGGTAGAAGACAAAATAATTTGGTTGAGAACATACAAATCAAGAGAATATCAGCTTTGTCTCTTACAAGTTCGAGCAACACCAAGAAAAATCTTTGAAGCTCCAAGATTAGCAAAGTAAATAAGCACACATTAAATTCTAGGCTTCCCACTCATGTCAAGGAGAAGTTGCGTGAGTTATCCAGTTAGAGTGTTGTTAGAAACACAAAGTAAAATAAAAGGGGGAGGCTTGCATAAGGATTACCTCAAAGGTTGTAGAACTTCTCACATTTGCACACCTAAAAAATAAAAACAAAGGGGGATTTGCTGCACATAAAGAGTTGTGTTAGCCTTCTTACAAGCTGCGTGAACTTCCATTTAGAGTGTTGTTTGTAGAACAAAGAGAATAAAGTTTTATCAGTAGAGGGGCATTCCCTTTGGTTGTTGGTCATAGGCCCTAAGGTAAGGACCAAGGCTCATGAATAGGTATAGGGAGGCTTCCATTATGTGGGTTGCTATGTAGGGCATTATCCCACATGTGCCCAGTTTTAACTATCACAAATGTTTAAAATGAAGGAGGCCTAGGTAAGTACAAAAGAGCTGAGAAGAAGGCCCATGTGGTGTGGGTCATGATAGATCAATGTGGGCCCACCCAGCTAGGTGCCCACTATGTATAAATTTTGAATAAAAATATTATATGCAATGGGAATTTAGTCCCACATTGACACCGCATAGGAAGAAGAAAGAATTTATAAGAAAGACCATTCAATATGCTAGTATCTCAAGTGGACACCCAATTGCAGGGCTACTCATGCATGCATGAGGATTGAGGAGATGATGTGGATAAATGACTCATTAGTGATTCAGTGGTTAACTTGGCACCTTAGGGACAGTGTGACATGTGTCTCAGTGGTGATGAGGTAGGTTGGTACAGTCAAGTGCCCAAGTGGAGTTTTCAGACAAATAAGAATGTGACATGTGGTAGAAAGGTGTGCAGAGGACTAACAAGATGATGAGGTGGCTGGTCAAACTAGTTAGCTCATCACATGTGGCACATGGGGACCCACCTCAAAATTTTAGGTCTGCATAAAGATATTAATTTTGAATTTGTAAGTTGGGACTATATCAAAATGTCAAAAATTTAAATGATGCTTCTTATTCATGGAAAAATGTCTCCAAGTCACATGTTTTATTACAATATATCATAATAATATGTTTTTATCAATTCCAGAAGATGAGGAATGCAATGGTGGCATTTAAAATCAATTTTGACCAGTTTGGTAAGAGTAGTAATGGACTGTGTAATTCGAGGTCAAAGTTGGGTAAAGATGTAGATATTTTATAAAGAGGTTTCTAGAATGTAAATGAAATCAGATTTGTTTAGGATATTTTTGAGAGTCTTAGGGTTGACTTTGTTTCCCTAAAAATGCCCTAAATGATATTTTCTTGTTGCATCCTTGTTCTTATAAAAGGATTTTTGTGATCATTTAGAAAGGGCTGGTTGGAAATTCTTGACACAGGAAGTTGAAAAGCTAAGTGTGTATCCTCAGGCCAGATTGTAACATTTCTTGCTAATTGTATCAATACTAGGGAGAAACCTTTTGTATCTTTTGCATATTGTCTATGATATTACTGAATCAATTTGTAATACAAGGATTTGAGCCCACATACTTAATATAGTTTCTCATTCTTGGATCTCTCCTTTAGTTGTTCTTGATGAATTTTGAGTTTTCTAACTTATTGCATTAGGTTATTGGTGTTTATGTTTTATCTCTTAGCCTTGATCTAGGATCAGGTTAAAAATCTCTGAGTGAAGCATAGATTCATTTGGTTCAATCAGGAAGGATATTTTTAAGTAGTGTAAGAGATGATTAACTATGTTTATGGCTTGGATTCTCAGATGAATTTAGTAGTTGTTCTTATATTTCATGTCTTCTTTAGGTGTGATACCCAATGGATAAGGTACTGATCATAAACTAGTCTCCCCTTTATTGTTACATGTGTTGCATGGTTGTTTACATTCTGCAAGAAGTCATAAATCATTACCAATAATTTTACTTTTATTTACATTTATAGTTGTTGTACCCAATGATGGAGAGTCAATGAATAATAGGTTGTTATTTAGTACTTTCTCACTGTCATCTATTGTAAGATCTAGTATTGAATAAGGAACATAGTTAAATCTATTGGATTAGGTGTACCCACCTTGGTTTTGTAGAGCTAGAGGTCAAAAGGGTAGTCTTGTCCCTATAGTTGGTCCAGTTGCTTATAGATTTTCCATATTTGGAATTAACCACTCCTTAACATTAGTCGTAAGCATATTGGTATCTCATGGAGTGTAAAATCCTATCCAGGAACCAACAAAATGGTGACTCTACTGGGGAAGACAACATAAGAAAATAATAAATTTGTTGAAAATATTTGGTTATATTCTAAATTTCCAATATTTCACTATCTAGATTGATTCAGCCCATCCGAGTCAACAAAATGGAAACTCTATTGGGGAATAGAGATGCAAGGTCATGCTAAATCTAGTTGAGATCTCTGGTATTATAAATTTGTGTGAAGTAATGCAAGTTCCAAGTTGAGTTGGACTCCTGATGTGCTTATTTCAATCAATTGATATCTCTAATGTTATAAATCAATTATAAATAACATGGGTACGAGTAGAGCTTGACTCCTAGCTAGCTTATTATTTATCTAGTGATTTCCATTGAAGTGTATAAGAGTCAGTTTGAAAAATTTTAAAATCATCTCACCAAGTTGTGAGTGGCAACTCTGAGATCCTCATTTTGATCAGTGCAAAGTTTAGAATAAAGATATGATGTATTCGACTCTAATAAACAATTTCTATACCCTGTTGAAGTTTGTTGTGTTGATGGAAAGAGATACAAAAGGAGTTTTCAATGGTTAAAGTGTTTGTCCTCTTCAAGGAGGTGGCGGCTCTACAATTGTTTCAAGAAAAAGAAAGCTTTAGATTCAGAGGTTTTCCATCCAGCAAGTTGAGTTTCAACTTCAACACTTCTAGGTATTTTTGATCTTCATGTGTATTTCCATAAGATCAATTGCAAAGTAGTGTTTTCCCTATTGAGTGTTTCAACACTAGTAAGAAGGGAAGAGAAACATAAAATAGTTTCATGTTTCCATGTTGAATATCTTTTCATGAAACTTTAAATTTACTATCATAGAGGTTCAAATGTTTTAGTATACCTCTTGTAAAGACAAAGTAAGATGAATAGTGTTCATCTTGTTTCAAATTAAATGGAGAACCAAGAAATGATCCAGCCTAGAAGGCTAAGTTTCAGTAGGTTGGATAGAGTTTTTAGTTGTGCTCATATTCATGGATCCCCAAATTCTTTTCATAGTGAGCTCATTGATTTAATTCCAGTCTTTGATGATCAGTTAGATTCAACACTAGATCATGTCTTAGCATTCTTTAGATTTGTTGTAAATTATTAGATTTATGATGAAGATATTAGCATGATGTTTTTTGGGAGATCCCTCAAAGGGGTTGTAGCTGATTGGTATTTAACTTTACCCCCAAAACATATATTTTCATTGATTGACTTTAAATGGTTGTTCTTAGAAGAATTTTCTAATGATAATGAATGGGATAAGTTGCAAAAGGATCATTTGCAAAGAAATAATACAAACAGTTTTCCAAAATAGCTCATGTTTAATAATGAAAATGTTTCTGAAAGTGATAAAGATATGTCAGATGAACATTCAGATTGTAGTAGTGATAAAGAATCAGAATCATTGTATACAAGGTCTTCTACTTGTTCAAAGAAGTTTGAATTTGAAAGTCAGAATTATTTGAGTGAAGATTCTGATGAAGATGTCAAGGATGAGTTGTCTCCACACTTGTCTGAACCAGTGCTAAAAAATTAGGACAAAATTTCTCATATTTCCAAAATTCACAGTGATTATGATTCTATATTGAGTAAAGATGTATGTTCTTCTGTAAATAATGAAAGTGATGAGGATCCTGATTTTGATTGTGTAAGTGCTTTTGGTCATGAGGATGTGATGCATATGGATGAGTCAAGTTCTATTTCTCTTAGTAGTGATGAGATCTCTAATTTGTTGATAGTTGAATATGTTGGCAAAATGTTCAGCGCTCCCCTCGAGATTCATGATAAGGGCTTAACCACCTCCTGTGTACTATAAATTGAGTGGTTGTATTGGGCATTGATAGATCAGTCTTTTGGTGCAATGGAAACCCCACTCTAACAAGTGTTATCAAAGCTTGGTCACAGGTTCCAATCCTCAGACCCTCGGGTAACGCTGAGGGGGAGATTGTTGGCAAAATGTTTAGCGCTCCCCTTGAGATTCATGACAAGGGCTTAACTACCTCCTATGTACTATAAATTGAGTGGTTGTATCGGGCATTGATAGATTGGTCTTTTGGTGCAATGGCAACCCCACTCTAACAAAATATAATAAGTATACACATCTATTTAGTCAAAAAAAGTTAGACCCTTCTAATTTTTGTTTTAATACTGAAAATGTTGCAAAAGACTTGTATAAGTGTGAATTCTTTGGTGTGAATGATCAAGGTATGAGTTCTCATGATGTTCATAAGTTGATTGCGGATACAAAATCAGATTGTGGGGATATGACATTAAGGTCTTCTTGTGAGCAACTCTATGCAAATAAAAATGATGATGTTATTTCCTTTTGTGTTGATGATGTTGGTTATGATGCTGATAGTGAATTTAGTGGATGTCAAGATGATGAGGAAGAGTCTACAATTGATAATTCTTTTATTAAGTTTGTAGATCTTTCTTTCTATCAGCATAAGAGAACAGTCTTATTGTCTCAGTATGAGAGATTTTTGTGCAAATAGAGAAAGGATGATTATGATGCAGATGAGAGTTGTTGTAGTGATGGATTTGCACAACATGATATGAGCTAGGAGTTTGCAGCTCCTATCCCAAATGAGAAAGAAGTTTGCAACATCAAACAAGAGACTAAAGAGAATGAACATGAGGTCTGATATCCACTAAGTAGTGAAGAAATCTCATTGTTATTGGCTAAGTAGTGAAGAAATCACAATGCGGTATGCCTCCAATTTGGATTCTACTCTACAAAATCTAGTTGACATGTGTTTCGACACTGACAATGGGGCATGTGTTCAAAATGATGAAGACAATGATTCATGTTTACATGAATACTCCTCATAGAATAAGTTTTCAGAAGAAGTGAATGAAGACCATGATAGTGTGTTGTCTTGTCATGATGATTATGATGATGAACAAGTTTCTTGTTCAGTTTCTTTCCTTTCTTTTGATAAGTATGATAGCGATTGTGACAATGTGGAGGACAATGAATTTATTAACAAAAATGATGATATAGATCAATTATCTCTTTGTCACAATGTTTGTGAAAGAAATTTTCACTTGGTTCATGATCCGATTCATGGAGACATTATTGAGGAGCTGAGTTGCTTGGTGGCTAAAGTATCCCATACAAATAAAGATAAGGATCCAATTCATTTTCAGCTAGGTGAGTTCCTAGTAATGCATATGGATCATTACAATTTATCTATTGATGAATTACTAGATAGACCTCATATTTTTAGTCCTCAGCAAGAAGAGATAAAAGATGTTCCATATTTTTTGGAATATGAAGATGGTTGTGGCTGGAAGAGTATGGGCAATAATAGTTACATAATTATTTTCCAGCCCAATTATATTCACATATGTAAGCAGTGAAATAGTCATGATACTTTCAGAATGCTTATTTCATATGAGGATGAAAATCATATGTTTGGAAAAGGTAAATAATGGTTCTAGTTTTGAGGCTTTGAGAATTTTCAAATAATGTATATTTTGTGTAGTTTCTTTCTTTTAGTTGTGTGGTGTGTTTCTTTCAGCAAGGTTCCTAGTTTTTGAGAGAGAGAAAGAAGTTGGTTTTTTATTTTTGAAGGGTCTGATATACCAAAGATTCATGAATTATTTACATGCCCAAAAGGGGCATGCATCCCCAACTAGAGCCACTATTGGTACTCTAAAATCTAGATTGATTTCAGAGTCAAGTTTTAGAGAATTTTCTTAAGCCAAAGTTTGTGCGCTTCAAAGAATAGTTTAAAGACCTGACTTCAAGAGCATGTAGAAATAGGCCTCTTGAATTTTCAGGACATAATTCTTGGGACATGTATTACTCTCTTTTCATTTGGCTTATACATCTAGTTACAACTTTCAAAATTCAATTTTGTTGAGTTTTGGAGTTACCCATTTGAAGGGTTTTCTACAAGTCTGCATTTTACATCCTGTCTGGTTTTAATTGAATAGCCTATTTTAGAGGCTTGCATCTAACACTTGGTTAGTGGTCATGATGAAAGGAATGTGACACCATATTTTAATCATGAAAAAGTGCTACCATAGAAATTTTTAGGGCATGATGAATCTATTTGGGTGATTTGCCAATGTGATTCCATTTCCAATTTCTAACTTTCTAATGAGGATGAGCTGCATAGTTTAGTCAGAGGCCCTATTCGGGTGAGTGCATTAAGTTACATATGATTGATCAAGATGTGTGGGTTGTTGCATAGTTTTATAGGCATAAGAAATAATGTTCATGCCAATTTTCAACCTCCCACATGCCCGTTTGACATGTTTACCAGGGCCATTCAGTTTGTAGATTGCTAGATTTTTTCAGCAGTGCATAGTTTAGTTTTGTCAGTGGCTCACTATGAAATCTTGCCATTTGTAGCTAGATCATGGTCAAGAATAATTGAAGTTTGATCAATAATTTAGAAATGAAAGTGACTCACCTTTATGAGTTTTAGACTATGATGAATCTATTAGAAAGGAAAGACCACCAAGATAACTGAGAGGGGGGGGGGCTGAATCAGTTATCTGATATTTAAACCATTTATCATCGTTAACTTCAATATCAACTTCAATAGCTTTAAACCACATAATTAATGTAGTAACCAACCATAGAAAGATAACCATACACAATGACACAATAACACAAGATATGTTAACTAGGGAACCTCTTGATCAAAGAGTAAACCCTGATGGGAATGATGCCCACAAAATGATGCACTAATATGAAAGTTCCTTGTTAGAGGATGGACCCTGTTAGGAGGCTTATGAAATAAATTTAGTACATATGAATCTCTGTTAGGAGATTTTGAATCCTTGTTAAAAGATTCTAACCCTGTTAGGAGTTATGGAAGACAGAAGGACCCACTGCCCAAATAGCTTCAAGGCAAGATCTCTGAACTCATTGTCCAACAGGTCTTAGGATTATTCAATAGAATAATATGAAATATTTTACCTCCTTCACACTGTGCCAAAATCTCACTCTCTGCTACACAAGATCACAAATTCAGATCTCTGTACTTCACAAGTCTTCCTTCATCACTGAATTAGCTCTTTTCTTCACTTCATGCATACATTCGCATCACAAATTTCATAATTTCATATCAAAACTCTCAAAATCCTCATACATAACAAGGAAAACATTCCTTCCTTTATACAACATTCAAATAATTACAAATTAGTTGGCATGGAAATACAAAACAATAATTTCAACACGCTACATTAAAATTACATAAAACTATCAGCTTCTAGATACAATAACTTTTCAATTGTGTGACCTCAAAGTTTGTGCTATGAACCACGTCACCAAAAATGAGTCTCAAACTTCCCTTTAATTTTGTAGAATCAGCTTTCATCCTGATTAGGAGATATCCTCCAATTACCAAAAACCGCTACATAGGAAAATTGCCAAAATACTGCTTCCACCAAAATGCTTATAACTTTCATGAATAAATGAATTTATCTTTGCACTCTTAACCATAGGATAATAAAACACCAAAGAAAATACCATCAATTGTGCATAACTCAATCTACAATATAACATGTGTGCAAAATAAAAATGTGCCTACTTCTCTGCTAAAACTCTAGAATAACACTGTGTTGACATCAATGAAGATCATAGTCATGAATGCAACAACCACTGCTATAGAATGACTACCAAAGGCTTAAAAATTAATTCCTAACAATATCCCCCATTGGCATTGATGGAAACATAGATGAAAAACATCCAATGTTCCAAAAATCCAATCACTACTGCTCAACTGCACTACTACTCATCATCAATCAAATCTTGCTTCGTTATCTTATTTGTTAGAGTTTTAGGTGACTCTACAACACCCCCAGGATCAAATGCAAGACCAAGATAACTTCCATAAGAGATTGGCAAGAAAATTACATTAAGATGCAAGAATGATATTATTGATCATGGACATGATTAAAATGTACATAATAGGCCTCCTTGTATAGGAAAGGAGATAAGAGACAATGATAAGGAGTTGATAAGCTATTACCTATGCTAGGTGTAATCACATGTCCACCAAATGTGGATCATCCTCCATTATGCAATAAAGTATGTGCAATGGAATAGGATGATAATTTGATAAGAGCATGAAAGGTGGATCTCACACACAAAGAGGTATGTGATGACAACTATCACACCTAAAGTGAAATTTCCCCTACACCATGTGCTTAATAGATGTGCACACTCCTAGGTGTCTCAATCACAAACTACAATGAAATGTATTAACCTAAGTAAGATTAAGTAAAGTGTAATTAGGAATGTTTAATTACACCAACACTATTCAATCTCTTCAATAAATGTAGTTCCTCAATGTTTCCTCAATGTTTTTCATGATTTTCTCCCCCATTGACATCAATGATAGAAATCCTATCACTATTTCAAACAATAGCTCAATGTCAAAAGACACTATTCATAAAATACATTCACAAGAGTCCTCAATGACTCAGCTCAGATACACATACTCCCCCATAGAGGAAGTACCAACATCCAATCCATGAAATAGATAGGGCTATAAACCACTAGACGGATGCAACCAACTACGTCATTACTCAAAAGTAGGTTGGGGCATAACCCCAAGCATACCTCTTAGATAATCAAATGTATCCTTAGGCAAGGGCTTAGTAAATATATCTACTATATGTTCCTTTGTGCTTATATACTCCAGTCTAACTTCTTTTTCTACAATTTTCTCTCTTACAACATGATACTTGATCTCTATATGCTTTGTTTTAGAATGTAAAACTAGATTCTTAGACATAGTAATTGTACTTGTATTGTCACAATATATGACAATAGGCTCATCAAACTTGATTCCAATGTCCATCAATATCTACTTCATCCAAATTATCTAATTACAATTGTTTGCTGCTGTAACATATTCTACTTCTGTTGTACTCTGTGAGATACAATTATGCTTTTTGCTCAACCAAGAGACTAATCTTCCTCCAAGAAAAAAGGCTCCACCACTGGTACTTTTCTTGTCATCAACGTAGCCTCCCCAATTAGCATCAATATATGCACATAGGGTAAAATCATCAGAATTTTCATACCATAGTCTATAGTCCATTGTTCCTCTAAGATATCTCAATATCCTCTTTACTACTGCATAATGTGACTCTCTAGGTTTAGCTTGAAATCTTGCTACCATCCCAACTGAATTTTGTATATCTGGTCTACTGTGTGTCAAGTACTACAATCCACCAATCATAGATCTATATTTCTTTTGCTCAAATTCTAGTGTTTCATCTTTACTAGATAGTTTATGTCTTGTAACCATAGGTGTTCCATCTGGTTTCCAATTCTCCATACCGAATCTTTTCAATAAATCATTCAAGTACTTAGTTTGACTTATAAAGATACCATGTTTGTTTTGTGTTATTTGCAATCCCAAAAAGTATTTCATTTCTCCAATCATACTCATTTCAAATTATGTCTTCATTTCACCAGAAAATTTGTCACTAGCTTCATCTTCTCCTCCAAAAATAATGTCATCAACAAAATAAACCAAAATTAAAAATCCATTCTCAATTTCTTTGGTGTATAAGTTGCTATCAGCTATTCTCTTTGTAAATCCCAATTTTAACAAATACTTATCTAATCTAGCATACCAAGTTCTAGGTGCTTGCTCTAGTCCATATAATGCTTTCTTTATTTTACATACCATGTCTCCTTCTTGAGTCAAAGGAAAACCTTTAGGCTGCTCAATGTAGACTTCTTCTTCTAATTCACCATTTAGAAATGCTAACTTCACATTCATCTGATACACTTTGAATTTCTTAAATGTTACATAAGTCAAAAATATTCTTACTGCTTCAAGTCTTGCCATAGGGGCAAAAGTCTCTTCATAGTCAATTCCTTCTTGCTGTGAGTATCCTTTACATACTAATCTTTCTTTGTTTCTAATTACTTCTCCTTGTTCATTCATCTTGTTCCTGTATACCCATTTAGTTCCAATGACATTTTTGTCTTTAGGTCTAGGGACCAATTCCCATGTCTTGTTCTTTTCAATATGATCCAATTCTTCTTTCATAGCTTTAATCCAATGTTCATCTTCACAAGCTTCATTAGTAGATTTCGGTTCAATTTGAGAAATCAAACATAAATGTACCTTCTTTCTAGTCATAACTCCACTGTCCAAACTTTCAATGACTTTCTCAATAGGATGATGTCTTGATATATACCTATTAGGTGTCATAGTCACTGATCTTTCTTCAACTATAGATTCTTCTCTAGATTCTTATCTATTTTCTTCAGCATGACTTTCATTCAACAATTCATTGTCAGTCTCATAAAATTGTTCAGTAGTTTCAATGTTAGGCTACGGGTTAGTTCCTTCATCAGATTCATAATCAAGCATTCTTTCCTAAATTTTAAACTTCTTATCAACTTTTACATTTTCACTTTCAACAATAGTTTTAGTTCTCTAATTGTAACATCTATATGCTTTTCTTTTCAAAGAATATCCAAGAAAAATTCCTTCATCACTTCTAGGATCAAACTTTCCTATATCATCATCTCTCTTAATATAACATTTTCTTCCAAAAATTCTAAAATACTTAATTAAGAGTGCATGTCCAAACCACAATTCATAAGGTGTCTTGTCTGTGTCTGCTCTGATTTTCACTCTATTCATTTTATATAATGTTTTATTCACTGCTTCTCTCCAAAATGTATTTTCCAAGTCACCTTCAAATAACATAGCTCTAGCTGCTTTAGTTATTGATCTGTTTCTTCTTTCTGAAATACCATTTTGTTCAAGTGTTCTAGGGGCTGATAACTGTCTCTTAATACCGTTTTCTTCACAAAAAATGTTAAACTCTTTAGATGTAAATTCTCCACCTCTATCGAATCTCAAACATTTAATCCTCATTCTTGATTCATTCTCTACTTTATTCTTCATGACCTTAAACTTATCAAATGCTTCAGATTTTTCTTTCAAAAATGCAATCGACATCATTCTTGTAAAATTATCAACAAGAATCATAAAATACCTTTCTCCATAGAATCCTCTAGTCCTAGTAGGACCGCTCAAGTCTGTATGAACAATCTCCAGCTTCTCTGTAGATGTGAACTTCTTGCTAGGAAATGAACTCCTTTTTTGTTTAGCCATCACACATTCCTTGCAAATCATGTTAGTAGGCTTTCTTAGGTAAGTCTCTTACTGCAAGTGTAGAACTCACTTTCACAATATTATCAAAGTTTATATGACAAAACCTTCTATGCCATAACCAACTGTCATCAATCTTAGTCATCAAGCATGTCATCTCAGAAGGGTTCAACTGAAATACATTGCCTCTGGTTCTAGATTTGGTTCCAATTCGATTTCCATCTTTATCCTTAATCACACAAGTTTTCTTGGTAAACCAAACTTGATATCCTGTATCCACTAATTATCCAACACTTAAAAGATTATGTTTCAATCCATCAACAAAGTAAACATCATCAGTATTAGTCTTTCCATCAAGAGTAATAGATCCTATACCTTTAATCAAACAAGGTACATTGTTACTAACTCTAACAACTCCTCCATCATAATTGTTAAACTTTATGAACTTTCCTTTATCACCACTCATATGATGTGAACAACCACTATCTATAATCCAAACAACTTTTTTTTCAACTTGGGAAACTAAGGCTTTTTCTTCTTTAATATCAGATTCAAAATTTTCTTCCTTAATTGCTACAAATCCTATGTCATCAAAGTTATGATTATCATTGTCACTCAAATGTCTTTCAATTCCTTCTTCAATTTCTTCATCATTTGCATAATAACATTCTTTAGATCTTCTAGGCTTAAAATTGTTTCTATACTTCTTAACTCTCTTAGGACACTTAGATGCAAAATGACCATATTCTTGACATGTCCAACATTTAAAGATTTTCTTACCATCTGGTTCTCTTTTCACAAGAAAGGCAATACCTTCTTCAATCTTCTCATCTTCATTAGATTTGGATCTACTACTACTAGCATAATCTCCATTCACACTTGTACTTCTAGACAAAGTAGGTCTGATTCTAATAGCACTGAAGGTTGTCTCCACTCTATGTAGTTCTCCTGATAATCTCAAATTCATTTTTGATGCTTCCAATCTTCCAAGAAGAGTCTCTCTTGAAAAGTTTGGTGTACAAGGTATCACTTGTTCCATCATTTGTGTAGTCTGTGTAAATACCGGTGTCAATGTTCTCAAAATCTTCCATATTACTTCATTCTTTGTCTTTTCACCTCCACAAGACTTTATTCCTACAACAATTTCTAACATCCTACCAATATAGCTTCTAATAGATTCATCTTCCATCATTCTTATGTCTTCAAATGCTCAAATCCAATTATGTAACCTAGCTTTCTTTGCATGTTCATCACCTTCAAAAGTAGAATGTAAAGCTTTCCAAATATCATGAGATTTAGTTAAACCTTCTACCTGACTATATTCATTCTCTGGAATTGCTGATAAAAGTTCTTCTATTGCAAGTATGTTACACACGAATAAATCTACCTCATCTTTAGAACTTGTCTCAAGATTGTCTTCTTCAATTATAGTCCTATCATTCTTTGTGATCAACCAATACCCTAGTCCTAAACACAAGTGATGTGTCTTCATCTTTTCTTTCCAGCTCTCAAAATTTACTTCATCAAACTTAGGGCTTTCTTTCCTAAAATTCACCATAGATCTCCTTAAGTTGTTAAACTTCTCTCTCAGGAACCTGCCGCTCTAATACCAATTGTTAGAAAGGAAAGACCACAAAGATAACTAAGAGGGGGGGGTGAATCAGTTATCTAATATTTAAACCATTTATCATCATTAACTTCAATATCAACTTCAACAGCTTTAAACCATATAATTAATGCAGTAACCAACCATAGAAAGATAACCATACACAATGACACAATAACACAAGATATGTTAACTAGGGAACCTCTTGATCAAAGAGTAACCCCCAGTGGGAATGATGCCCACAAAATGATGCACTAATATGAAAATTCCTTGTTAGAGGATGGACCCTGTCAAGATTCTTATGAAATACATTTAGTACATGTATGAATCTCTATTAAGAGATTTTGAATCCCTGTTAAAAGATTCTAACCCTGTTAGGAGTTATGGAAGACATAAGGACCCACTACCCAAACAGCTTCAAGGCAAGATCTCTGAACTCACTGTCCAACAAATCTTAGGATTATTCAACAAAATAATATGAAATATGTTACCTTCTTCACACTATGCCAAAACCACACTCTCTGCTACACAAGATCACAAATTTAGATCTTTGTACTTCACAAGTCTTCCTTTATCACTGAATTAGCTTTTTTCTTCACATCATGCATACATTCACATCACAACTTTCATAAGGGTAAATGCATAATCAGGTGTCACCTTTTAGGCTAACTTATCAGCACAACTAAATTTTAGTATTTCTAACTAGAAATTATTTTTTGTCAAACATATGGTCTAGCTAGGTTTATTCTAGCTAAGCTAGATAAGTGCTTTAACTTTTCCAATTGGAAACATCTATTAAATGCATATTTTATATCACTTTAGGTCCAATTACCATAAAAATAAAATTATTTCAGAAAAGTGGCATTTTAATAACTCCTAATTTTTTTAATGATATTTTTAAAAAAATAATAAAATAGCCTTTTGTAGAGATTAGAGTCAAGAATATACTCATATAGATTTTATAGTGTTTTAATTCAACATAGTTTATTGTAATTAAAACATATTGCAAGTAGGTATTTTAACAGTCAATGAGATGTTGATTTGGAGAAAGAAAAAAATAGTAAATCATATTAAATAAATTTGAAAAACATATGGTGCACTAGAGGAGAGAGTCCTCTTCAAGAATATATATTTCTTTTTTTGATTGGGATAGATTTATTATGAAAAATATGTTGCGAGATGAAAACTGTCAATTTCAGTGAGTTGGAATTGGAATTGTTATAAAAGAGAAAATATAGGTCACAAACTAATTTTTATTTCTTCATGCACTAGCTATATATGTCATCTATGACATATTTTGAAATTAAGGGAAAAAATGTTTATTTACATATAATTTTTTGTGGGAATTAGACCCCTAATTTTCAGCAACTAAAAAATCATCTTTAAAAATTTTAAAAACATGTCAATTCTAATTTAAAAATATTATTAGAAATATTAATCATAAACTTCATACATTTCATCACATTTAATTAGTTTACATCATCTGCAAACTCTAAACATAAATCTCATTTTTATACTATTGAAGTTGAACAACTTTGATTTTGTTAGCATTTTCCTTTGTAAAAGGGTGACATCTTATTGTACTTTTACCCATAATTTCATATAACAACTCTCACAATCCTCATACATAACATGGAAAACATTCCTTCCTTTATACCACAGTCAAATAATTACAAATGAGTTGACATGCAAATACAAAATAATAATTTCAACATGCTACATTAAAATTACATAAAACTATCAGCTTCCAGATATAATAACTTTTCAATCATGTGACCTCAAAGTTTGCACTGTGAACCATGTCACCACAAATGAGTCTCAAACTTCCCTTTAACTGCGTAGAATCAGATTCCATCCTGATTAGGAGATATCCTCTGATTACCAAAAACCACTACATAGGAAAACTGCTAGAATACTGCTTCCAACAAAAGGCTTATAACTTTCACAAATAAATGTATTTTTCTTTGTGCTCTTAACCATAGGCTAATAACACACCAAAGAACATACCATCAACTACACATAACTCAACCTACAATATAACATGTGTGCAAAACAAAACTATGTTTGCTTTTCTGGTAAAACTCTAGAATAACACTATGTTGACATCAATGACAATCATAGTCATGAATGCAACAACCACTATTATAGAATGAATGCCAAAGGCTTCAGCATTCATTCCTAATAGAATCTGATTGATCACTTTGCTTGATCAATTCTAAAACCAATTTCTATAGTTTCACTATCTTCCGGTTTAGGGTGTTCTGAGGGCACAACTTTGGGGATTATTTTTGGATAGCTAATTGATCGTATGTTGAAACTAGTCATAGCCATGTTTTCTATGTATGAGTGTGATCATTTACCCAGGGTTTCATGTTATAAAGGTCTCATTTCATTAGGTTGCAAATAATCAATAAAAAGGTGTTTTATAATGATGAAAGTGCAGATAGCATAATTCTCTAAAGTAGCAATTTTTTTTAAATTCATAGCTTTTTACCAGATGCTCGTCTCCAGTTGAGGATTATTTCATTGCATTCCTTGAATATGAGGGTACTGCCAAATTTAGTGGTTCACTCTCAGCTCACCATTTGATATTTTTCATTCCTCTCTTTCTAAGGCAGTTTACAGCGATTATTTGATGTTTGCCGAACAAGCCAGAATAGGCCATTTTACAAAGGAGGTACTTAATTTTGGTGGCTTACTTGGAATCTGAAAGATGACCCAAAATATTATTTAAATTATCATAAACTTTTTGAAGTTTTCAAGGCTCCAAGCTTCCTCATTTTTGTGCAGTCAAATTACTCCATTTTCTTCCGGATTGAATTTAAGCTTATTTCAATTTTCTATATCCACATATATCTGAAAGTCAAATCCGAGAGTGTTGATAAGCATAAATTTTTTCCCTCTTAAGATTCATAGAGTGTATTTATTCAAATAAAGTCAGATTCAATGGATACTAATGAGGTTTTTAGAATGAGCATTTTCTCTGTGCATATTCCAGCTATGATTATTTCCTAAACTTACCATTGTTTTTATACACTAAACATGTTGTGTTCTTCAATGTCTGATGCTGCATGCCAAGTGGAGAAGTTTTCAAATATTAATAAAGGCATTGAAAACCAAATAACCAAATAGAGGCTGTAATTTTTTTTGTAATGGTGCTGCACACACCATTTTATATCTTTTTCTTCAAGGAAGGCTACAGGCATCATGAGCTGAATGCATTCATTGGTAGCACACAATAGAATTTGGTTGAGAACATACCAATCAAGAAAATATCAGCTTTGTTTCTTACAGGGTTGAGCAACACCAAGAAAAATCTTTGAAGCTCCAAGATTAGAAAAGTAAATAAGCACACATTAAATTTTGGGCTTCCCACTCATGTCAAGGAGAAGCTACGTGAGTTCTCTAGTTAGAGTGTTGTTAGCAACACAAAGTAAAATAAAAGGGGGAGGCTTGCATAAGGATTACCTCAAAGGTTGCAGACCTTCTCACATTTGCACACCCAAAAAAGAAAAACAAAGGGGGATTTTCTACACATAAAGAGTTGTGTTAGCCTTCTTACAAGCTACGTGAACTTCCATTTATAGTGTTGTTTATAGAACAAAGAGATTAAAGTTCTACCAGTAGAGGGGTATTCTCTTTGGATGTTGGTCATAGGCCCTAAGGTAAGGACTATGTCTCACGCATAGGTATAGGGAGGCTGCCATTATGTGGGTTGCTATGTGGGGCATTATCCCACATGTGCCCGGTTTCAACTACTGCAAATGTTTAAAATGAAGGAAGCACAGGTAAGTAGTAAAGAGCTAAGAAGAAGGACCGTGTGGTGTGGGTCCTGATAGATCAATGTGGGCCCACCCAGCTGGGTGCCCACTATGTATAAATTTTGAATGAAAAATATTATATACAATGGGAATTTAGTCCCACATTGATGCCGCCTAGGAAGAAGAAAGAATTTATAAGAAAGACCATACAATATGCTAGTATCTTAAGTGGATGCCTAGTTGTAGGGTTGGTTATGTGTGCATGAGGACCAAGGAGATGATTTGGATAGATGACTCGTCAGCAGGCCCACACACGAAAGGTAAAATAAATTTTGATGCAATGTACAGGTGCTCATTCATTGCATTGGGATGTGTGTCAAAGATCTAATGGTTGGCATTGATCTGCAAAGATGGAGATGCTTGATGGTTAACTTGGCACTTTAGTGACAGTGTGACATGTGTCTCAGTGGTGATGAGGTGGGTTGGTACATTCAAGTGCCCAAGTGGAGTTTGCAAACAAATCAGAATATGACATGTGGCAGAAAGGTGTGCAAAGGACTAACAAGATGATGAGGTGCCCGATCGGACTAGTTAGATCATGACATGTGGCACATGGGGGCCCACCTTAAAATTTGAGGTTTGCATAATTTTGAATTTATAAGTTAGGACTATATCAAAATGTCAAAAATTTAAATGATGATTATTATTCATGGAAAAATGTCTTCAAGACTCATGTTTTATCAGAATATATCAGTATAATATGTTTTTGAAAATGCTAGAAGATGAGGAACACAATGGTGGCATTTAAAATCAATTTTCACTAGTTTGGTAAGAGTAGTAATGGACTGTGTAATCCAAAGTCAAATTTGGGTAAAGATGCAGATATTTTGTAAAGAGGTTTCTGGAATGTAAATGAAATCAAATTTGTCTAGGATATTTTTGAGAGTCTTAGGGTTGACTTTGTTGCCCTAAAAATGCCCTAAATGATATTTTCTTGTTGCATCCTTGTTCTTATAAAAGGATTTTTGTGATCACTTAGAAAGGGCTGGCTGGAAATTCTTGACACAGGAAGCTGAAAAGCTAAGTGTGTATCCTCAGTCCAGATTGTAACATTTCTTGCTAGTTGTATCAATACTAGGGAGAAATCTTCTGTATCTTTGCATATTTTCTATGATATAACTGAATCAGTTTGTAATACAAGGATTTGAGCCCACATACTTAATATAGTTTCTCATTCTTGGATCTCTCCTTTAGTTTTTCTTGATGAATTTTGAGTTTTCCAACTCATTGCATTAGGTTACTAGTGTATATGTTTTATCTCTCAGCCTTGATCTAGGATTGGGTTAAAAATCTATGGGTGAAGCATAGATTCATTTGGTTCAATCAGGAAGGATATTTGTAAGTAGTGTAAGAGATGTTTAACTATGTTTATGGCTTGGATTCCTGGATGAATTTAGTAGTTGTTCTTGTATTTCATGTCTGCTTTAGGTGTGATACCCAATGGGTAAGGCACTAATCATAAGCTAGTATCCCCTATATTGTTACATGTGTTGCATTGTTGTTTACATTCTACAAGAAGTCACAAATCATTACCAGTAATTTTACTTTTATTTACATTTACAGTTGTTGTACCCAATGATGGAGAGTTAATGAATAATAGGTTGTTATTTAGTACTTTCTCACTATCATTTGTTGTATGATCTAGTATTGAATAAGGAATAGAGTTAAATCTATTGGATTAGGTGCACCCACCTTGGTTTTGCAAAGCCAAAAGTGAAGAGGGAAGTTTTGTCCCTATAGTTGGTCTAGTTACTTATAGATTTCCCATATTTGGAATTAACCATTCCTTAACATCAGTGATAAGCATATTGGTATCTCATGGAGTGTAAAATCCTATCTAGGAACCAACAGTACATATGGGTTAAGATACATCTCCCCTAGGTGAATCTCCTTGGAGCTTGGATCATCTAGCCTATAACTCTAGACCAACCACACATAAATCCATGTTGGCCCCTATCAAGCATCATGATGCCACCTATCAAACCAACCAAATACATAGGAAGAGGTTTATAGTGGGCATTCATGTGATCCGAACTCAGGTAACTAGTGGTGATTGTATCATCCTATAATACTCTCTGGGCATCTACAATGGCTAGAGGCATAGATGCCTCATACTTGATCTAGAGACCTATGACGTAAATATGCAAGATCCTCCATGTATCCTTTGGTGTCACCATCATCTCACCGGTTGGTAGATGGAAGGTGTTGTGCTCAAAATTTCATCTCTCGGCTAAGGCTATCAATAATTTGAGGTTTACCAAAATGTGTGGTAACCACACAAGGCTCCATAAACCACAATGATGAACCACATGCTGATCCTTTGGGCTCAACTAGTCAAATAGTGCTAGTATCTGAGTAGGCCTAGGTGACCTAAATGACATGATGGGGAAATCAGTCTACCCAACAGAAAATAGGGACACTATGTCAAAGTTAGACAAAAGAAATTGATGAAAAATGCTCAAAAAGATCAGAAAGATAAGTTAACTTTTCAATAAGTTTTCAAACATTGTGATTCATATAAGAAAATCCCCTAACAAATGGGTAAATCTACTAGGGATATGTTAAAGTGAAGTTAGAATAATGTGGGTACAATTAGAGCTAGACTCCTGGCTGGCTTATTCATTTATCCAATGGTTTCGATTAAAGTGTATAAGAGTCAATTTTAAGAAGTTTCAAGTCATATCACCAAGTTGTGAGTGGTGACTCGAAGTTCTATGTTTGATCAGTGCATAAATTAATATTTTCAGTCCTAATAAATAGTTTATATATCCTATTCAAGTTTGTTGTGTTGATGGAAAAGGATACAAAAGGAGTTTTTAGTGTTTAGAATATCTGTCCTCTTCAAGTAGGTGGTGAATCTACAAAGACTTCATTGAAGAAAGCTTCAAATCTATTAGTCTTCTAGCTAGTAGGTTGAGTCTTAGCCACATACTTCCAGGTATTTTATTTTTCAAAGCATAAAAAATGTTTCCTTATTAAGCGATTTAAGCACTAAGAAAAGGAAGAAGGTGTGAAATAGAGGTTTGCATGAGAGATAGTTTGTAATCATTTTGCCTGCTAGAATGTCACAATTATTCAAGAGTAAGTTGTTTGGGGCAATAAATTTTGAAGGTATCCTTGGATACCCAAATCATATTCCATTAGTATTCAAGGATTGTTTACCAAAATTCATTGGTTTTGGTGAGAAATCAAATGAAGATCATATACAAAAGTTTGTTGACTTGATAGATGATTGCAATATTACACATGAGGATGTATTAATGAAATTCTTTGCAATATCTTTAGTTGAGATTATGAGGGACTAGTTTAAATAATTACCTCATGGCTCAATAGGATCTATGGAAGCATTAGAGGATTGTTTTATTAAAAGGTATGGTGATATTTAGCAATATAGTCATATGGAACACAGTGATGACCAAGACATATCTAAATCAAAGGACCCAGTATTAGAGATTGAACTTCTTTAGGTAGAAACAAAAATGTTAACACAAAGGTTTCAAGAAAGTGTGGTGTTACATTTACAAGAAAACATGAGCAAAGAGGAGGGTGAGTCACAATATGATTTCTATGTAAGGTTTACTAATAAGATCAAGCAGTTTTTCATTCCTTTTTGTCCTCAAAAATTTGTATGGGAAAATTTATTTTCTAAACATTATTTTCCTCATACACTTAATTTGAAAATCTCTCAAAGGGTAGAATATATTCAACATATTATAGAATGGATAAAAAATGTAGAAGATTCTTCTTCTAAAAGTGTATTTGAGGTTGAATACAGTGATGTTGAATCTAAAAACTCTAACAGTATTGTAAATGTTGAATAAAAATCTAGTTATGCTAATGAAGTTGATTCTAGTGATATTCAATCTAGTTATTATGGTTATGATGATGAGTCCACTTATGCTGAACATTTTTCTTATGATAATACTGACAATAAACTTTGTGAGCAGCAAGACAATGAAAATGTTTTATGTGGACAACAAGATGATAACTATGATACAGATGTGAGTGTTTGTAGTGATTTCTTTACACAAGATGATATGCTCTGAGACATCTCACTCCATGATTCCAAAGTGGAAGAAATTTGTAGCATCAAGCAAGAAGACAATTGGGATAAATCAAAATGTCAATCCTTGCCAAGTAGTGAGAAAATTTCAGATTTTCAAAGGTATGTATCAGAAGATGATTCTCAAACTTTATGCCTTATGGATATAATTTTTGATAATAATAATAATAACATTTCTAAGGGTGTGGAAAATGGTAATAAATATTTTGATTATGAAAGTGTGTTAGAGATGAGTATGAATGATGATAATTGTTCACTTCACAGTGAACAAATTTGAGATTTTTTATCTTATAAATATCTCATATTTTCATGGAAAGATATATTTGAATATGAACACTTCACACATATTAAGTTTGACAAGGAAAATACATCAGATAGTTAGAGTTTTGATACTTATATTTATGATTTCTCTTGTCCTCCCATATCACTAGACCACAATCAAATTGAATATGATATGTCATATTTTGAAATCATTAGCACTATTTTAGATTCAATGGATGTGGAGAGTCCATACATAATGTTGAGGCCTAACTAGGATAGTAGTGTGGATTTTGAATCTTGTTCTAATTCTAAGTCTTTCATCAAACTATTTAAGGATGATCTTTCATTTGCTAAAGTTTCATATGCTTATAATGAATGCTTTAATGTTTTCCCTCCCACCCACCAACAACTTTTGGATTAGTATAATGTAGATACTTTACAGGAAGGTATTGAAGAATATTTTGATGTGAGTACACAATGTTAGGAATGGGAACACTGAGAGGGAGGTGGGGGGGTGAATCAGTGTTCACTAAACTTTAAATTTTCTCTTTAATCTTTATGCTTAACTTAAATGCTTAAGTACTGAATTAAAAATTCACATAAAACATGAAACATGAGAATAACACATGACACTAATATGATTATAGGGAAACCCAAATAGTTAAAAACCCTAGTGGGAATTGACACCCACTAATATTCTGCACTAGTGTTTTGTGATCCTTGCTACAAGATCCTTTACCCTGTTAGGAGTATCTTTACAATGATTTTAGTATAGTAGACTTGGTTAAGGTTTGGACCATGTTAGGAGTCTTTTACAATGATCCCTATTAGGGGAGTGGACTCACTATCCTAGATCTCACTACTCAAATGATGAAGGCTACAACCTTCTGCTATTAGATACACACTATATCTGTTGGGTGAATTGTCATTGTGACACTTCTTGTCAGATCAATTCCTTAGTGCACTCATGATTTGACCTCTAGAAAAGCTCTAATACATCATATGATAACTTTTCATACCTCTTCTCTACTTATCACAACTCTATTACAACATCCATCCCAATTACAATGGGCATGTCTTATATTTATACACTCATACAAACAAAATAATTAGGTTGGCCCTATAACTAATTACAAAAAATGCTTCCAAATGAATTGGCTTAATCATGCTTAAAATTATACATGTAAATATGTTGGAAACCTAAATATAATGGGTGAATAGCCTCTACAACATTTTATTGCAATCGCAAACCAAAATAGTCACTGTTGGCTCCATGCTTTGTTCACTGCTGGCACACACTGGCTGTGCAACTTCAACTGATTGTAACTTACACATCTTAGAATATCTACTTATATGCTCTTATAATAAGCATAAGTATAGTATAAAAACCTTAATTTCCAAGGCACATACCTTAATTCATTCATACACATGAGCGCTAATGCTCTGAGTCTCTGGTGCTCTGTATGTTGTCTAGTCTTCAACACTCAACTGAATTTTGATCTTTACACTTAGTGCACTGACTCGAAACTACTATATGACTTTTTTTCCATAATGAAAACACTATATCTAGTCATATAGTTTAGTATAGACAACTTTCTAACAATCTTCCCCTTTTTCATTGATGGCATCAAAGGAATATGGCCAAGTCTCTAACTATTCCTTTACACAAAATGTTTTTTCTTCTTTACATTTTTATATTTTTACATACTCTTATATCTCCCTATAAATATATGTAATCCATATTATATAAAAATCCCCCTTTGACATTAATGACAAAGGTGCATCAAAAAATCTATCTATATATACATACTGAGGGAAAACATCTGGATATGCTATCTTGAGTTTCTGGATCTCCTTTTTCCAAAAGGTTATCAGAGAATTGACTATCTATAGATGGGTGCATAATGCATATTTAAGCTTCTCCATCTTCTCCAATTCTATGCTCAGACCTTGATCATAGGCTAGCATGGTCACATAAATCTCCTTTATCTTCTAACTGAGAATGTCTAGTGAGGGGGCAAGAGTGTTCCTCAACTAAGTCTGTCTAGACCTTATCTTCTCCATTTCTTTCTCTTCCTTCTCAATTATGTCTAACTAAGATGTATAGGCATTGTTACATATGTTCACATTAGTGGAAGTATCTAACACTAAATTCTTCACCTTCTCAATCGCTACCTCTGCATCTTTGATCTTCTTAAGGTGGGCATCAATAAATTTATCCCGATCCATGGATACTGCAATGACTTTCCTTCCTTAATTTGCAAACTCCTTCAATGATGCCTGACCAGACTTAAGAGAGTTTAGGTCTAGGGAAAAATTACTCATTAACTCATTGAGTCTCTTCTTTAGGTACTTTTCCTCTGCCACTATGGCCATAGATTCTTCTAGACTTGAAAAGTTCACCTTGAACTATGAGATGACTTTTCTCACATCATCAACTAAATGTACCTTTACTATTTTCTTATCTTTAGGTAGAAAATTATTCAAAATATTTACCAATTCTACAAAAAGAGGATTCCTCATTACTTGCTTCTCCTTAGCCTTCTCCATAGCTAGGAAGCTGAACTTAATCAAGTCTTCATCCTTCTAGGAGTCCAAACTGCTAGTGTCAGGTGTGAAACTTGACAAAAATGCTGAGGAGGGAGTGATGGGATTGCTATCCATCACCTCTTTCTTTACCTTGACCAAATCAATAGAAGATTCATTTGTATTTTCTACCTCTGTTTCTTCTTTCTTTTCTTCTTCTTTCTCATCAAAAATGTCTTCCATGATTCCTTATTCTTGCTTAGTTGGATGGGTATTTCTGAATAGAATTTCTACTTCCTCAGTGCTAACAAATGCTTCCTCAAACTTGTTAAAGTCTTTATCAGTGGCTGCCATGGAAATCTCCACATTATCTATGATAATTGTGCTATCTTTGGGTGATCATGTTATGGGTGCAGACTGATTTGCATCTATTTGAGTTCCTGCTATGGGTGTTGAGTCCTGAGGACCTATCATTGGTTCATTAATGGGCTCTACCACTATGTCTTCCTTAATGGGTGCATGAATAATGGGCACAATAGGTGGAATTATGTGTTTTTCTAATAAAACCTTCTCCAATGCTTTTTATGTCTCCTTCATTATCAGCTCATAGTCCTTGTTCATGATATGAAGAGTTCTCATCTTAGTCCTTAGGTGTGGCTTCACCAAATTCAATATTAGTGCTTCTTCTTATTTATGTTAGGAATGAATGAAAAGTGTTTTGGTACTCATTCTATAGCAGTTGTTGTTGCATTCATGACTTGGATTGTCATTGATGTCAACATAGTGATATTCTGGATATTAGCAGGAAAGTAGGTACAGTTTTGTTTTGCGCACATTTTGTATTGTAGATTAGCTTTTTCATAGTTGATGGTATGTTCTTTGGTGTTTTATTAACCTATGGTTAATAGCGTAAAAAGAAATTGATTCATTTGTAAGAGTTATGTGCATTTTGGTCAAAGCAGTGTTTAGACAGTGTTTCTGTGTAGCGATGTTCAGAAATCAGAGGATATCTCTTAGCTGGGATGGAATCTGATTTTTCAAAATTAAAGTGATGTTGGAGACTCATTAATGATGATGTGGTTCATAGTGAAAACTTCAAGGATATGTTTGGAGAAAGTTACAGTGTTTGGAAGCTGATAATTTTATGTGAATTCTGTGTGTAGCATGTAGAATTTATTATTTTGTAATTGAGGACTGACTCATTTGTAATTATTTGAGTTTGGTATATAAGAAGGAATTTTTTCCTTATTGTAATGTGTACTAAAAAATATTGAGATGTGAATATATCCATGAAGTGAAGAAAAGAGCTAATTCAGTGATGAAGGAAGACTTATGGGTATAGAGATCTGGAATTGTGATCTTGTGTAGTAGAGAGTGCAGTTTTGGCATAGTGAGAAGGAGGTAATATATTTCATATTATTCTATTGAATAATTCTAAGATCTTTTGGATAGTGGGTTCAGAGATCTTGGCTTGAAGCTGTTTGGGCAGTGGGTCCTTCTGTCTTCCATAAACTCTTAACCGCGTTAGAATCTTTTAAGAGGGATTCAAAATCTCCTAATAGGGATTTATATGTACTGAATGTATTTCATAAGACTCCTAACAGGGTCCATCTTGTTAGTGTTTGAACCTGTAGATTAATCAATTATTCAAATAATCCCAATGGCTGTAATCTAGCAAGTTACAAACTACTAAGGTATTAAGGTTAAGACCTTCTTCACTTTGAGTAATATATACTCAGGCAGGTGTACCTCTATCAATTCAATGTTCAACTAAGCTCTGAATTGAGAACTTGCTCCTTCACTACTTTGTTACTACCTTCAAAATCCAACTCAATAAGTTGCTAAAACTCTGAGTATAACCCAAATCATCCTGATACACAACATCATGATATAGATTATAAAAATAGCAACATGATACAATGGCTTAAGGATATTCATCCTTCTTCCTTTTAGAGTTAAACTCAGGGAAGGGTTAACCTCGTTTATTGCTTCTTCAAAGCATTGAAATACATATTTATGAACTTGTCATAATATGACTCAAGTCTGGAAATTATGCATATAAAGTAAAATTTCAATCAATTATATCTTGGATGGTAAACCAATGTAAATGGATCTAAAACCAGTCCCTTATCCGTTGGGCATCAGAGTCAAACTCTACCTTCACATATATCTATTAAAATGAATACAATGAAATGCAAATGACATGCCTAACATATCATTGTTTCCATTCCTACACCTGTCATCAAATCCACATATAGATATTTAATTCCCAGAGACCTCCCCTAAGATTTTACTGTTTCCTTGAAAGAAACTTAAGATCAACCCCTACATTAACCTTGTGAAAGATGTACTTAAACTGTCTTACAATCTAAATACATAAAGAAACTAAAACACTCCACATGTAAAGACAATCAAATGATAGTAACAAAACTCCAGTGTATTTGTATTAATTGATCAAATGCATTCGTACAGTCTTCCTTGATTTCAAGAAAATAAGGTTCTATATTCCGGACCTCTCCTTTACAAAAATATTTTCCAACCTCTATCTTCAAAAGAAACTAACTATTTATACTAATCAACCATCCTGGAATCCTCGAAAGGATGCAACAAGCTTCGGATGGCTGATAGAAATTTGCACTAGAAAACAAAAGAAAATACAAACAGAAAGATATTTAACAAAGACAGCAAGGCGTATTTTTTTGATTCTGAACAACTTCCGCAGCTGGCACCTTTGTTTGTAGATATTTTCAGAGCAGTTACCAAGTTTTTCATATGAATGATGACCACCATTACAAGCTAATTTACATCATTCTCTCTTTGAACATGCTCTCCCTCAAATTTTGGATTAGGTGCCAAGTGTAATCTATTCTTCTTCCTCCTCTATCAGCTGGATAACCGGTTTCTTCTTCTTTTTTGTTATTAGCTTTTCCCAAGCTGCCACATCATCATCAGATGGCCAGTCGTAACTCTGCAGCTCCTGTAATAAGTTGAATTGCCATTCCCATGTAGAATCAGTCACATTTTTAACTTCTGCTACAAACTTAATACAGTCACTTTCAACTTTGAATAAATTATCAATTATATTGTTAGTTCTTTCCACATCCAAAGCCTTATTATCTTTTAGGAAGGCATCTTGATTGATTACCAACTGACCCATTGGCAACTTCCAATCTTCCAATTTGACCACATTTCCATTGTCATCATATACCAGGGGAAAATACTTGCTATAATCTTTATCAAACATGGCTAACCTAGCCTTTATTTGGTTTGACTTTCCTTTGAAAAACTTTGACGCAACACTTATTAGGCCAATCCTTTCAAATACATCAGTCACTACTTTTGGGATATCAGGCCTGTGTTCTTGTAAACTGTCAAGCTTATCAAACAACAAATTCCTCCCAGACCAAATACTATATAGTGGCTCCAAGGTGGCTAAATAGTCATTCACCTTTTGATTGATCTGATGTAATAGGCTGACTGATTTATGAACTGCATCCATCTTGTCCTTTATTTTGTCTTGCCTGTACTGCACTATTTTGGCTATAGTGTCCAGGGATGCATCCAATTTCACCTTCTCCAAGTCTTCAGTAGGTCCCTCAGGTGCCTCCAAATCTATCTGAACAGGTACCTCAACTTGCAGAGGAGGAGGAGGAATTATTTTTGAGGCTTCTTCAAGTTTGACCTTTATTTTTGCCAGCTCATCTTCCAATTGTTTGATTTTCATCATTTTCAAATCTCTGTCCTTGGCTACCATGCTTGAACTTTCAAACAATTTGGCATATCTTTCTGACAGCTGAGCTGTCTTGGCTTCATTCAGATTAGCCCAATGAGTTACTACCTTGGAGACTTCAAGGTTTGTTGTATTTTGTACAGTCCATATAATCTTATTCCCCTCCATCTTATCCTCTATACTCAATAGAGATGTCTTTTGAGTTTTGGGGGCCATAGACCACATTGCAACAGCTTGGGACTTAGGGTCATAGCCAATTCCTCTTATCATGTCACCAATGTGAACCTCATATGATAGGCTACCCTCTGGTTGCTTTCTCAATTGATCAATGAGGAATGCAGAAGTCAGATCCCATCCTGGGGTTAACAACATTCCACTTGATTTAACCAATTCTCTGGCTTCGTCCATTGTTATAGGATCAAGGCTAGGATCATATGAAGCAAGAGCTCTCAAAGTTTCTTCACTTGGCTCCATACCTTCAGGCAGAGCTTTCTTTACTTCTTGCTGCTTGTTCCAAATGAGAAAACTCTTGAACTCATCAGTCTTAATGAATTGATCATCACTCAAGAATTCTTCTTAATAGACCTCTCTGATATCCTTCTCCAACCATAAGGACTTTTCTCTGCTTTCTTGCTCAATGGCTATTTTCTTGCTTTCTCTTATTTCTTTTCTCAATTGATGATGATATGGCCTATCACCTGGTACAAGAGTAGATGCTCTATCAATTTCCCTTCTTTGTTTCTCATGCCTTGAAGGTACACCTTCCTCAAGCCTCTATTTCTTCAATGGTGGCTCTGAGATATCCTTTATTTCTAGTTGATCTTGAGTGAGATCAACAACTGGTGGTCCCTCAACCTGTGGAGGACTATCTTCTTCTTGTGACTCATCAGTGAATTCTTCCTCATCAGAAGATGAATAATCTTTCTTTTTCTTCTTCTCTGGCTTATTCTGATCAATCAAGCCTTCCAATTGATTTGCCAAGGTATCATATTTTTCAATCATCCATCAATCTTCTTCAAATAAGGAAGATCGGGGAAAAAACCCTCAAAAGGAATCTGAGATGCTTTCAATTGGTTGGACAAATCTACTAAATCAAAGAATCTGTACCATCTCCTCTTAACCTCATCTTCATCCAAAATGTTTCTAATCACATCTTCTTCATCTAAACCCTCATGCTCCTTGATCACACCAATGTTTGGGATGTAAGTCATCTTGGCAATCTTGATGAAGTCCTCAGGATCTATGTGCCTACAAGCACCAGTAACCATTTTGAATTGTTGTATCCATGCACTAATTTGAGGAAAAGCCCTCTTTCCTATCAGGAAGTCACCTGCCCTGAACTGCCTGGGTGTGAACGTACCCTTTTTGTGAGGGGCCAGAAGCTCTTTATCTGTACACATTAGTTGCCAAACAAATTCCAAACAAGCCAATCTCAGAGGCACATACTTTGGTAATAAATGTGGGGGTTGGGGACAACCATAAACTCTGATAATTGTGGAATTATCTCCTAAGTAGAAATCACCCCAATTATGATTTCCATCCCACTTATCCACATACTGCAGTGGTCTTAAAAGCCTAAGGACTCTAGGAGATAGCCTGGTGACATTTATGCCTAGCATCCTGATAATTGGAAAGACAATGAAATTCTGAAAAACACAAAAATCTACTTCATTACAGGTAGAATTCCATATCCTCACCCACAACTGCACTAGATTGTACTGATCCTTGAAAGTGAACCTTGGTTTTAACATGTTTACATCAAAACTGTTGATGTTGAAAAATAGAATCAAATGCATTAATAAAGAATAATGCATGAACTCAATAGGACTTTTACTTTCTTTTACAGACATCAGCCCTTGATGCATCCTATCAATAACATACTGAATGTAATCATAGTCAGTGTTTACCAAGGGATTTTGAATATCCAAGATAATCATCAGCAAGTCAGCTGGTAAAAATTCTGCATTCCCATCCATTCCCAAAACTCTACATAACGCATAGCAAGTATATCTCATATAATGATGGAGGGATTTGAACTGGTATGGGGCATTCATGTTAGCAGGAAGGGGGGCTATATATTTATCCTATTTTGGCATATGTTTAACCAACTGGTCTTTTACTGACCCTATATTGCTTCTGTATCTTGCCTTTTCCTTATTCAAATCAATCTCAGTTGAAAAGGACGTGTATAGACCAAAAGCTTTTATAAAAGATCCCCTATCAAGAGTAACTAAGGGTGATTGGTCTTCTTTTCTAATTGTCCTTGAAATAGGGTCATAACTTCTAGCTAGGGTAACAATTAAATCAACATCTAGGAAAACATCAGGGACAACCATTTTCCCCAATCCTAACACCCAACCATTAAAGACAGGAACATGCTTACTTTTATTGTTGTAAAAGAAGTTGAAAATAGTGTAACCTATGAATTCCGGAGTGATTGCATCTCTACACCATTCCAAAAGATCTTCAAACATGTCATCAATAGCCCTCTTGTTCTGACTGGAGCCCGGCAACAGTTTCAGGAATTCATCTGAAAAATTTGGTTTATTCCTGTCCTCACCAGTTTTGGACTTGGTCTCACTGCTAGAAGATGCTGCACTCTTCTCAGGTTGACTCATCCTTGCTACAGAAACACCTTCAATTCTCTTTATCTCAAATGCTTTATGCTCAGAAATTCTCTAGACAAACAGAAACTCTGAGACTGAACAAATAAACAATGAGCTTCAACTTACTTATCGATATGAATCCAAGGTGTGCAACTACCATAGTTAATGCAAATCTCCTGAATGGATCCCATATTCAATTTTATGTACCCTCAGATTTCAAATTTTGAGCTTGCCATGTCCGGATGTTGACAGATAGATTAAACTACTTGAAAACAAAGTGAGAGGCAATGATCATGATTCTGTACTTTAAAACTATTTGCGTCATGCAATCTTTCTTCTTGAAGCTGATTTGATGGCTTACTAGTTTCATGTCCATATCGACAAAGTACTTTATCTATGTGGCAATGGTTCTTTTTCTTTTCCCTTTATGACCTTTTCCATCTGAGCCCATTTAGCGAACCAGCGACTATTGGATTCTCTTAGTCGCTGAATATAATGCTAACCCTAGCTATCAACAGGAGAACTGGCGACCACTGGCTTCGCTGGTTCTCTAAATCCCTATTTAATCCTAGTTCAAATTTGGAGAACTAGCGACTACTAACTTCGCGGGTTCTCAGAATCCTATCCTTAACCATCCATACATTTCGTGAATCAGCGAACAAAGGGCTCCCACTTACACAGTTAACTGCAATTACCATTTGGCAAACTAGCGAACAAAACCACCTCCCATTCTCTTAATATTATGACTGACGGTCACTTTTCTTGGAGATCTAGCGAACAAAGGGTTCGCGCATTCGCTTAAAAATATACTTAACCACTTGATTGTCTGGAGAACTGGCGAACCCCTTTAATCTCTAATTCGCTAAATCTTTCCTTAATCATCACTTTATACCAGGATTCAAGATTGACCGTTGATCTTCATCAATCGATGGCTATCGCTAGGTCTCTGAATAAAAAAATAATTAACCATTTAATTCTGAGAATCAGCGAACAAAGAGCATTCGCTAGTTCTCCAAATACTCCATATCATTGAAAATTTCATTTCGAGAATAAGCGACTGAGACCTTAAAACTTATCATCCATTGATTCGCTTATTCGCTAGATTGTTTTAACCTTTATCCTTTTATTAAGAGAACTGGCGACCACTAGCTTCATTGAATCGCTAAATTGTTTAGCATATCACCAACTTATTCTGAGAATAAGCGAATGTGAGAAAACTTATCTCCACTGAAATCTTTTGGGCAAACCATCAGAACCACCAAATTTAGAGGATAGCACTATAAGTATTTAGTCGCTCATTCACCAGACCGAATATGCACGACCCACAGATATTTTGAGATTAAAAAAGGGCCGTTGATCATGAAAACAATCCACGGTATTCGCTAATTCTCTAGTTGACACTACCCTTGACCGCCAGATTTTGAGAATAAGCGAACAAAGTGTTCGCTGAATCGCTAGATTGTTTCACAAGACCGCCAAAGATTGTGAGAACTGGAGATAACTGTCATTCGCTAGTTCTCAGAAAGGAAAATGAAACCACCGAAGAACTTGGAGACTTAGCGAACAAAGTAATCAAAAAGCGTGGCTTTAATGCATTCGCTAATTCACTGAATGTTTGGGATAACCACTGGAAGATCTAGAGAACTGGCGACTGATATTAATAGTGATCATGAATTTGACTCATTCGCTGAATCGCCAGATTGTTTTGACCTTTGATAATACACTTCCTGATTCGGTGAACACTTGGGGCAAATAAGCACATGCGCAAATAGCAACTTAAGTGACTTAAAGGCAACCAAGAAAAAGAAACAAGAGGACCACATGAAGTTTAGAAATGAATTGGAAACATTTTGAAAGACAAGACCTAGGGTAAGGGTTTTTCTGAACACGTCAAAAACCATTTTCACGACACTTTACAAACCCTAGTCTAGGAATAACACTCGCATGGAGACTTAAACCAGGAATTGGACACAAACCTCAAAAAATTTTAGGATACCCAACACATCCTCTAACAAGGAACTTTTATATTAGTGCATCATTTTGTGGGCATCATTCCCACCGTGGTTTACTCTTTTCAAGAGGTTCCCTAGTCAACATGTCTTGTGTTATTATGCAATTGTGTATGATTATCTTTCTATGGTTGATCAGTACATTGATTATATTGTTTAAAGATGTTGAATGGATAAATTATTTGATAACTAATTAAACCCCCCCCTCCTCTCAGTTATCTTGGGGATCTTTACTTTCTAACAATTGGTATCATAGTAGTAGGTCCTTGAAAGAAAAGTTTAACAACTTAAGGAGATCCATGGTGAATTTCAGAAAAGAAAGCCCTAAGTTTGATGCAGTAAATTTTGATAGCTAGAAAGAAAAGATGAAGACACATCTATTGTGTTTAGGACCAAGTTATTGGTTGATTACAAAGAATGAGAAGACTATCATTGAGGAAGACAATCTAGAGGCAAGAACTAAAGATGAACTAGATCTATTCATGTGTAACATACTTGAAAGAGAAGCACTTTTGTTAGCACTACCGGAGAATGAATATAGTCAGGTAAGATGTTTGAAAACATCTCATGTAATTTGGAAAGCTTTACATTCTACTTTTTAAGGTTATGAACATGCAAAGAAGGCTAGATTACATAATTGGATTTATGCATTTGAAGATGAATCTATTAGAAGTTATATTGGTAGGATGTCTAAGACTGTAATAGGAATAAAGTCTTGTGGAGGTGATAAGATAGAGAATGAAGTGATATGGAAAATTCTAAGAACTTTGACACCATTACTTAAGTAGACAACGTAGATGATTGAACAAGTGATACCTTGTACATCAAACTTTTCAAGAGAGACTCTTCTTGGAAGATTAGAAATAAAAGAGATGAACTTGAGATTATCAAGAGAGCTACCTAGAATGGAAACAACATTCAGTGCTCTTAACATTAGACCTACAAGAAGTACTAGTGTGAATGGAGATTATGCCAACAGTAGCAGATCTGAGGAAGATAAGAAGATTGAAGAAGGTATTGCATTACTTGTAAAAAGAGAACCAGATGGTAAGAAAATCTTTAAATTCTGGACTTGTCAAGAATCTGGTCATTTTGCATCTAAATGTCCTAAAAGAGTTAAGAAGTATAGAAGCAAATTCAAACCTAGGAGATCTAAAGAATGTTATTATGCAAATGATGAAGATTTTGAAGTAGGAATTGAAAGACATTTAAGTGACAGTGATAATGATAACTTTGAGGAAATAGGATTTGTAGCAATTAAAGAAGAAAGTTTTGAATCTAATAAAAGGGAAGAAAAAGCATTAGTTTCACAAGTTGAAAAGAAATCTGATTGGATTATAGACAGTGGTTGTTCACATCATATGACTAGAGATAAAAGAAAGTTTTTTATATTAGATAATTATGATGGAGGAATTGTTACGGTTGGTAACAATGCACCTTGTTTGATTAAGGGTATAGGATGTCTTACTTTTTATGGAAAGACTAACACTGATGATGTTTACTTTGTTGATGGACTAAGACATAATCTACTAAGTGTTGGACAATTGGCTGATAGGGGTTATCAAGTTTGGTTTTCTAATAAAACTTGTGTGATAAGAGATAAAGATGGAAATTTGATTAGAAAAGGATCTAGAACCAGAGGTAATGTATTTCAGTTGAATTCTATTGAGATGACATGTTTGATAACTAGGATTGATGATAGTTGGTTATGGCATAAAAGGTTTTGTCATATAAACTTTGATAATATTGTCAAGGTGAGTACTACACTTGTGGTAAGAGATTTACCTAGAATTATTAAACCTACTAACATGATTTGCAAAGAATGTATGATGGAAAAGTAGAAAAGGAGTTCATTTCCCAACAAGAAGTTCACATCGGTAGAGAAGTTGGAGATTGTTCATACAGACTTGAGTGATCCTACTAGGACTAGAGGATTCTATGGTGAAAGGTATTTTATGATTCTTGTTGATGATTTTACAAGATTGATGTGGATTGCATTTTAGAAGGAAAAATCTAAAGCATTTGATAAATTTAAGATCATGAAAAGAAAAATTGAGAATGAATCTAGAATGAAGATTAAGTGTCTAAGATCTGATAGAGGTGGTAAATTTACATCTAGAGAGTTTAACACTTTTTGTGAAATGAATGGTATTAAGAGACAACTTTCAGCCCCTAGAACACTAGAAAAAAATGCTATTGTAGAAAGAAGGAACAGGTCAATAACTGAAGCAGCAAGAGCTATGTTGTTTGAAAATGATTTGGCTAAAAATTTTTGGAGAGAAGCAGTGAACACAGTAGTATACACTATGAACATAGTACAAATCAGAGCAGATACAAACAAGACACCTTATGATTTATGGTTTAGACATACACCCTCAGTTAAGTATTTTAGAATTTTTGGAAGTAAATGTTATATAAAGAGAGATGATGATATAGGAAAGTTTGATCCTAGAAGTGATGAAGGAATATTTCTGGGATATTCTTTAAAAGGCAACGCATATAGATGTTATAACAAAAGAACTAAGACTATTGTTGAAAGTGCAAATGTAAAAGTTGATGAGAAGTTTAAAATTCAGGAAAGAATGCTTGATTATGAATTTGATGGAGAAGCACAACCTCGGCCTAACATTGAAAATGAAGAATTATTCTTTGAAACTAACAGTGATGTGCTAAATGAAATTCATACTGAAGAAGACATAGAAGAAAATAGAGAAGAAAACAAAGAAGAAAATAGAGAAGAAAATAGAGAAGAAAGAAAAGAAGAAAGTAGAGAAGAATCTATAGTCAGAACAAGATTAGTGACTATAACACCTAACAGGTATACTTCAAGACATCACCTGATTGAGCAAGTTATTGGAAGTTTAGATAGAGGAGTTTTGACTCGAAATAAGGTACATTTATGTTTGATTTCTCAAATTGAACCTAAGAATACTAATGAAGCCTGTGGAGATGAACATTGGATCAATGCTATGAAAGAAGAACTAGAGTAGATTAGAAAAAACAAGACATGGGAATTGGTCCCTAGACCTGAAGACAAGAATGTGATTGGAACAAAGTGGGTATTCAGAAACAATATGAATGAACAAGGAGAAGTGATAAGAAACAAAGGAAGATTGGTATGTAAAGGATATTCACAACAAGAAGGAATTGACTATGAATAAAATTTTGTACCTGTGGCTAGACTTGAAGTAGTAAGAATGTTTCTAGCATATGCAACTTACAAGAAATTCAGAGTGTATCAGATGGATGTGAAGTCAACATTTTTGAATGGTGAATTGGAAGAAGTCTACATTGAGTAGCCTGAAGGTTTTCCTTTGACACAAGAAGGAGATATGGTATGTATTAGTGCTCAAATCTACAGATTATCAAATACTCCTGTAATCCCAATGGTCATAATCTTACATGATGCAAACACTAAGGTAATAAGGTTAGAGAACCTTCTTCACTTCGAGTATGAATACTCAGGTGGGTGTACCTATGTTAGATCTACTTCTTAAAAGGATCATAACATTAGTTTATATCCTTAATACAAAAATTATCTTCTTAGTCTTTCAAACACATATGGAAGTAAATAGTCATTTAAGTTTTGTTGATGATGAGATCCCTGCAAATCGAGGATAAACCAGTGCCTTATCCTAGGGTATAGAGTCAAACAGTGAAACATACATCTACTAAAATCTTCTAAATGAAACACAAACAAATCCTAGATGAAATGCCTTACAATTCATCCTCTCTTAAACACATTTGATCATCAAATTATTCCCAAAACTCCTAAGCTCTCAAAAATTAACCTAAAGACATTACCCTTTCCTTGAAAGGAACTAGAGATTAAAATCATAGATACCTTGTAAATGGTATATGAAAACTACCTTATAGATTCAATACACAAAGCCATAGAGTTCAAACAAGAAGACAACTAAAATCATGCAAGGGAATTCATTTGTATTCCAGTAAAATTTCACTACATCAATACATTTCAAAAATCTGACAAAACATTCTAAAATTTCAACAACGGCGTCAAGCCTCTCTCTACAGTATATTTCTCAACCCCCCTCAAAAGAGTCAAAAATTGCTATATATAACTTAGCCATCTTGGAATCCTCAAAAGGATGCAACAAGCTTGGGATGGCTAGAAAAGATCCTACACTAAAGACAAGATTACAAACTGACAAACAGATTGTAACAACACATTACAAAAATCTTTCATCAACAATTCCACAGGTGGCATCTTTGTCTAAAGATATTTTAGAGCAGTTGCTGAATTTGTTGCATGAATGATGACCACCATTCTAGCTAACTTACATCATCCTTTGTTTGAAACTTGCTCTCCCTCAATTTCTGGATGAAGTGCCATCTGCAGCTCTATTCTTCCTCTTCCTCTATAAGTTGGACAAATGGCCTCTTTTTCTTCTTTGTTGTTAGCTTCTCCCAAGCCGCTACTTCATCATCTGATGGCCAGTTATAAGTCTATAATTCTTGTAATAATCTGACTTGCTTATCACACATGGAATCAGTTATATTTTTGGCTTCTGCCACAAAGTGTATGCAATCATTTTCAATTTTAAAAAGACTGTCAATTATGCTATTACACCTCTCAAAATCCATAGTATTGTCACTATTAAGGAAAGCATCTTATGTAATTGGTAACTGAACCATTGATAGTTTCCATTCCTCCAACTTGATCACATCTCCATTGTCATCACATATTGATGGAAGATATTTTCTATAATGCTTATCAAACATAAACAACTTAGCCCTCACCTGGTTGGACTTACCTTTAAAAAACTTTGAAACAACACTGACTAAGCCAATCTTCTCAAAAACTTTTGTCACTACCCCAGGGATCTCAGGCTTATGCTCCTGTAGACTATCAAGTTTATCAAACAATAAACTTCTCCTAGACCAAACACTATGAAGTGGCTCCAAAGCAGCCAATGATTCATTTACCTTTCTGTTGGTCTGGTGCAATTGGCTGACTGATTGATAAACTGTATCCATTTTCTCTATTATCTTATCTTGCCTATATTGCACAATCTTTAACATGGTGTCCAAAGATGCCTCTATCCTTATTTTACCCAAATCTTTAGTAGGTCCCTCAGGTATTTCTTCATCAATTTGAACTAGGACCTCAATCTACATAGGGGGGACAACAACTACCTACAAAGCTTCTTCAAGCTTAACTCTTATCTCTGCCAATTCATCTTCTAGCTACTTGATTTTCATCAATTTTAAATCTCTATCCTTGGCTACTAGGTTTTTACTTTCAAAAAACTTTGAGTACCTTTCAGATAATTGAGCTATCTTTGCCTCATTCAAGTTAGCCCAATGAGTTACTGCCTTAGAAACTTCAAGGTCAAATGTATTCTGCATAGTCCAAATTATCTGATTCCCTTCCATTTTATCCACTATACTCAAAAGAGATGGCTTTTGATTCCTAGGGGCCATGGACCACATTACAACAGCTTGAGACTTAGGGTCATAGCCACTTCCTCTTATCATATCACCAATGTGAACCTCATATGATAGGCTGCCCTGTGGTTGCTTTCTTATTTGGTCTATGATGAAAGAAGAAGTCAGATCCCATCCTGGAGTCAATAGCATTCCACTTGACTTGACCAATTGTCTAGCTTCATCTACAGTCATAAGATCAAGGCTAGGATCAGAAGTAGCTAAGGCACTTAATGTTTCTTCACTTGGCCCCATACCTTCAGGCAGAAGTTTCCTCACTTCTTGTTGCTTATTCCAAATAAGGAAAATCTTGAATTCATTAGTTTTAATAAACTATTCATCACTCAAAAATTCCTCCTAATAGACCTCTTTGATATCCTTTTCTGACCACAGGGACTGTTCCTTATCTATTTCATCAGTGGCCACCTTCTTTCCTTCCCTTATTTCTTTTCTCAGTTGGTGATGGTAAATCCTATCACCCGGCACTAGACCAGATGCTCCATCAATTACTCTCTTTTCTTTTTCTTGCCTTGAAGGATCTCCTTCCTCAAGCCTCTATCTCTTCAATGGTTGCTCTGAAGTATCCCCTATTTCTGGTTGGTTTTCAATAGGCTGAACACTTTGCAGATCCTCAATTTGTGGTGGGCTATTCCCTTCTTGTGATTCATCAAAGAAATCCTCTTGATCAGAACATGAATATTCTTTCTTTTTCTTTGGTCAACTCTGGTCAATCAACCTCTCTAATTGATTTGATAGAGTGTCATGCATCTCTATCATCTTGTCAATTCTTTTCAAATAAGGAAGGTCAGGGAAGAAACCCTCAAAAGGAAGCTTGGCTGCCATCACTTTTTTTGACAAGTCTATCAAATCAAAGTACCTATTCCATCTCCTTTTGACCTCATCATCATCAATGATGTTTCTGACTACATCTTCCTTGTCCAAGCCTTCATGTTCTTTGCTCACACCAATATTTGGGATGTATAGCATCCTGGCAGTTTTGATAAATTCCTTAGGATCTACATGTCTACAAGCACTAGTAGCTATTTTGAACTAATTTAACCATGCAGTTATTTGAGGAAATGCCCTCTTTCCTTCCACAAAGTCACCTATCCTAAATTACCTAGGTGTGAATGTACCCTTCCTGTGAGGGGCTAGAAATTCTCTATCTATCCACATCAACTGCCACACAAATTCCAAACAAGAAACCCTTGGAGGCACAAATTTTTGTAACAGATGTGGGGGTTGGGGGCAACCATAGACTCAAAATTTTAGTATTCTCCCCCAAGTAAAAATCACCCCAATTATGATCTCCCTCCCATTTGTCCACAAACTGCACTGGTCGTAGAAGCCTAAGGGCCCTTGGGGATATCCTTGTAGTATTTACACCTAACATCCTTATAATAGGATAAACAATGAAATTTTGAAAGATACAAAAATTCCCTTCATTGGAAGTAGAATTCCACTTCCTCACCCATAATTGCACCGGATTATACTGGCCTTCAAAGTTGAACCTTGCATTCAGCATGTTCAAATCAAAATTATTAATGTTGAAGAACAAAATTAAATGCATTAGCAAAGAATAATGCATGAACTTAATTGGGATCTTACTATCCTTGACAAAAATCAAACCCTCATGCATTCTGTCAATGACACACTAAATGTAATCATAGTCAATATTGACCAAAGAATTCTCGGTGTCTAGGATAATCATCAAGAGATCAACTAGTAAAAACTTTGCATCCCCATCAATTCCCAAAACCCTACACAACCCATAACAAGTTTGCTTCATGTAATGCTGAAGGGATTTAAATTGGTAAGGGGCATTCATGTGAGCAGGGAGGGGAGCTATATACTTATCCTATTTTGGGATATTCTTCATCATTTGGTCCTTCACTATCCCTATGTTCTTCTTGTACCTCTCCTTTTCTTTGCTTAGGTCAATTTTAGTAGAAGTGGATGTATATACATTAAAAGCCTTCATGAATGAACCCCTATCAAGAGTAACCAAAGCTAACTAGTCCTCTTTTCCAATAGTCTTAGAAATAGGGTCATAGTGCCTAGCTAGAGAAATAATTAAATCCACATCCAGGAATACATCAGGCACTACTAACTTCCCCAAACCCAAAGTCTAACCATTACATACAGGGATATGACTATCTCTATTTTTATAAAAGAAGTTGAAAATAGTATAACCTGTGCAATTTGGTGTGATAGGATCTCTGCAAAACCCTAGAACATCCTCGAAAACATCATTAGGAGCTCTTTTATTCTGACTGGAACCAGGTAGCAATTTCAAAAACTCATCTGAATAATTAGGCTTGCCCTTGTCTTCACCGCTAGAAGATGCTGCACTTCTCTCAGGTTGACTCATCTTTTCTACAAAACTATCCTCGATCTCTACAAAATGGATTCACTTGGTGCTCATAAATCACTTTAGAATAACACAATTCTCTTTGAATGATTTTGGATAGAGGAAAAAATGAACTTAGCTTATTTATTGATATGGACCAAATGCGTACATCTACCACAATTACTACAAATCTCCTTAATCATTCCCGCATTCAATTTCGCATGTTACCAATTTTCAAAATGGAGCTACCCGACGCAAAAATGTTGACAGATAGATTAAACAACTTGAAAACAAGGCAAAGAGGCAAGTGATTAAGATCCCACACTTTAAACTTGTTTACGTCACGTAATCTTCCTTTGAAACTGATTGGATGGCTCATTAGTTTACTTTCCAACTTGATACTGTACTTTATCCACGTAGGCAATAGTCCCTTTTCTTTTCTTTTCAGCTTTTCCAACTGGGCCCATTCACTGAATCCATGACTGAAAGCTTCTCGTGATCACTGAACGCAGTGTTAACCTTAACATATATTCAAAGAACTAGCAAACAAAGCCTTCGCGGGTTCTCGAAATGCAATCCTTAACTCATGATACTTTTCATGAATTAGCGAACACAATGACACCCTTCGAGCATTTGACTGCAATTATCATTTAGTGAACCAATGAACAAAGCTATCTCGCATTCTCTTAATGTCCTAGCTAACTGTGAAATCTTTTGGAGATTCAGTGAATAAACAGTTCGTGCATTCACTTAATGAATCACTTAACTGTTAAAATACTTGGAGAATTGGCGAAGCCTTTACTCTCTGATTTGCTGAATCTAGTGTTAACCCTCATCTTTATTCTAAGATTTTGAAAGAACCCTTGATCTTGTTGATGATCTATGGCTATCACCAGTTCACTGAAATATTTGGTCCTTGGTCATCTAATTACGAGATTCAGCAAACAAAGGGTTTGCTAAGTCACCAGATCATATTAAACATTGGGTATTTCAAATCTGTGATTAAGTGACTAAAGACTCACAACTTAGCCAATCCTTTTATTCATGCATTCGCCAAATGATTATGCCCTTTACCTTTCTTTTTAGAGAACCCGTGACCACATGATTCACTGAATCTCTAGATCATTTAGCTTTTTACTAATTTATTCTGAGAACAAGCGAACAACTGAAGCAACCCATTTTGCTAAATTTTTCATACCAAACTGTCAGGGCTGCCAAACTTAGAAAACTTTACACAATCACTCATTAGCCAAATGAAACATGTAGGAACCAATGATATCTAAGACTAAACCACAACCATCCATCTTGACAATGATCTACGATACTCACCAATTCACTAGGTTATTTTTCCTTTAACTGTTAGATTCAGAGAATGAGCGATAACCGTTGTCACCAAGTCTCTGAGTGTAAGCAAAGAACTGCCAAAGAATACAAAAATTTGAGATAATACATTTGTTGAGTCACCAGATGTTTTCTGATAACCGCTGGATATTTGGAGACTACGCGAACAAAGACAACACTTAGCACTTTTAACACACTCTCTAGTTCACTGAATAGATTAGACACATGACATAACAATACATGACTTGGTAACTAACTAAGGAAAAGGCCACATGCACTTCTTTAGAAAACTTAAGGAACCAAAACGCAACGATGAATTAGAAGACTCGAGGCTATTTCAAAGATTTTCATACTAATTCAAAATTCTTTGAGGAAAAAACCCTAGGGAAGCTATTTTCAAACCTGGTTATGACAAATTTTAAAAACTTTACAAAACCTAGACCAGGCAAGGTATTCACAAGGAAACTTAATACAAAATTTAGACAAAATCCTCAAAAAATAAGAACATACCCAGCAATATGTAAGTTAAAGAAAGCTTTATATGGATTAAAACAAGCACCTAGAACTTGGTATGCAAGATTGGATAAGTATTTATTGAAATTGGGATTTATAAAAGGAACAACATATAGTAACTTATACACAAAAGAAATTGAGAATGGTTTGCTGGTTATAGTTATATTTGTTGATGATATTATCTTTGGAGGAGAAGATGAAGTTAGTGACAAATTTGTAGATGAAATGAAGACTGAATTTGAGATGAGCATGATTGGAGAAATGAAATATTTTTTGGGATTATAGATAACACAAAGCAAGGAAGGTATATTTGTAAGTCAGACTAAGTATTTAAATGAATTATTGAAAAGATCTAGAATGGAAGATTCTCAACCTGTTGGAACACCTATGGTAACTGGACATAAGTTATCTAGCAAAGATGAGACACTAGCAGTTGAGCAAAAAAAATACAGATCTATGATTGGAGGATTGTAGTACTTGACACATACAAGACCTGATATAGCATATTTAGTGGGGATTGTAGCAAGATTTCAAGAAGAACCTAGAGAATCACATTATGCAGTAGTAAAGAGGATACTGAGATATCTGAAAGGAACAATGGATTATGGTATGAGAATTATGATGATTTTACTTTATGTGCCTATACTAATGTAGATTGGGGAGGCAGCATTGATGACAAGAAAAGCACCAGTGGTGGAGCCCTTTTTCTTGGAGGTAAATTGGTCTCTTGGCTAAGTAAGAAGTAGAATTAAACTTCATAAAGCACAGTAGAAGCAGAATATATTGCTGCAGCAAATAATTGTAATCAGATTATTTGGATGAAGCAGATGTTGAAAGATATTGGAATAAAGTTTGATGAGCCCGTTGTTATATATTGTGATAAAACTAGTATAGTGAGTATGTCAAAAAATCCTATTTTACATTTAAGACTAAACATATTGAGATCAAGTATCATGTTGTAAGAGAGAAAGTTGCAGGAAAAGAAGTAAGATTAGAGTACATAAGCACAAAGGAGCAGATAGTAGATATATTTACAAAGCCTTTACCTAAGGATACATTTGTGTATCTGAGAGGTATGCTTGGGATTATGCCCCAACCTATTTTTGAGAATTGATGCAGATGATTGCATCCATCTAGTGGTATATGAGCCCTATCTTTCTTCTGGATTGGATGTTGGAACTTCCTCTATGGGGGAGTTTATGAGCTGAGTCATGAGGACTCTTGTTATTGTATTTTTCTAAAAAGTGTCTTTTGACATTAAGTTGTTGTTGACTTAGTGATAGAATTTCTATCATTGATGTCAATGGGGGAGAGATATACATGGAAAACATTGTGGATTGTATGAGAGGGCTGAATAGGAAAATAAAGCAAGATCTAATTTGATATTTTGTAGTGATGTTGCAGTATTGGATTTTTGGAACATTGGATGTTTTTTTATCTATGTTGCCATGAATGCCAATGGAGGATATTGTTAGGAATGAATGCAAAGTGTTTTGGTAGTCATTTTGTAGCAGTTTTTGTTGCATTCATGACTTGGATTGTCATTGATGTCAACATAGTGATATTCTAGATATCAGTAGGAAAGTAGGTACAATTTTGTTTTGCACACATGTTGTATTGTAGATTGGCTTTTGTGTAGTTGATGGTATGTTCTTTGGTGTTTTATTGACCTATGGTTAACAGTGCAAAAATAAATTCATTCATTTGTAAGAGTTATGAGCATTTTGGTCAAAGCAGTATTTAGACAGTGTTTCTGTGTAGCGATGTTCAAAAATAGGAGGATATCTCTTAGCTGGGATTGAATCTAATTTTGTGTAGTTAAAGGGATGTTGGAGACTCATTAATGATGATGTGTTTCATAGCACAAACTTTGAGGATATGTTTGGAGAAAGTTACAGTATCTGGAAGCTAATAATTTTATGTGAATTCTGTGTGTAGCGTGTAGAATTTATTATTTTGTAATTGAGGACTGACTCATTTGTAATTATTTGAGTTTGGTATATAAGAAGGAATTTTTTCCTTATTGTAATGTGTACTAAAAAAGATTGATATGTGAATATATGCATGAAGTGAAGAAAAGAGCTAATTCAGTGATGAAGGAAGACTTGTGAGTACAAAGATCTGGAATTGTGATCTTGTGTAACAGAGAGTGTAGTTTTGGCATAGTGAGAAGGAGGTAATATATTTCATATTATTCTATTGAATAATTCTAATATCTTTTGGACAGTGGGTTTAGAGATCTTGCCTTGAAGCTGTTTGGGCAGTGGGTCCTTCTGTCTTCCATAAACTCTTAATCGGGTTAGATTCTTTTAACAAGGATTCAAAATCTCCTAACAAGGATTTATATGTACTGAATGTATTTCATAAGACTCCTAGCAAGGTCCATCCTCTAACAAGGAACTTTCATATTAGTGCATCATTTTGTGGGCATCATTCCCATTGGGGTTTACTCTTTTCAAGAGGTTCCCTAGTCAACATATCTTGTGTTATTGTGCAATTGTGTATGATTATCTTTCTATGGTTGATCAATACATTGATTATATTGTTTAAAGCTATTGAATGGATAAATTATCTGATAACTGATTCACCCCCCCCCCCCCTCTTAGTTATCTTGGGGATCTTTACTTTCTAACACTTTGGACCATACTAGAAAAGTAGCTTCTAATAACTTTTCTCTTATCCTTTGATTTTCCTCATTGGCTTGTCTCTTTAGGTGTTCTAAAATATTCCAAACTTTATCTAGAATTTTTGTTTTCAATTCAAGAACTATCTTCTTGAACTTTATCATATGCTTGATAATCATTCCATGTATTTCTTACTTATCAATCTCACTATATGATTCATAATGTTTTCCTACTTGATCAATTCTACCTTCATTAATAATTCTAGAGCTCAAAACTTTAAGGCTGGGCCTAAATCCTACCTTAGGAGGTGCTTGAATATTTCTTCTTCTCCTTGTGGAATGTGATGATGGATGACTGGTGCTGGTTTCTTTCCTCCTTTTGGCAATAGGTTTATACTCTGGTGGACCTATAGGATCACTGATTTCTATGGATGCAGAAGGATTATTGTCTTCTTTACCCTTCTGACTATCATCTTTTTCATCTTAGGATCTTCTTTTTCTTCTGTTGCACTCTTTAATTCTAGGGAAATATTCTCATCCCTTTCTTTATTAAGGTCTTCTTGTGATACACCATATATTTTTAGTATCTCTGATGTGACCTTTGCAACCTTTCCTTTTGTTGCAGCACTATTTAGCTTAGCATCAACTTCTCTAGTCTTCTCTTCATATGTTCCCCACCTAGGTTCATTATCATCCTTAGAGGCTGATAGTAGTACCTATGCATAAGCTTCAAGAACTTGTTCTTCAACCTCATACCCCAGTGGATGAATCCACTTAGTTCTAGGTTCCACAACTTCCATACATGTAGTATCAATCTCCACCATGAAGCATATTGTGTCTTTGTACTTCTCCATAATACTCTCATGAATTATGTATCTCATCTACATCCTTGCTCTAAAGGTCTTCAATTCTAGATTAATATAGTGTCTTAAGGTATTTTCCATGCATGCTTTGTTTGATATCTATCACATGGTAGGAATGGACTTGTCTAGATACAAGTCTGACACTTTACCAACTATATGAAGGTACATATAGATGATTAGGGACCCAAACCTAAATACCTTATTCTTGTCATGTTGATAGCTTTGATATTGTCTATCAACTATGCGCGCAAGATCTCACACAAGTTGAACTCTTCATCTTCCTGCACAAGATGGATGGCTACTAGAATAGTGCCTACAGACACACTATTCACCCTGTTGGTGTGATGAAATCTATAACCAAGTATCATTGACATTAATTTGATGTATGGTTACTCTATAGGCTCAATGGTCATGCTGCACTTATCACTCCTTGATTTACACACTTGCTCCACCATTTTCCTGACATCCTTACCTACTGGAAGGATGATGCTTATCCTAGAGAGGCCTATCATCTCATGAATTAGGTCTCTTGTGATTCTTACTAGAACATCTCCAATCCAAAACAAATCATCATGAATTCTACTCAACATGATTTTAATCCATTCTTCCTCATAGAACTCATATGCCGTGGCATATTCAACAATAGGGTGATCATTCCATTTGGTGTATTCATCCATGAACATTTTTTCTAGTTTCAACATTGTGTCCATATGCACCCTTAACCTATCAATTCCAATAGGTTCCTTCTTACAATATATGTATGCCCTTATGTCTTCTACATGCATGATGCCCATTGGTGTAATACCTCTCCTATGGTGATACTTAGACTTTTCTGATTTGGACATTTTATTATTATTATGGTCAAGACTATACATTTACATTTATGTTTTGTGGATGATGACATGATGAATATGCTCATTTATGGTTAGTAATTATATGTTTACGAGATTAGAAAAGTATCTATTTTTATATGGATCTAACCCAATTATTTGAATCTAACCACTATCATGATGTTTTATGTTTCATGGTTGTGTCTGATGTGTTTTTCATGACTCCAGGATGAATTCATAGTTACTCACTTAGTTGAGGTCCACACGATGTATCGATCCTGGTCATCTGCTTGCATATATCTAATTTGTATCTCCATATGTATATATATGTATCTCTTCTTGGTGATGCAGGATTGCAGGTACCGGGTGTCATCTCCACCTAGCTTCACAGGTCTGAGTGATCCCTCAAAAATCCTCAATCATTGTTGTTGTTATGGAGGTATCACCAGGTCCATAGGAAGAAACTTCACCTTTGATCCTTTTATCCTTAGGTGGGAAGTGTCGAGTCAGTCCCTTGTGTAAATGTCTTATGTGGTTTTGTAGTTGATGGAATTGTGGATCTTGTAGCTAGCTCTTGCCTTCGTGATATGTTCAATTCTGTTAGTAGATCATGGATGTAGATTATTGTTCATTTGAGGGTATGATTTAGCAGTGTATCTCTTTAGGAGTGATTTTGAGTGCAATTAAATCATGTGGTTTTAATACCCATGATAAGGATTAATTTTATGGTATTATAATGTCTAAGGAAATATTAATAATAAAAGGTTTTAAATAATAGTGGTAAAATTCTAACCTATGTTAGTGGCTACTTAATGTATACATATATATTTTAGTATGGGGATTAAGGTATGAATAAATAATATAGTTTATAATAATGTTATTCTAATGTTTAACATTAATAATAATGTACCTTATTTATGGTATTATTTTATAATACTAATAACGACAAAGAGTCTATAGCAATAAAAATAATAATATGTTTTATAATAATAATATTATGCTTGTAATAATATTTATAATAATAATAATAATATATGTACACATAGGCATATGGGTGCACACATATGCATATTGATACATATATTTATATATAATTATTGCCATGTAATTATTTATTATATTAATAAATAATTAGATCAATTAGCGGTATGGTAAATAGGATTATCCCATTACCATAGTTAAATAATTGAATAAATTGTTTTGAAGATTATAATATTTATTTTAATATCCTTAAATTTAGGGACTTAGATTATAGTTTATTTATCCCTTTTCGGGAATGAGTTTTCAAAAACCATCTCTTTAACGGATGGATAGTTGAGATGGTTGCACAGGTTGGATTACCTGTGCAACCACCTCCTCCATTCTATTTACAGGAAAGATTTCCTGTGTAAAAGGAGTTGGGAGAAGAGTTGATTGGGAGAAGAGGATTATTATTATTATTGTAGAAAATTTATCCTGTGGGTTTGGCATTTGGATTGTTACGGTAGAGGCTGGAAGATTGCAAGCAAAGGGATTCAAAGGAGTGTTGGAAACATTGGAAAGGGTTTGATCTTCCTTCTTCTCCAACCGGTCTTCACAGGACTGCAGGTTGGAATCCATTCAGAGAAGTAGATTTATTTTGTAGCATGAATGTAAAATCTAGATTTCTTGAAAAGTTTTTGTATATCATACTAAGGTTGCAAAATATATATATGCATTATTGTAGTATTATTATCTTGTGTATATGAATGATCTATTACTCAATGAGATTATGATTGTTTACCTTTTTGTTTAGAATCGAAAACTATATATATATATATATATATATGTTTTATTTTCTATGTATTTGAAATGTGTTTGTGGAAAGTTATTTTATGAATGTTTGTATGTTCACTGTGGTGAAACCTCCCTGGGAGGGTAGAAGTGGTTTTGATCTGGTAGGGTAGTGTATTTTACTGTCATTGGATGTATTATGAATGCTTCCAGATTTTAGAACTTTTGTTGCAACCTTACTGTTTCATGTCTATTTATGTGCCACCTTTCTTTTCCCAGATCTAGAATATATTTGTTAGATAGATAGGGAGGATTGATGGGCCATTTCTGAAGGGAAACTGGGATATCCCAAATGGGTCGTGCTCATTTTAGGCAACCTTAATCCCCATAATGCCCAGTTTTACCCACAAGACAAAGTTGACAGTCGTTCTCTATAGTTCTAGTCGGCTCAGTGTGTTAACCAAGCTAGGTCAGTAGTGTGTTAACCGAGCTAGGTCAGTAGTGTGCTAACCAAGTCAGGTCAGTTTAGTGTTAACCGAGCCAGGTCGGTAGTGTGTCAACCGAGCAATACTATGTCAACCGACCAGTCCAGTATAAACCGAGGAAAATAGGATTCAGACTTTATACAGTTATAACATTTAAATCAAGGAAGATCAAACCCTTTCCAATGTTTCCAACACACTTCAATAGCTTAATTCCAAAGGTGTATACTTTGAGGATGAGTATGCCAGCTACACAGGGGTCTAGAGGTAAATTAGGTCCCCTTATGACCTTGAGGGCCATTCATGCAGATGTAGAGGGTGTGTCCACTAGGGATGCATCCAATACATTCTCCTCAACCTTATCCTTCTTTCCTTTTGACCAAATCAAGCTCACATCATCTCAGGCTTTCAAAAAATTGATCTATCCTTTGGGATCTAGTATTGGTTCTCCACCCCTTTTAGGGCTTTCTTGACGTTGCACCCTTGATCTAAAAAACTTTAAGATATGTCCAGCCTTGTTATAGGTGTGACAAATCATAGGAGGTCTATTATCCCTCAGCGCATTGACATGAGTCACCATTTTACATTGTTTTTCTCTATGACCTTTATAGTTACATATCTGACATGTAACCTGAGAGCTTCTTATATTTGTCTAATTCTGATTTCTTTGATCATGCTAAATCCTATTCTTCTTACTAGTCTTGCAATTTTCTACTTTATGACCAAATCTATTACATGTATAATAGTAACCATTGAAAGTTCTTACCTTTGTACAACTCCTCACAATATGTCCAGGCTTGTTCTCATTATTTTGAGGTTCACCATTGACTTTGGTTTGATCTTCAGTCTTCTTAGTATTGGTAGTATTCTTTTGTGTGTCCTTACTTGCTCACGTACTGTCTATCTAGTTTTGTGCTTCATTGTATCCAATACAACTGGTGTCTCCCTTCACTCTTTTTGCATACAACTAAGATTCTATTAGATAAGAACTGGTGTGCAATTTTTCAATATGATTCTTTGCTTCTTCCAATTTAGATTCCAAGCTTTCCTTGATGTTCCTTAGCTCCAAGATTTCCAAGTTAGCTTCCTTTAGTTCTTCATTGAGTTGAAGGTTCTCCTTGACTTGTTCATTGAAGACATCTTGATTGTTCATTAGTTTGTAATCAAACCCTTGAAGCTGACTTAAAAGAGATGCATTTTCTTCATTCAACTTTTTGATTTGATTTTCAAGATCACTATTAGAGTGTCCTTTTAAATCCTTTTTTAGTATTTTGATAACTAATTGAGCATCACTAACTTTTTCTTTTAGTTCTTCAATTTCTCTTTCTAAACTATCTAGGTCTTCAAGAGCTACTTCAATATTTTTCTTCAAATGTTTCAAATCCTCTTTTTTCATGATCTCCTTGAGTGGTTTAACTTCTATGCTAAGGACCAAAGCTCTGATACCAATTGTTAGGAATGGGAACACTGAGAGGGGGGGGTTGAATTAGTGTTCACTAAACTTTAACTTTTCTCTTTAATATTTATGCTTAACTTAAATGCTTAAGTACTAAATTAAACATTCACATAAAAAATGAAACATGAGAATAACACATGACACCAATATGATTACGAGGAAACCCAAATAGGTAAAAACCCCATTGGGAATTGACACCCACTAATATTTTTCACTAGTGTTTTTTGATCCTTGCTAGAAGATCCCTTACCCTGTTAGGAGTAGCTTTACAATGATTTTAGTACAGTAGACCTAGTGAAGGGTCAGACCCTATTAGGAGTCTTTTATAATGATCCTTGTTAGGGTAGTGGAATCACTATCCTAGAGCTCACTACTCAAATGATGAAGGCTACAATTCTGCTATCATATACACACTATATCTGTTGGGTGAACTGTCACTGTGACACTACTTGTCAGATGAGTTCCCTGGTGCACTCATGCTTTGACCTATAGCAAAGATCTAATACATCATATGATGACTTTTCATACCTCTACTCTTCTTATCACAATTCTATTACAACATCCATCCCAATTACAATGTGTGCATCTTATATTTATACGCTCATACAAACAAAACAATTAGGTCGGCCCTATAACTAATTACAAACAAAACTTACAAATGAATTGGCTTAAGCATGCTTACAATTATAGATTTACATATGCTAGAAACCTTAAAAAAATGGGTTCATAGCCTCTACAACATTGCATTACAATCATAAACCAAAATAATCACTGTCGGCTCCATGCTCTATTCACTGCTAGCACACACTGACTGTGCAACTTCAACTGACTGTAACTTACACATCTTAGCATATCTACTGATGCACTCTTAGACTAAGCATAAGTATAGTCTAAAAACCTTAACTTCTAGGGCATATACCTTAATTCATCCATACACATGTGCACTGATGCTCTAAGTCTCTGGTGCTCTGTATGTTGTCCAGTCTTCAACACTTAACTAAACTTTGATCTTTACACTTAGTGCACTGACTCCAAACTACTATATGACTTTTTTGCCATAATGACAACATTATATCTAGTCATATACTTTAGTATAGACAAATTTCCAACACATAAGCCATTGATGATAATGTTTTTGAAAAGTAGAATGTGGATCATCACATAGAGTTTGAAATTTTTGAAGATGATGAGGTTGAACATTATTCTTTTTGTGTTCCTGATTTATCTCCTCTTACAAAAGATCAAAATTATTTTCATGAGATCCCTATTGTTTATAATGAATATGAATTTTCTTGTCCTAGTATACATTGAGATTTTGATAAGCCAAGTATTAGTGATTTTTTTTAAGCCATGATTTGGAAGAAAGAGGCAAATCTGAATATGTATTTTTAGATTTAAAAATGATTCAAGAACCAGTGATGGGAAATGTTTTATTTTGTTTAAGAGATGATAATAGAGCTTGTGATCATCAAACTATCCTAGATTCTTTGTAGACACATATTTGTTTAGAAATTTTCTATTTTAGTTTGCAAAACATTGATGTGAGAGAACTATGTTTTGTGGTACAAACTAATGATTAGAATAATGTTTTCAACTTTGAGAGAGAGCTAGAGTGTTTCATCTTTCAACAAGTCAATAGTAATAAAGAGTGTGATCCTTTGATATCATACAATGATCAGCATTCATAATGTTTTAGTGATTTTGTTTGGCAAAGTGATAGTGAATTCATTGATTGTTTCTTGTTTGATGTGCTGAAGAAAGTGGGAGTGTTTTCAATCAAACATAGGGAAGCAAGAATTTTAGTTAATCTCTGATTTATGGATATGAAAATTAGTTGTATGATAGAGGTAAGAGTTGACTTTAGTTCTGGGGCTTTGGGAATTTTGTAAATAATTTCCCTATATGTATAGTCACTTTCCCTTTCATTTGTGTGGTCTATTTTCTTTCAGTAGAGGTTCCCATTTTATGATAAGAGATGTTAAGAAGGAAAGGTGAAAAGAGAAGAAAGAGAAAATATGATTTGAAGTATTAGGGTGGTCTACTTCTACAATGAGATTATGAAATATCTCTACATGCCCACATGGGGCATGCATCCCCAACTAGAGCCACTATTGGTACTCTCAAATTTGGCCCAAATTTGGAGTAACCAATTCAAAATTTTCTCCAAGGCAAGGTGAGTACCCCTGAAAACTTTTCGAAGATGCCTATTTGAAGTGCACGTAAAATGTGATCTAATGATTTCCATGACATACCAATTGAGGAACATGCTAAAAACTATCATGGGGTAGATGTAATGGGTCATGCCTTTTATTTTTTAGTTTTGATGACTTTTGGAGATAGTTGTTTAAAGGTGTTCACTTCAATCTGTATTCTGCATATTGTCTGATTGTTAAAAAATGGCCTACTTTGCATGCTTGCATCTTTGACTTGATAGTTTTTCATGATATATGGATGGGTCTGAGGTGTTGTAGGAATGAGAGAGAAGCTTCAATTTCACTTATAGTTTCATATGATTTCATATGATAGGTTTTCTAGAGCAATTGTGTTTGTAATTTATGTTGCTTCTTATAATGTGAAAGTGCAGATTTCTAAATGGCCTACTTTGAAGTCTTGCAACATGAACCCAATTAAGTGGAATGCATAAATGAATATTCCTCTATATTATAATCATTGAAATATGCTACCATGAATATTTTCAAGCCATGATGAATCTATTTGGGCAATTTTTCAATCTGATTATGTTTGTAGTTTCTAACATTTTAATAAAGATCAATTACATAGTTTAGTCAGAGGCCCACATCGGATGATTGCATCTTTTCCCTTGTGATTGATCATAATGTTTTGGTTGTTTCATCATACTATAGGCATGAGAGATAGTGTCTATGCCAATTTTTAGCTCCCCATGTATCCAGTTATCCACTTTGCCAGAGGCTTTCCATTTCCAATTTATTAAAGTTTCACTTAATATGCAAAATCTTGAATTGAGTGACCTACTTTGTGATTTCATTGTTTGCACCCAGTTCAAGGTCAAGCATAATTGAGAATTGTTCCATACTGTAGACCTGGGAGACTACTTTCTTGATAATTTGGAGCTCTTTGCCAATCCATTTAATCACTTTCCCAGGCCAATTCTAGAAACAATTTCTCCATATTTCACTATTTTTTATCCTGGATGTTACTAACAGGCTGACTTTGGCATTTTATTGTGATTGAAATTTTCACTTTCTAAGGAAGCTAATTATGGATTCATATTCCTTGTATGAGGGTAAATTAGTGTTTGAGATTCTGGTTCTTGAAAGTTTCAATGGGTAAGTTTTTGAGGCTAGTTTTGGAGGCAACTTATGTGATTTGGGCTGTAAGGTGATGTCCAGTTTTCAAGGTGCCCTGTTTTATCTCTATTATCTTTCAGCTCAAGTTTTTTTTAAGCAATTTCTTTTGACTAGAGTACTCTAGTGGTGGAAATGAACTTGGTTTTTTGGTGGCATGTTCTTGTGAGGATGTTTGGTTAGTTTTTGAAGTTATTTTAGGAGGTTAGCTGATGATGTTTGGTTAGTTTTGATGATGTGTGAATAACAGATAACATATACACACTATATCTAGATCTTGTTGAATTGTGCTTTGACCTACTATCTGGATCAATTCCAATGTATAGAAAAAACTCTTTACTTGGACACATAGACCTTCTTCTGATGGTGCAACACTTTGCACACTCTGCTCTACTCTTCACAATCAACTATGAACCATGCTTTAGCAATCACAAGTGAATTCATATAAATATATTTTGTCTAAATAAAATAACCAAGTCAGCCTATTAGAACCATCTTGAGATCATATTATAGAAACAATAACAATCTTCTACAACATCTGAGTAGGCTCTACTAAGTACGCAACACAAACGGGGGCCAATCTAAATACATAAGTGTAGGCACATGCTACACACTGTCAGCTCTACCAAATTAACTGACACTTTCTTCTTAAGATGAACTACATCATGCACTCTTAACCAAAAATTGTTAACTCTTCTTTGCTAACTAATCCAAGGGTACATACTAGAATGATAGGTGCAACTCTTGTACTAATAAAATATATGTCACCTCTTATCGATAAACATAGGAAACTACAACTAGTGTATAGCGACTACATAACTTCACTTCTACTAATCATTAGACTCTATGTCGACAAATGTAACATTTCTAACATGTCTTGATCACATATCCAAATGCACAAGGCTCCATGATAACTATACAAACAATCATTCATAGAACACTGCATGTAACTCTGTCAGGAACACTAGTGACACAAGCTGCTACATAACTATCTGTACTAACAATTAACCTCTGCATCCACGATATCATGCGGATAACATTTCCATGGTTCATATACTTAAGGATTAATGCTTAAGTCCTTTGTGCATGCTACTAACCATATGTTGTCATCAATGACAAACATACAGCCAATACTAGTGAATCTCCAACATCATGAACTTTGCTAGCTTAATGCTTTCCTCAATTCACACCAAGCCTTCATGCATCCTTTCAATTACATACTAGATGTAATCATAGTTTGTATTCACATGGGAGTTTTGCAGGTCCAGGATGATCATCAGTAAATATGTAGTCATTCTATCTCCATCTGCATCAATTCCTAAGACTCAACAAAACCCATATGCAATGTACTTCATGTAGAAGTGGATAACTTTGAATTCATAAGGGGCCTTCATGTGTCTTGGGAGAGGGGGAACATACTTCCCAGTCTTGAAAATGTGGTGAATAGTTTGGGATTTAACAAGCTCAATTTGACTCACATGTTTCTCTTTCTCCTTCTTCAAGTCAATCTTTGTTGAAGAAGAAGTGTACAAATTGAAATCTTTCATAAAAGATCCTCTATCTAGGGTGATAAGGGTAGACTAGTCACTTCTCCTAATAGAATTGGAAATTGGGTCATAGTTTTTGGCTAATTTTCATCATGAGGTTGACATCAAGGAAGACATCAGGGACCACAAGCTTTCCCAAACATAATTTCTATGGAATCAGTAAGAGCACAAGTTAGTGAATTCATCAGGTCTTGTAAGATTGTCAATTATCTTGGTGTTAGAGAAGAAAGAAAAGTATAAAATTGATATATTGTTATATATATGGAAGTATATTCCTAGGGGGAGTATACATGATATATAAGATATATGATGATATGAGGACAGTGAAGATATAATTTTTTATTATGGCCACAATTATGAAATTTTCTATGACTTAGCCAATTTTCTCATATGTTTCCACCAATGACAAAGGGGGATATTGTTGGTAATTTGGCTAAGTTAGATATCTAGATGTTGTCATTATGGCTATTAGGAATAAATAATGAATGCTTGGTAGCCATTCTATAGCAGTTTTTGTTGCATTCAAGACTATGATTGTCATTGATGTCAACATAGTGATCTTCTTGAGACTTGTAGAGAAGTAGACAATGTTTGGATTAGTGCACATGGTTTATTATAGTTGGAGCTATGTGATGTTGAGGATATACTCTTTGATATGCTATATGTTTATGGTTAAGAGCACATATAGTAATTCATTTATTCATGGAAGTTATAAGCATTTTGATGGAAGTAGTATTTAGGTAGTGTTCCTGAGTAGCGGTTTGTGGAAATTGGATGATATCTCCTAATCAGGATGGAATCTAGTTTTGTGCAATTAAAGGGAAGTTGGAGACACATTGATACTGATGTGGATGATAGCACAAATTTCAAGGTCACATGAGTGAAGAATTATGGTAATGGAAAGTTGACAATTTTGTGTAATTGGATGCCGACTCATTCGTAATTACTTGAGTGTGGTATAAAGGAAGGAATGTTTTTTCTTTTTGTATATGGTTTGATGTGATGTATGCATGAAGTGAAGAAAAGAGCTAGTGAATTGTGAAAGTAGAAATGTGAGGTACAAAGATCTAAAATTAAGATCTGGTGTAGCAGAGAGTGTGGTTTGGCATAGTGAGAGAAGAGGTAACATATTTGATATTATTCTATTAAATAATCTAGAGATCAATTGGATAGTGTGTTTAGTGATCTTTCCATTGAAGTTGTTTGGGTAGTGGGTCAATTTGTCTTCCATAACTCCTAATAGAGTTAGAATCTTTTAGCATGGATTCAAAATCTCCTAACTGAGATATATATGTACTGAATGTATTCCATAAGACTCCTAATAGAGTCCATCCTCTCACAAGGAATATTCATAACCATGCATCTTTTTTGGGCATCATTCCCACCAGGGTTTACTCTTTGATCAAGAGGTTCCCTAGTCAACATATCTTGTGTCATTGTGTTATTGTGTATGAATATCTTTCTATGGTTGGTAATTATTTTTCTTACATGGTTAAATGTTATTGAAGTTGATAAAAGTTATAATTATTAGATAACTAATTCACCCCCCCACCCCCCCTCTTAGTTATCTTGGTGGACTTTACTTTCTAAAAATTGGTATCAGAGTAGTAGGTCCTTGAAAGAAAATTTTAACAGCTTAAGGAGATCCATGGCGAATTTCAAGAAAGAAAGGCCTAAGTTTGATGGAGTGAATTTTGATAGCTAGAAAGAAAAGATGAAGACATATCTACTTTGTTTAGGACTAGGTTATTGGTTGATTACAAATAATGAGAAGACTATCATTGATGAAGATAATATTGAAACATGCAGTAATGATGAGAGAGATCTTCATGTGTAACATACTTGCCAGAGAAGCACTTTTGACAACCCTTTTGGAGAATGAGTATAGTCAAGTAAAATGTTTGAAAACATCTCATGAAATTTGGAAATATTTACACTCTTCTTTTGAAGGTGATGAACAAGAAAAGAAATTTAGATTACATAATTGGATATGTGCATTTGAAGATATAAGAATGATGAAAGATGAATCTGTTAGAAACTATATTGGTAGAATGTCATAAATTATTGCAGACATAAAATCTTGTGGAGGAAAAAATACATAGAATGAAGTGATATGGAAAATTTTGAGGACATTAACTCCTATATTTAAGTAGACAACATAGATGATTAAACAAGTTATACCTTGTACTTCAAACTTTACAAGAGAGACTATTCTTGGAAGATTGGAAGCAAAAGACATGAACCTAAGGTTATCAGGAGACTTGCCTAGAATGGAGATAGCATTCAGTGCTCTTAGTGTTCACCCTACTTTGTTAAGAAGCATCACTGTGAGTGAAGATTATGCTGATTGTAGGAGATCTATAAATGAAGAAGACAAGAAGATTGAAGAATGCATTGCCTTTCTTGTGAAGAGAGAACCAAATAGTAAGAAAATTTTTAAATGTTGGACTTGTCAAGAATATGGTCATTTTGCATCTAAGTGTCCTAAAAGAGTTAAAAAGTACAGAAATAATTTCAAACCTAGAAGATCTAAGGAATGTTATTATGCTAATGATGAAGACCTTGAAGCTAGTATAGAAATAAATCTAAGTGAAAGTGACATTGAGAATAATGATGGCATAGGATTTGTAGCAATTAAAGAAGAAAATCTTGAAACTGATGTTAAGGAAGAAAAAGCCCTAGTTTCTCAAGTTGAAAAGAAAGCTCATTGGATTATAGATAGTGGTTGTTCACATCATATGACTGGAGACATGAAAAGGTTCATAAAGTTTAACAATTATGATGGAGGAGTTGTTAGAGTTGGCAACAATGCACCTTGTTTGATTAAAGGTATAGGATCTATTACTCTTGATGGAAAGACTAATACTGATGATGTTTACTTTTTGGATGGTTAGAAACATAATCTTTTAAGTGTTGGACAGTTAGTTTATAAGGGATATCAAGTTTGGTTTACTAAAAAAACTTGTGCGATAAAGGATAAAGATGGAAATTTGATTGGAACAGTATCTAGAATCGAAGGTAATGTATTTTAGTTCAATCCTACTCAGATGACATGTTTGATTACTAAAATTGATGACAGTTGATTATGACATAGAAGGTTTTGTCATATAAACTTTGATAACATTGTGAAAGTGAGTACTACACTTGTAGTAAGGAATTTGCCTAAAATAATGAAGCCTACTAACATGATTTGCAAAGAATGTGTGATGGCTAAATAGAAGAGAAGTTCTTATCCTAGTAAGAAGTTTACATCTATAGAGAAGTTAGATATTATTTATATAGATTTGAGTGGTCCTACTAGGACTAGAGGATTCTATGGAGAAATTTATTTTATGATTCTTGTTGATGATTTTACAAGAATGATGTGGATTACATTTCTTAAAGAAAAGTATGAAGCATTTGACAAGTTTAAGATCATTAAAAATAAAGTTGAGAATGAATCTAGAATGAAGATTAAATGTTTGAGGTCTGATAGAGGTGGAGAATTTACTTCTAGAGATTTTAACACTTTTTGTGAAGTGAATGGCATTAAGAGATAGTTTTCAGCCCCTAGGACACTTGAACAAAATGGTATTGCAGAAAGAAGAAATAGATCAGTGACTGAAGTAGAAAGAGCTATGTTATTTGAGAATGATTTGTCAAAGATATTTTGGATAGCAGCAGTGAACACAATAGTGTACACAATGAATAGAGTACAAATTAGAGTAGATAGACAAAAACACCCTATGAATTATGGTTTGGACATGCACCCTTAGTTAAGTATTTTAGAATTTTAGAAAGCAAATGTTACATAAAGAGAGATCATGATATTGGAAAGTTTGATCCTAGAAGTGATGAAGGTATTTTTCTTGGATATTCTTTGAAGAGAAAAGCTTATAGATGCTACAATAAGAGAACTAAGACTATTGTTGAGAGTGCAAATGTTAAAGTTGCTGAAAAGTTCAAAATTCAGGAAATAATGCTTCATTATGAATCTGATGAAGGAACTCATCCTAAACATAACATTGAAACTACTAAATTATTTTATGAGACTGATAGTGACTTTTTGAATGAAAGCCACAATGAAGTCATTGAAGAACTGACACCTGAACTGAGATCTGAGATAGTGACACCTAACAGGAATTTATCAATGAATCACCCTGTTGAGAAAATTATTGGAAGCATTACAAGGGGAGTGCTAACTCAAAATATGGTACAAGAATAGTAATGTTTGATTTCTCAAATTGAACCTAAATATACTAGTGAATCTTGTGAAGATGCACATTGGATTAATTCTATGAAAGAAGAACTAGATCAGATTGAAGAGAACAAGACATGGGAATTGGTCCCCAAACCTAAAGAGAAGAATTTTATTGGATCTAAATGGGTATTTAGAAACAAGATGAATGAAGAAGGAGAAGTAGTAAGAAAGAAGAAATATTGGTATGTAAGGGATACTCATAGAAAGAAGGAATTGACTATGAAGAAAGTTTTCCACCAGTAGCAAGAATTGAAGTAGTAAGAATGTTTTTGGCCTATGCAGCTAATAAGAAATTTAAAGTATGTCAGATGGATGTGAAGTTAGCATTTCTGAATGGAGAGTTGGAAGAAGAAGTCTACATTGAGTAGCCTAAAGGTTTTTCTTTGAATCAAGAAGGAGACATGGTATGTAAATTGAAGAAAGCCTTATCTGGACTAAAGCAAGCACCTAGAACTTGGTATGCAAGATTGGACAAGTATTTGTTAAAATTGGGATTTACAAAAGGAACAGCTGATAGTAATCTGTACACAAAAGAAATTGAAAATGGATTATTGATTATAGTTATTTTTTTTTATGACATTATTTTTGGAGGAGAAGATGAAGCTAGTCACAAATTTGCTGATGAAATGAAGACATAATTTGAAATGATAATGATTGGTGAAATGAAATAATTTTTGGCATTAAAGATAACACAAAAAAGTGATGGTATCTTTCTAAGCCAGACAAAGTACTTGAATGATTTGTTGAAGAGATTTTGAATGGATAACTATAAACCAGTTGGAACACCTATGGTAACTAGACATAAATTATCTAGCATAGATGAAAATCCTGCAGTTGAATAGAAAAAGTATAGATATATGATTAGAGGATTGTAGTACTTGACACATACAAGACTTGATATAGCACATTCAGTTGGAATTGTAGAAAGATTTCAAGTTGAACCTAGAGAATCACATTATGCAGTAGTAAAAAGGATACTGAGATATCTAAGAGGCACAATGGACTATGGATTATGGTATGAAAAATCTAATGATTTTACACTATGTGCATATACAGATGCTTTTTATGGAGGCAGTGTTGATGATAAAAAGAGCACTAGTGGTGGAGCATTTTTTCTTGGAGGAAGATTGATTTCTTGGCTAATCAAGAAAAAAAATTGTATCTCACAGAGCACAACAGAAGAAAAATATGTAGCAGCAACAAAGAATTGTAGCTAGATAATTTGGATGAAGAAAATTTTGAAGGATATTGGAATAAAGTTTATTGAGCCTGTTGTCATACATTGTGACAAAACCAGCACAATTAGTATCTCTAATAACCCTATATTACATTAAAAGACAAATCATATAGATATTAAGTATCATGTAGTAAGAGAGAAATTTGTTGAGAAAGAAGTCAAACTTGAGTACATGAGCACAAAGGAGTAGATAGTAAACATTTTTACAAAGCCTTTGCCTAAGGATACATTTGAGTATCTGAGAGGTATGCTTGGGGTTATGCCCCAGCCTACTTTTGAGTAGTGATGTAGTTGTTTGCATCTATCTAGTGGTATATGAGCCTTATCTTTCTTTTGGATTGGATGGTGGTACTTCCTTTATGGGGGAGTATGTGTATCTGAGCTGAGTCATGAGGACTCTAGTGAATGTATTTTCTGAATAGTGTCTTTTGACATTGGATTTTTTGTTGACATAATGATGAAATTTCTATCATTGATGTCAATGTGGGAGAAGTGTACATGAAAAAACCATTTGTACTATCTAAACAGGATAACAAAGCAAGATTTGATTGATGAAGAGGACTTGAAAATAGTTTTCAGAGAAATAGTATTGCAGTATTGGATTTTTGGAACATTGGATGTTTTTTCATCTATGTTTCCATCAATGCCAATGGGGGAGCTTGTTAGGAATGAATACTAAATGTTTGGAAGCCATTCTATAGCAGTTGTTTTTTCTTTCATGACTATGATTGTCATTGATGTCAACACAGTGATCTTCTAGAGACTTGCATATAAGAAGATAGTTTTGGATTAGTGCATGTTGTATATTGTAGTTGGAGCTATGCAATGTTGAGGATATACTCTTTGATATGATATATGTTTTATGGTTAAGAAGGAAAAAAATAATTAATTTATCCATGGAAGTTATAAGCATTTTGGTGGAATTAGTATTCAGGCAGTATTCTTGAGTAGCGGTTTGTGGAAATCAGATGATATCTCCTAATTGGGATGGAATCTGGTTTTGCACAATTAAAGGGAAGTTGGAGACACATTGATAGTGACATGGATGATAGCACAAAATTCAAGGTCACACGAGTGAAGAATTATTATAATTGAAAGCTAAGAGTTTTGTTTAATTTTGATGTAGCATGTGGAAACTTTTATTTTGTAATTAAATGTTGACTCATTTGTAATTACTTGAGTGTGGTTTAAAGGAAGGAATGTTTTTTCTTGTTGTATATGGTTGGATGTAATGTGTGCATGAAGTGAAGAAAAGAGCTAGGTAATTTTGAAATTGAATTATGAAAGTAGACATGCAATGTACAGAGATCTAAAATTAAGATCTAGTGTAGCAGAGAATGCATTTTGGCACAGGGAGAGAAGAGGTAACATATTTGATATTATTCTATTGAATAATCTAGATATTAGTTGGACAATGTGTTCAATGATCTTTCCATTAAGGCTATTTGGGTAGTGGGTCCATCTATCTTCCATAACTCCTAACAGAGTTAGAATATTTTAGCAGGGATTCAAAATCTCCTAACTAGGATTTATATGTACTAAATGTATTTCATAAGACTCCTAATAAAGTCCATCCTCTCACAAGGAATATTCATATTAGTGCATCTTTTGTGGGCATCATTCCTACTAGGGTTTACTCTTTGATCAAGAGGTTTCCTAGTCAACATATCTTGTGTCATTGTGTTATTGTGTATGAATATCTTTCTATGGTTGGTAATTATTTTGCTTACATGGTTAAATGTTGTTGAAGTTTATAAAAGTTATAATTATCAGATAATTGATTCACCCCCCGCCCCTCTCATTTATCTTGGTGGACTTTTCTTTCTAACAATGGAAATATATGATCTATATGAAGACCACATATGATAGAGAGAAGTTATGACAAAGGGAAAAACAAAATTGTCTAAGTGTAAGAAACATTTTCCCAATCTAACCAGAGATAGTTTTGATTGGTGATGTTGATAGAAGTAAGTTCAGTTCTTACCCACTTGAACATGGATACCATGATGTATATTGAAGACTCACTTGAGAACACAAGTCTGTATGACATGTATGTAAGAAGTTATTGTATTGTTACCAAAGATAGAGCTAAAGTCGATAGGACAAAGAAATAAGACAAAATTATTAAATAGTTAAGGGATTATTTTATTTATCAAAAAAATTAATTAATCATATAAAGGGATGAAATCCTAGATCTTACTCTAGATATTAATCATTGATCAACCTAAAGATTGTCCTTTAACTCAAGAAGGAGATATGGTATTTAATCTAAAGAAAGCATGATATGGACTGAAGCAAGCACCTAGAACTTGGTATGCAATATTGGATAAATATTTGATAAAATTAGGATTTACAAAAGGCACAATTGATAGCAGCCTATACACAAAGGAAATTGAAAATGGTTTGTTGGTTGTTTTTATTTTTGTTGATGATATTATCTTTGGAGGAGAAGATGAAGCCAGTGATAAATTTACAAATAAAATGAAGACTAAATTTGAAATGAGTATGATTGGTGAAATGAATTACTTTTTAGGATTGAAAATAACATAGAACAATGATGGTATCTTTGTAGGTTTGACAAAGTACTTGAATTATTTATTGAAGACATTTGGAATGGAGAACTATAATCTAGTTGGAACACCTATGGTAACTCGACACAAGTTATCTAGCAATAGATGAGACTCCTACAGTGGAACAAAAAAAGTATAGATCTATGATTGGAGGATTGCATTATTTAACTCATACAAGACCTGATATATCACATGCAGTTGGAATTGTAGCAAGATTTCAATCTAAACCTATAGAATCACATTATGTAGTAGTAAACATGATATTGAGGTACAATTGAGTATGGATTGTGTTATGAAAAAGTTGATGATTTTACCCTATGTGCATATATAGATGTTGATTGGGAAGGTAGTGCTGATGACAAAAAGAGCACCAGTGGTGGAGCATTTTTCCTTGGAGGAAGATTGGTTTCTTGGATAAGAAAGAAGAAGAACTATATTTCATAGAGCACAAAAGAAGTAGAGTATGTGGCATCAAAAAACAATTATAATCAAATAATTTAGATGAATTAAATGATGAAGGATATTGGAATAAAATTTGTTGAGCCTATTGTTATACATTGTGATAAAACCAATACAGTTAGTATGTCTAAAAACCCTATGTTACATTCTAAGACAAAGCATATAGAGATAAAGTATCATGTAGTGAGAGACAAAGTGGTAGAAAAAGAAGTCATACTTATGTACATAAGCACAAAGGAGCAGATTAAAGATATATTTACAAAACCTTTTCCTATGGATACATTTGAGTATCTAAGAGGTATGCATGGGGTTATGCCATAGCCTACTTTTGAGAAGTGATGATGATTATTGCATCTGTCAGGTGGTATATGAGCCCTATCTTTCTTCTTGACTGGATTGTGGTACTTCCTCTATGGGGGAGTATGTGTATATGAGCTGAGTCATGATGACTCTAGTGAATGTATTTTCTAAATAGTGTCTTTTTACATTGAATTTGTTGTTGACATAATGATGAAAAATCTATCATTGATGTCAATGGGGGAGAATTATACATGAAAAATCATGTATTGGAGAGAATTGAATAGAAAAATGAAACAAGATTTGATTGATGAAGAAGATTTGAAAGCATTTTCAGAGCAGTAGTGTTGTAGTGTTGGTATTCATGGAAGTTGGATGTTTTTTCATCTATGTTGCCATCAATGGTAATGGGGGAGACTGTTAGGAATGAATGTTGAATAAATCATATGAGGGAGTTGTTAGAAATTAAAGTTCACCAAGATAACTGAGAGGGGGGGGGGGGGTGAATCAGTTATCAAATAATTATAAATTTTATGATCTTCAACAAAATTAGACCATATAAGCAATATAATTACCAACCATAGAAAGATATTCATACATAATAACATAATGACACAAGATATGTTGACTAGGGAACCTCTTGAACAAAGAGTAAACCCCGGTGAGAATGATGCCCATAAAAGATGCACTAATATGAATATTCCTTGTGAAAGGATGGATTCTATTAGGATTCTTATGAAATTCATTCAGTACATATGAATCCCTCTTAGGAGATTTTGAATCCCTGTTAAAATATTCTAACCCTATTAATAGTTATGGAAGATAGAAGGACTCACTACTCAAATAGCTTTAGGGTAAGATCATTGAACACACTATCCAAATAATATTTACATTACGCAATAGAATAATATGTTACCTCTTCTTTGACTATACCAAACCATACTCACTATTACATCAGATTTCAATTTCAGATCTCTGTACTTCGCATGTATTCCTTCACAAATTTGCTTTCATACTTAGCTCTTTTCTTCACTTCATGCATACAGCATCACACACAATTGCTACTTCCATATCATAATTAAAAACTTACACATTCTTACACACTAAAACAAGGAAATAGATTCCTTCCTTTATACCACACTCAAATAATTACAAATGAGTCAACATACAATGACAAAATAAAAGTTTCCACATCCTACACCAAAATTACACAAAACTGTCAGCTTCCAAATACAATAAATCTTCACTCATGTGACCTCAAAGTCTACATTGTCATCCACATCACTATCAATGTGTCTTCAACTTCCCTTTAACTGCACAAAACTAGATTCCATCCCGATTAGGAGATATCATCCGATTTTGACAAACTGCTACTTAGGAACACTGCGTAAATACTACTTCCACCAAAATGCTCATAACTTCCATGAATAAATGAATTACTATCTAGCCTCTTAACCATAGACATATAAAATAGAAAAGAGTATAACCTCAACATTGCATAGCTCCAACTACAATAACCCACATGCGCTAATCCAAACTCGGTCTACTTCTCTGCAAGTCTTCAGTAAATCACTATGTTAACATCAATGACAATTATAGTGGTGCTAGAGCACCTACTATAAACTCATCAAAAAATGCACCTAAGAGTCCTAAACTCTCTACCTAGATTAGAAGTTACTAGTCAGGCACCTAGACCAAGTTGTAAGGCCTAGTTCCAAGATTGGCACAATTATATAAGCCCCTAGCTAACTATCATCAAAATGGTCTATGGGCCTCAAAATCATAGGATCTTATACTTTTACATGTTTTTAATATTTTATATCCATGTTGGATCATTAGCTTAATGCTAGGACCAAGTTTGGTCATTAGATTTGCAAGTTTGCAAATTAGGCAAAAGTTGCTCTAAAAGTTGTCATGCAACTTTCGAGCAACTTTCTTAAAAGTTGTCAAACATTGTAAACACAACTCCCAAATGGATAGTTTGTTCAAAAAATTTGTGTAACCATTAGGGAGTTCCTACATAAGCCCTTATAGGTGGGTGGTAGGAGAACACATGTATTTTGGCAATAAAAATCAATAAAATCATAAACTTTCTCTGCAGATTTCATGATTCAGACCACTCTATGGACATGTACAGATGTGAGGGTATGAAAAAATGATTCCAAAAGTTTAATCCTTGAGTATTCTTCCTTTTTAAGTTGGTCTCATGTATTGATCTGACCCAAATTGGAAGATATCTAATTTTTTGTAGGAGTGCCTAGAATTGAGGCTTAAAACTAGGGGTTCTAATAGGGCCTGATTGTTTGGTCCCATTCCACCATGGGAAATTGAAGTTATACCAAAATAAAACCTTTTCCAATTTATTTTCATATTTTTTAGGTTAGGAGTGTGGATTTGTAGAGGAGTGAGTTTGCCACAAGACCCTAGGTGTACATCTCTATGTGTGCACTAGTTAAGTGACTAGGATAGTCATCCTAGATTTTGGTTGGGGATTCATCAAGGCCTCCAAACTTGGATTATGAGTTTTTTTACATATCCACACATGCATCCATTCTTATTTTGTGTTTTGGAATAGAAGAAAGATTACTTGTAGTGTATTTGGAGCCCTAATTAGGCCTATTAGCCCGGTCTAATATTACAACAATAGTGACTTCTATTCACTTTCACTCCTTGGTGTTAAGACATTTTTTGTATACCCAAAAAGGGTATCAAAATCCATAACCAAATCACCATATCCTTTGGGAACATTATGACTTATGTTCAAATTTCACTCTAGGAAGGGCTACAAGCCAAATCCTTAGGTTTTAAAGCATCTTAGTGTTATGGGTTTCTTTTGAATGAAAGAACCATGGGAACTAAAGTAATAGGATCTAAATAGTCCATGAAAATTATTTTAGGCCACTTTTTGTCTTATAAATCATTTCTTGGGGTTTGATTGTGTTGGAAATATTCAAGACTAGCCAAGTTACTGAGAGGGGAGGGGTGAATAAGTAACTTCAAAACTTTATATCAATTTTAGATCTTAACCATATTTTAAATAACATTTAGCTCATTGATCTAATTGAATGCATGATAAACTAAAAACATAAAAGCATTCATAACACTTGAACACAATGATTTGGTGACCCAGAAACCTTCCAAATAGAAAGTAAAACTAGGGTGGGGATGATACCCACAAAACTGTACTTACTGATTGAGATTCTTTGATGTACTGATCACCTTCTCTAATAGATATATCTCTACTACTCCTTATACTACTATAGCCCTTTATAATTCACTTATCTCTTCCTTTCTTGCATCTTTGCATATGCACATATTCTTTTCATTACACACTTCTCACTTTCTCACACACCTTGGATATGATACAAAACATTGTTTATATATCAATCCAAAACAATTACAAAATAATTACAAAGTCAACTCTTAAACAAGCTAACACAAATATTACTAAGTCAGCCCAAATATAGTTACTCAGTTACTGCATACTAACAAGGTGTATTTCTGATACTGGACATCCACTGCATTACTCGGCATCGTCATGCTCTCGGTAGAAGTGGAGGCTCGGTCCATACTAACCACTTGGTTGTATTTTAAAACTTGGTATATACTGGAGACTCAGTAGATATAGTGTCACTCAGTAGAAACTGAATTCCCTATTTACCATGCTGGCACTTGGTAAACACTGCTCAACTCATTACTCGGTTAACACTGCGAAGCTTGGTCTACTTGATAAACACTGTTCTTCTCAGTCTGCTCAGTAAACACTATTCTACTAGATGAGCTTGGTAAGAATAGAGAGTTTGAATAAGTGTTCTCACTAATGACAAACATAACTTAATGCCAACAATCTCCCCCTTTGGCATTAGTGACAAAAACACTTATTCCCCAAAACTTATATGCACAATCATGCTGATACTATTTTTTGATTTTTCAAAATTTTATCTTTGACAATCTATAGAATATACATTTCATGACTCCCCCATACAGTATACATATATACAAATGTCTTATTTCACCTCATACTCATATTTCCTATTTCTCTCCTATATTTTCTCCCTATCTCTCATATCTTTCCATATATCTCCCCCTATCTTATATACTTTCTCCCCCTTTTTGACAATAATGCCAAGGGTGTATATACAAATATTTTACATAGAGATACAAAAATGTGAGAGAAAATTAGAATGTACCTTACTTATTAATGCTAGAGTTCTATCCCAATTCTCTTGCAAAATCTTGCATGTATGGAGTGCAACTTGGACTTCTGTAGAGAGTTCAATCATATGATCTACAATTGAAAACTGATTGTCATGGATCAATGTTTTTGAGTGAGCAATGTGCTTTTGCATTGTATCCATGATGGGAAGGATCATATTCTAAATATCTAACAATGTTGTCCTGATCCTTGCATCCTCTTTCAGTAACTCTGACTGCTTATCAGATAGGAATCTAATTGTCATATGATGTGTAGAGCTTGAACTATGCTGAAGTTGTAATTTTTGTGCACTGACCTTTAGATCCTCATTAATATTATTTATTTTTTCCTTAATCTCCTTTGAGAACTTGGCAACATTACATACTTTGACAAAAAATGATCTTACTTTGGAATAGGAGGACTCAATGTTAGTCAAAACTGAAGATAACCCTACCTGATTGATAGCTATTTTCTGAGCAATACACTCAAGCACTTTATTGTGAAACTTCTTCTCAGCCTTCTCAAGCAACTTATCTGATCTAGAAGAATCCTCATTGAACTTTTTTACTGCATCTTCTAACTGCAACAAAATGTGTTGAGAGGAATCAACCTCAACACCTATTGCTTCTATCAAGATATTCTTGGCATCCTCAATGATCTTATATTCCCTATCTCTTTCCTCTTTTAGTTTCTTCTACTTTTCCTTCTTCTAGAGGAGTTCACCAACTATTTGCATTTGGTCTACTGAAATATTTGCAAAATCTAATTGTGGAATCTCTATCTCCTCATCTAAATCTATATCCTCTTCTACACTCTTACTCAAGAATCTTGTACTCAGTTGAGCCTTAGGTTCAACTGTCCTTGTACTTAATGCCTTTTTAGTAGAAATTATTGTAGACATAGTAGGAATTGTAGTGAAAAATGATAAACTTCCAACTGATGGAATGCTGACTAGACTAATTGATAAACCCAAAACTAAAGTATTTACAATTGTAGAATCTGAAGTACTTACTCCTAAAAAACTCAAAACTAAAGAAGGTACTAAAGATGATGCTGGAGACTACAACTCGGTGGAAGAAGAAGGCTAAAGCTTGGTGGATGAAGTGGTAGCCACTTTTTTCATTGATACATTGAGCTATGCTAGTGATGATTAGACATTTGATGCATCTATAGGAGTTGTCACAATCACACTTGAAGCTATCTTCAAGCTAGATGTAGCAGCTTTTTTTTGAGAGTGAGGAAGTGAGGCAATTACCTCTATAGCTATCCAAACTAGATAATCTTCCTCATCATTCTACTTTCCTTCCTCGGTAGCTTCTTCCTCAACATTATCTATCTAAACTACTTCTTCTTCATCACTGTCATCTTCAATATCTTTTATTATCACAGTTTCAACACTTGGTTTGTGAAGATGATAGATGTTTTTCCAATTAGAATTTGCACTCTTCACAATGGACTCTATATACTTGATCAAAATCAAACAACTGTTGAATCTTAGTGTCATCTTGTGCTCATTTTCTATCAATTCCTTATTGATTTCAGCATTTTTCAAACTAGGCATCAACTGTCTTAAGGTTTGAGCATATATGTCCTTGACAGTTTGCCTTGCATTGGACCATCTCATCTTAACTTTATCCAATAGAACACTTGGAATTTGAGAAGCCATATCATCAGGTGAGTACTTCCATTTTCCTATTTTCTCAATAATTGCATCTTCAATTCCTTGGTGCTCTGCCTCTGATCTAATTTCATATTTGAGAGATTTGAAATTTGAAATTCTAGATCCTTCTCTCAAATTATTAATCTTTTCTTATAATGAGGGAGGAGGCCTTTTGAGTACTATATCATCACTGACTTTACCTACCTTGCCCCTTGATCTTATCCTTGAGAATATTACAGTGGGTTGCTCGGGTGTCTTGGTGATAGTCACCTTTCCTTTCTTCTTTATAGGCACTTGTTCTACTTTACTCTCACCCTTATCCTTTTCTTCTACAATATCTTATCCTTTTCCCTTGGTTAACATTAGAGGTGTGCTAGATTCCATCTTGGCCATCCTCTTTCTACCTTTGTTAACCGCCTATGGGAGCTTTATACTTAGCTCAATTCTTACCTTAGCTTCATCATATGTTCCAAAGTATGAGGCCTTTGGATCAATAGGTTGATTTACTAGGGCTTCAATTATATCGTTTGTCTCATCAATGTTTACCTCATAAGGAAGAGGTTTCACTCATACAATCCTAGGCCTTACTGCCTGAATGTATACTCTATCACAATCAACCATGAAACAAATATCATCTTTATAATCTGTATGAAAGTTTACATGTTCAATATATATCATGTCAAAGCTAAACATTTGTTCGCTAAACTTTTTGTATTTAATTGATGCAATTGGTTTGTAATGGTCTACAATATTTTATCATTTATCTCCCCTAATAAGAGTTTTGTCTTCTAACAAGATTAATGTCCAAACGCGGACTCTTATTGGATGTTGATACATTTATACCTAACATCTATTAATAGTGAAAGGCACAAATTTTATCAAGGCAAGTTGCCATCGGATACTTGTCTTCCTCCTCCCACATCGCTCGATATGATCATATTCCCAAGCAACACCAACAAGAAGAATGAAGAGGGGGAAAGTGACTAACACAAAAAAAAAATTTGGGGGGTTTAAGTGCTCGGTATTAAATATTTATTTTTTAATGTGTTAGGAGTTTCTTTCCCTCTTTAGATCATCTTTTGATCTTGTGATTAAAAAGTTCTTGCAAACTTTTAAAAAATAAAAATATTTCTATTTGTTGCAATTTTTTTGTACATTTTTAAATTCTTCCTGATGTACATGCATATTGATCAATTGATCAAGTTCTCTAACTTTTAAGACCTAAAATCATTTCTGATTAAATTATCACTGTTATAACACCTAAAACAATTTCTGATTAAATTATCACTATTATAACTATTTGAAACTCTTGATGATACAGTTTGACTTCATAATGTTTAAAGAAGTTGGGGTTAAACCCCCCCCCCCAAAAAAAAAAAATAATCATTCTATTTGTGAAGGAAAAACATATGATGAGTTATAACTATGTAGAAGTTATGTTCAAGTTTTGAGACTTTACTATAAATTGGTATATTAATCATGTGAGAAAAATATTGGAAGAAAACTATTAAATAAATATAAATAGTGGCTAGTATTTCTCTTTTTAGTATTATTAGAGAATTATTTAGAAAATATATTTGAATTTAATTGAAGATTATAACTATTATCAATTGTGTTATAATCTTTATCTTTAAATATATCCTAGCCCAATTTAAAATGGTAGCTTATTAACTAATCTCAAAATAAATTTTTTGAAATTTTGATTTTGTGAACATGAATGAATGACTTTCTATATGAAAGATACACAACTATAATAATTAGGATTTTAATTATAGTTTATTTAACAATTATATAATTAATGTCATTGTATACGCTATAAAAATTTTGATGACAAAAGATTAGTAGTGATCAAACCATAAAAGACCATAATTTAGTAAAAAAAATCATACATCTATCTAACTGAAAATTTTAAATAATCAATCAATCATGCATAAAAATGAATCTTCATAAAGCAATGCATAAAAGATATCTTCATATCATTTTCATGCAAGTTTTTCTCTTGGATTTGTTCCAATGTGCCAACATGAAAATTCAAGAATTATGGCTATGGAAATTGTGAGAAATCATCCTCTTTTTGTAGATTTTTGAACTTCAATGAATGGTTTAGATTGAAAGTTGGTAGCTAATAATGAAGGGCTATGATTAATTAAGATTGGGTTGATTGGGAAAATTACTAAGACAGATTGACAAATAATTGACTGCATTAGGATTGATTGGATAGGTAATATGGTTGATTGAAAGAGAACTAGTTGCATGATCAAAGACAAAATATAATTGATTGCATTAATTAGAAAGCTAAATTGATTAAAAAGAAGAACTTTATGTTAAGATATAGCTACATTCGGATATACCATACATACATACATACATACATACATATATATATATATATATACATATATATATATACATATATATATATATATATATACATATATATATATATATATACATATATATATATATATACATACATACATACATACATACATATATATATATGTATATATATATATATATATATGTATATATATATATATATATATATATATATATATATGTATGTATATATATATATATATATATATATATAGTTTGAAATATTGAAGACTAGCTAAGTTACTAAGAGGGGAGGGGTGAATCAGTAACTTCAAAACTTTTTAACAATTTCAGATCTTAACCATATTCCAAATAAAATTTAGATCAATAAGCTAGCTGCATGCATGAAAAACTGAAAGAATAAAACATTCAGAACACTTTGAACACAGAGATTTGGTGACCCAGAAACCTTCCAAATAGAAAGTAAAACTGGGGTGGGGATGATACCCATAAAAACTTCAATACTGCGGTATAAATTTTGTCAGTTAAGGCTTACAATGATCACTTCTGATGATCTGCCCTATTAGAAGCAATTAGAACTACTAGGTCCACCTTGTTAGAGGATTTACAAACATACAATGAAGTATGCACTTGGTTAGGAGATTTTACAAAAGACTATTAAGTCTACCCTGTTAAAGGATTTAATGTTGATTCACCTATTAGGATGAAATAGTAGATCTCTTACTTGCAACTGTACTTGCTGATTGAGATTCTTTGATGTACTGATCACCTTTTGTGATAGATATATATCTACTACTCCTTATACTACTATAGCCCTTTGTAATTTTCTTATCTCTACCTTTCTTGCATCTTTTCATATGCACATATTCTTTTCATTACACACTTCTCACTTTTTTTCACTTACACACCTTGGATATGATACAAAACATTGTTTATATATCAATCAAAAACAATTACAAAATAATTACAAAGTGAGCTCTTAAACAAGCTAACACAAATATTACTAAGTCAGCACAAATATAGTTACTCAGTTACTGAAAACTAACTCGATGACTTTCTGATACTCAGCGTCCATTGCATTACTCGACATCATCATGCTTTCAGTAGAAGTGGAGGCTCGGTCCATACTAACCACTCAGTCATAGTTTCAAACTTAGTATATAATGGAGACTTGGTAGATATAGTGTCACTTGGTAGAAACTAAATTCCCTATTTACCATGCTGGCACTTGGTAAACATTTCTCATCTCATTACTCGGTTAACACTACGAAGCTCGGTCTACTCAATAAACACTGTTCTGCTAGATGAGCTTGATAAGCACATAGAGTCTGAATAAGTGTTGTCACTAATGAAAAACATAACTTAATGCCAACAATCTCCCCCTTTGGCATTAGTGACAAAAGCACTTATTGCCCAAAACTTATATGCACAATCATGCTGATACTGGTTTTTGATTTTTCAAAATTTATCTTTGACAATCTGCTGTATATACATTTCATGACTCCCCCATACAATATACATATATACAAATATCTTATTTCACCTCATACTTATATTTCTCTCATATACTTTCTCCCCCTTTTTGACAATAATGCCAAATATTTTACATAGAGATACCAAAATGTGAGAGAAAATCAAAATGTACCTTATTGATTAATGCCAAAGTTCTATCCCAATTCTCTTGTAGAATCTTGCATTTATGGAGTGCAACTTGGTCTTCTACAAAGAGTTCAATCATATGATCTGCAATTGAAAACTGATTGTCAAGGATCAATGTTTTTGAGTGAGCAATGTGCTTCTACATTGTATCCATGATGGGAAGGATCATATTCTAAATATCTAACAATGTTGTCTTGATCCTTGCATCCTCTTTTAGTAACTCTAACTACTTATTAGATAGGAGTCTAATTATCAAATGATGTGCAGAGCTTGAACTAGGTTCAAGTTGCAACTTTTGTGCACTGACCTTTAGATCCTCATCAATCTTAATCAATTTGTCCTTAACTTCCTTTGAGAACTTGACAACATTACATACCTTGACAAAAAATGATGTTACCTTGGAATAGGAGGACTCAATGTTAGTCAAAACTAAAGATAACTCTACCTGATTGATAGCTATTTGTTGAGAAATACACTCAAGCACTTTATTATCAAACTTCTTCTTAGCCTTCTCAAACAACTTATCTGATCTAGAAGAATCCTCATTGAACTTTTTTACTACCTCTGCCAACTACAACAAGATGTGTTGAGAGGAATCAACCTCAACACCTATTGCTTCTATCAAAATATTCTTGGCATCCTCAATGATCTTATATTCCTTATCTCTTTCCTCTTTTAGTTTCTTCTACTTTGCTTTCTTCTGGAGGAGTTCACCAACTATTTGTATTTGGTCTACTGAAAGATTTGCAATATCTAATTGTGGAATCTCTATCTCCTCATCTAAATCTATATCCTCTTCTACACTCTTACTCAAAAATCTTGTACTTGGTTGAGCCTTAGGTTCAACTGTCATTGTACTTAATGCCTTTGTAGTAGAAATTATTGTAGACATAGTAGGACTTGCAATGAAAAATGATATAGTCCCAACTAATGGAAAACTTGATGAACCCAAAACTAAAGTATTTATAGCTATAGAATCTGAAGTACTTACCAAGGTATCCAAAACTGAAGTACTTGCTACTAAAAAACTCAAAACTAAAGAAGGTATTGAAGTTGATGCTGGAGACTGCAACTCGATAGAGGAAGGAGGCTGTAGCTCGGTGGATGAAGTGGTAGCCACTTTTTTCATTGATACATTGAGCTATGCTAGTTATGATTGGACATTTGATGCATTTTTAGGAGTTTTCACAATCATACTTGAAGCTATCTCCGGACTAGATGTAGCAATTTTTGCTGGAGAGTGAGGAAGTGAGGCAATTACTTTTGTAGCTATCCAAATAGTATCATCTTCCTCATCATTATTCTTTCCTTCCTCGGTAGCCTTTTCCTCTACTTCTTCTACCTCAACATTATCTATCTGAACTACTTCTTCTTCTTCTTCATCACTGTCATCTTCAATATCTTTTATTATCACAGTTTCAACACTTGGTTTGTGAAGATGATAGATGTTTCTCCAAGTAGAATTTGCACTCTTCACAATCGAATCTTTATCCTTGATCAAAATCAAACAACTATTGAATCTTAGTGTCATCTTGCTCTCATTTTCTATCAATGCCTTATTGATTTCAACATTTTTCAAACTTGGCATTAACTATGTTAAGGTTTGAGCATATATATCCTTGATAGTTTGCCTTGCATTGGACCATCTTTTCTTCACTTTGTCTAATAAAACACCTGGGATTCAAGAAGCCACATCATCAGGTGAGTACTTCCATTTCCCCATTTTCTCAATAACAACATCTTCAATTTCCTAATGCTCTACTTCTGATCTAATTTCATATTTGAGAGATTTGAAATTTGCAATTCCAGATCCTTCTCTCAAATTCTTAATCTTTTCCTCTAATGAGAGAAGAGGCCTTTTGAGTACTATATCATTACTAAATTTACCTACCTTGCTCCTTGATCTTCTCCTTGTGAATACTACAGTGGGTTGCTCGGGTGCCTTGGTGATAGTCACCTTTCCTTTCTTCTTTATAGGCACTTGTTCTTCTTTACTCTCATCCTTATCCTTTTCTTCTACAATATCCTCTCCTTTTCCCTCGGTTAACATTAGAGGTGTGCTAGATTGCATCTTGGCCATCCTCTTTCTGCCTTTGTTAACTGCTTGTGGAAGCTTTATACTAAGCTCAATTGTTACCTTAGCTTGATCATATGTTCCAAAGTATGGAGCCTTTGGATCAATAGGTTGATTAACTAGGGCTTCAATTATATCATGTGTCTCATCAATGTTTTCTTCATAAGGAAGAGGTTTCACCCATACAATCCTAGGCCTTACTGCCTGAATGTATACTCTATCACAATCAACCATGAAACAAATATCATCTTTATAATCTTCCACCAACTTTTTTGGAATCTGGAATCTGTTATTCATCTTTTCCTTAAAATATTCAAAATATTTATCCATTATGGTTACAAAATTCTGACCCATTTCTGCAATGTACTCATTTATCTAATAAAGAACAGGCACATCTTTTCTCCATTTTACCATGCCTTTTGATTGGAAAAACTTTTGAGCATAGAAAAAAAAACAAACCAATAGTGAGCCAAACTTACATGGATTGTTCTTTGAGGTTTGGATGCTCTCCATATTTTTGTTGAACTGCTTCAACAACAAATCTGCTAGGTCAAATGACATGTTGTTCTTCACAATTTTATAAGCTAGGTCAACTTCTTCACACGGAACACTATTCTGTTGACTTGAACTATATATCTTGTGAGCCATGACATATGTGCCAAATTTTAGTTTTGCATCAGTAATACTATTTATTCTCATACCTCTACCATCCCACTCGGCTAGGGTTTTCTTTTCCAGCTCTACCCGACCTAGGGTTTTTGTAGATTTTGCCTTGGCAAACATGGGAAGACCAGTGATTTGGTGAATCATCTTCTTGGTTATCTCTACTAGTTTCTCTAGCCAAATTTTACCTTCATGTACTCAGCTTAGGATATATCTGATCCATTTTATCTTGAAACTTTTATGTTTTAGTTTGAGAACACCATCAACACACAGTTCATCATGAACAACATCTATCTCTAGGGTTCCAAGCTCTTGAATTGTACACTTAAAATGACTGTGAATGTCATTTACAAGAAGTACCTTTGGAGGAATCTATGATTGAGCTCCACTCGAGTCTAGGGCTTCTTCACATGGGAACAAGTTTGAAATCCGGTGCTTTCCATTCTCCTTGAACTAACATTTCCAAACCTTTCTTCACTTTAGTGCTGGATGATGCCATGGTAGCTTGGTAGAAAATTCTTTGAAAAATTTCTGCTGCAAATTTTGCTTCGAATCACTTGATCGCACTAGGAAATTTCTTTGCTCAATATGCTGATATTCACGATGAAGAATGAACTTGATTTCATGCTTTTTGTTAAAATTTTGTCATTAATGCTCTGTAGGAATTAGGGCATTGAACTAGACAGAATATCATCCACTATGCATTAATTGCTTGGTGAAGATTCCACAACTCAGAAAACATACGAATTCATACTACTCCAACCTTACTCGGTAACCATATGAAATTAGGTTACTCTTGACCTTTCTCGGTGGTAATTGATACTGACCTTCCTGTGATCCTACTGTATCTTGCACACTGATTTGGATCTTCCTTTCTTAGTTCAAGAACTATTTGGAATTTTTTTATGAAGATACAGTTCCAATGCTTCATTGGAGACTTAGTTGGAATTGATAGAACCACCCTCTTCATGAGTGACTTCATTGCTTGGACTGGTTTGCTCAGTAGATTTAGGAATCCACTATTGTCTCATCTATTTCTTGATGCTATCTTCTTTTTCTTTCTTTTCATCTTCAACTTTGCCTATATTCATGCAATTTTTAGCTATATGACCAAGTTTAGTGCATGTATAACATCTTATGGTAGCATCTCTTTTTCTCAAGCAATGCCTTACACAATTTATGCCAATGTGTCCATATTCACCACAGTAATGACACCTACACCAAGTGTTGTAATCCCAACCAAATATTGCTTTCACAATTTGTTCTGCTAGATTGGGTGTTTTAGATTTGCATTTTGATGCCTTATGACCTTGTTTGTTACATTTGTGACATTTGCCTTCAAATATTGGTTTCTCCTTGCATTCATTTACTTTATGACCATGCTGATTGCAATTGTAGTATTTTCCATTGAATTTTGCTTTTCCATTGCTCCAACATTTGTTTGAAGTATGATCAGTTTTCCCATAGTGATTACAAGTGGGTTTCTGATTCTTTTGAGTACCTTGATTGGAGGATTCACCTTGTTCTTTGTATCCAAGTCCTTCTTTTCCTTTTTGCTTATGTAGTTGATTCATATCTTCTTGAGATTTCATCATTCTCTCATTGATTTTCCCTTTAGTGTTTAGGTCATTCACCAATCTTAAACTGATTTTCTTTTCAAATCTCAGCTCCTCTCTTATCCTTTCATTTTCTAATCTCAGAGTCAAGATATCCTTGAAAAATAGAGGGTAAAGGTGGAAAGATCCAAGTTGAAGGGAACAACCCTAACTTGGTGGAACTTCATCCAAATAAAGAGGGTGAAGAATGGGAAGAACATGATCAATTCATGGAATAGAATGATAGCATTGATCAAAGATACATATGTACCTAAGGATTATGGGGTAGAACTCCATAGGAGGAAGCAAAGTTTAAAACAAAAGGACATGGATGTAGGCTCTTACACTGAAGAGTTCTTAAAACTATGCATAAAGACCAATATGGCAGAAGATGAGGAAGAAAAACTAGCAAGGTACATGAATGGCTCAAAGGTATCCATTCAAGATGAACTAAGCCTACACTACCCTACCATAGTCAATAAGTGCTATCAAATGACACTCAAGGTAGATGAAAAATGGAAAATAAAATAGGAATTTGGAAAAGGGAAGAGTAATGATAGTGGTAAGAACTTTAGAGGCAAAGGCAACTCTTGGAACAAGGGACAAAATAGTGGTAGCAGCAGCATGACCCTTGACCAAGGAGACAAAGAAAATAGTGACTCTAATTCATGAGGAATCTATAGAGGAAAAAGGCCTTTCAATAGAGGAAGGAAAAATTCAGGGAGAGTTAATGGACTATTGAAATGTTTCTGTTGCAACCAAATGGGACACCATGTAGGAAGATGCCTTGAGAAGAGGAACAATAATAACCAAGGTGAGAGGAGAGGACAACTTGTCCAAGAAGATAAGCAATAAGACAATGTTGATGCTAGAGACTTGGAACCAGAAGGAGTATTTTTGATGATGAGGTAGGTCTTCCTTTAAGTATGACAAACCCAAGAGCCTCCACAAAGAAAGAATCTCTTTAGGACAAAGATCAAATGTCATGCAAAGGTATGCAATCTTCTTATAGATTCTGGTTCAACTAAAAATCTTGTATCTTATGAAATGGTTCAGAAGTGAAACCTCCCTAAGAAGCCACACCCTTTCCCCTATCATGTTTCATGGTTAACCAAAGGTCCAAAAACTCTAGCAATAGAGAAAGCATGGATAAAGTTTTCAATTGCAGATTTTAGGGACAAGGTTCTTTGTGATGTGGTTGAGATGGATGCCTCACACATCCTTCTAGGTAGGCCCTGGAAATTTGATGTTGATGCCATACACCATTGTAGGAAGAACACCTACTCTATCACTAAATATGGTAAGATCATCACTATGAAGCCCCTACCAAATAACAAATCTAAAAAACAACCCACTGTGATTATCATGGGAGAAAAAGAGATGTTAAAACCTTGAAAGAACCTAATATTGAACCATTTGTTTTAATCTCAAAGGCCAAAGATAACATCAGGTCTGATAAAAAAGAGCCCATACCAAATGAAGTCATAAAAATTTTGTAAAAGTATAAGGATGTCACTATTAGTGACCTACCCACTAGCCTCCCTCCCATTAGGGACATCAATCATCAAATAGACGTCATACCATGCTCATCCCTGCCTAATAAGGCACCATACAAAATGACACCATTGCAGCATGCAGAGATTGCAAAATAGGTCACTGAATTGTTGGAAAGAGGGCTCATTCAAATGAGTCTCAGTCCTTGTGTAGTACCTTCAGTCTTGGCCCCTAAAAAGGATGGAAAATGGAGGTTATGAACTAATAGAAGGGCCCTAAACAAAATCACAATTAGGTACTGTAATACCCCAAAAATGGGCTATAAGTTCATTAATCTCCTACATCTTCAATTCAAATGAAATCGACATCAAAGTCCTAATCTAAGGCACATCTAAACATCATCGAATCCTAATTGATTATCTTAAATTTTGCGTCGGAGAATATTCCTAGTAATATTCTTATTTATCATAATTATCTTTAATTTTATGATTATTTGGCGATAAATCACATTTATCCTAAAGTTTGATTAATTGAATATTCTTCATATTTAATTAATTAGATTCAATATTTTCACTTAATTATTTAATTAAATTTAATTATATTTATTCCTAAGTATTATTATTTAATTTGATAATAAATCAAAATTTTTATTATTAATTGATTAAATTCTTATTTAATTAATTAAAGCAAGTTGTCAATTTTTAATAATATTATTTTTGAATAAAAGTTTGATTTAAATGATTGATTAAACTATAAATCAATTGTTTTATTTTTAAAAGCAGTTAAGTTGGAAATAAATCACTTTATTATTAAATTAATTTGTAACTAAAACATGCACAATCATAAAAGCAAACAACTATCAATTATCAATTAAATCTAAACTCTATTTTGAGTTAAAACTTAGCTTTTGCATGTTTTTGTGAATTAAATTATCTTTATTATCAGATAACTCAAAAATCAAGCTGAGTTAATCTAAGTGATTTATGGCTTTCTTCCATGCACCTCCAAAGCCTTGGATTTCTGGAAAAACAAGGCTCAACTCTTCATAATTCATCTCTCAAATTTGCATCCAAGCATCTCATATTTTTGCACAATCACGTTGGAGAATTGGAATTGGGAGAATTAAAACTTATTGTGAATCAAGGCTATTGTGAGATCAATTTTTATTTTTTTTACATTCATTTAGATTCTTTTTCATATCATTTTTAGATTATATTCATAGATCAACTTTCATATTAGCATAGATTTCATATCGGTTTTCATTCTTATTGCATAGAAAATACTAAAAAAAATAGAATAATTGCATTCATATTTCATATCAGTTTTGCATTCAAATCCTTCATTTAGGTGTCGTCTAGGTCACTGATCTCGATAACAATCTGAGAACATTAATCTCGCACCTACTAGAAGGTAGTAAATCATTTGGTTAAATTAGATTTCAATTTTGCATGATTTTGATTATTGCTAACCTCTAATGTTTTACTAAAGTGTTGTGTCTATAAATTAGGTACAATTTTCACACACATACTTCTAGCACCCACCATGCGGCAACCCACCTTTGCATGCTGGTTTTGATTTTTTTTGGCAGCTAAAACCCCAAAGTTTCAAAGATTTAATTTTATCTCCCAAACAGCTTGGATTTTTGGTATGAAATTTTTTTTTCAAGTTGGTGACATATCAGTGAAGCTACAGTAAAAAATTTATAATTTTTTGAGATGTTTTGAATTTTTAATAATTTTTTCTTAAAATTTTGTAAAAAATTTATATCTGACACAAATCATTATATTTTTTAGAAATTTTTATATTTTCGGAAAGATCTTTAATTTCTATAGGGGGTCCATTCTTTGTGTTTTAAATGTGGACATGATATAGTAGTTCAAATAGTCAATTTAAGAAAACTAGTCTATTTTGATAAAATGGGTCTCTAGGGCACAAATTAAGAGTTTTTTCTAAAAATTTTGCATTTTTGGAAATCTCTCTACTTTTTAGTAGGGGTCTCTATTCTGAATTTCTATTTTTATGGCCAAAATCATATCAAAAAAATTAGATCTTGTTGACTAGGTCAAATGCAGTGCAAAAAAAATAAAGTTTTGTGATGGGTATGCACTTTTTGTTTTTACATGGTTCAATGAATGATATGAGTTATCATTTGGGTTAATTTATGGTTATTATTACTGATAATAATTGATTTTTAGAGCTAACCCTATGGTTTTCATAATTTGAATATATTTTGCATATCTTGTTTGCTTGTTTGCTTGTTGGAGAGTTTGTCACTTAGTTGCATGGAAAAGCTCAACAAGAATTGCTAAAAATCAAATAAAATCTACTAAGAATGTTGTGAGGATCCAAGGTATTCTCCTTCATCTAATAACATTTTGATTTGGACTTAAAATAAATCTCTTATGTGTCTGGCTTGTGTGCATCTTTTCATGCTTTTGTCTATTTCTAAACACTTGCATAATTGATACTAGGTTGTGACCCCTTAAGGATTTATTAAGTAGTCTTAGATACTTGTGATTGATATTGATTGCTATCTTGGGTTATTGGAATTGCTAATCTGTCGGCCCCTCATTTCTACCCCGTGGTTGCAATCTCAGCGCCATAAAGGGGAGGGGTCAATAGGACAAAAGCATTAAGTGTTCCACTTGGCAACCCTTTTGTGCTTTTAGGAAATCACTTATTTTCTAAGTTGGGGACTCATTTTCAGCTTGTGTGAGGTGTTAATTCTTCCACCTTATGGACTCATCTCATATTCACTTTAAGCATTAAGTGTTCCTCTTTCTACTTTTTGTGTACTTTTGGTAGATTTGCTTTCGGGAATATATCTGTGCTCACATAGTAATTAGGCCTTATGAACACTATTCATGATTCTTGAGAGATTGGATTCTTAGTGAAATCTTTCTTGATGATAGAATCCTTGTAGGTAGGGAGGATACTTAGTGCATTTCACATTCAACTTGGTTAGTGTGTCTTCTCTTATTGATCAATACATTCTCTCCCAGGAGAGGTTGATAGATCATGTGGGGTTGACATCATGACCTTTGGTGAATCAAAATTGGTTAGTGCGCCTTCTCTTATTGATTGATACATTCTCTCCCCGGAGAGGTTGATATATCATGTGGAGTTGGCATCATAGACCTTTGTGAAGCAAAACTTTGTCTTAGCATGTCGAATTTATCTTCTTGCTTTGTTTGGGTTAAAAGTGAAGAGGCATCAAAAACCTTGGGTCTGGAGCCAAGTTCCATTGTGGTATACTATTGTGAGTCATCTTTAGAGAGGGTTAACCATAGAAGACAATCCCTTCATAGGGAAAACTGCATTGATGGAACCTCAAGCGGTCATAGCCATTTTCACCGTGGTAGTGATAGCTGCTATATAAATGTCCTTGTAGAAGAAATCTCCATGGGTATAGTTCATTGTTGGGTTTTCAGATCTCCCTAGTAGCTCCTGAAGATTAAGTTCTCAGACTATGTCAAAACCCTGGTGCATCGGGATTGGAGTTCACCCCTTTGAATCATAAAAGTTGTAGAGTCAAACCATTACTAAAAATCCTAGCGAGGCCAAATTTTCATTTTATAGGGTATATGTGCGTTATTGCAAAATATTTTTGGAACATACACAATTAGCACTTCTGAGGATTAGAACAAATAAGTCACTTGATTTTTCATGTGCAAGGTTGCTTTTTCCCTTGTTCATTGTTTTCAGACATGCTTGAAATCACATGCTTGCTATTTTGCATGCTTGTTTATCTATCTGGTTATTGAAAAAGGACAAATCTGTTACAATCCTCAAATTTGGACATTGAAATTTGCAAACAATTCAAATCTGAAAACTCAAAATTTGCAAAATCTGAAGTCAAATTCTTTTTTGGAGTCAAAAGACATATCAGGAAGTCAGAAAGTCATACGAGTTTCTATCAAGTGTCATTTCATTACAACCCATTTGTCATATGATAGCAAACCCAGTATCGTATGAGTTTTCATGCCAGCAAATTCTCCAAGTCAAAATCTTACAACTGTCGTATGAGATTTTCAACTATCATTTCATTGCTACCCAACTGTCATATGAGATTTTCAACTATTGTTTCATTGCTACCCAGCTGTCGTATGAGATTTTCAACTGTCATTCCATTGCTACCCAACTATTGTATGAGTTTTGAAATTGTCATTTCATAGCATACCAACTGTCGTACGAGTCTGTAGAGTGTCGTTTGGGAAATTTTTGAAAGTTGTCAAAAAATTGTCAGAATTGCCAGATATTTAGCTTTTTCAGCCTATTTCTAGAATCTGTCAAACAAATCACTGTGTCAAGAATAGAGTAGTCGCTATTGAGAATCAGTACACATGTCTCAAAGAATTAGTAAACATGAGGAAGAAATTCTAATCACCGCTATGATGAAGTAGTTGCAAGCTATGCAAGTCGAGCTTGACAAACTTGAGAAAGAAAAGGAACCTAAAGAGTTCTCCATGGAAAATCTATGCTCTTTTCCATTTGATAAAGACTTGTACATGTCACCATGCCCTCAGAAAAAATGTGAGCATCGTGACAACCCTTATGTTACCTCTTCCATAGAGAGTGACACATCAAGCTTTGGAGACTATGATGACTCTAATGATAGACAATGTAATGATACCTATGACACCTCTATTCCTAAGAGTCCTCCTCATCATGTGTTCCTACTTATGACAAATGGGCCATCACATTGGATAGATCGTGATGGTGATCCATATGATTCTAATTTTGAAAGAGGTTTTGATGGCTTTTGTGGACAATACCTTGATGATGATCCATCTACTACTGCTGAGGACTATAAAATGCATCATGCTAGCTTGAAGCATCAATATTATAAGAATCCTTCTCCTAAGGACTCTCCTTCTGAAAATAAAGATTATCTTCTCAAGCAAGATCATGTTAATGTTGGACCTTTGTCTTGTGATGGTTCCCTTCCATCCCCTACTTCCTGCAATACCCATACATTTCCTAAACCTTCCAAGTCTTTCAAATCTTTCACAGAACGTTTATCTAACAGAAGCCCTCATACTTTTCATGTAGTTCCCTATCATTATCCTCCAGGGCTACCTCTTAAAGAAACTCAAGCTAACCTTCACTTGGCTGCAAATACTTTCAATAATGATAAACCTAAAGAGCCTAGGCCTTCATATGCTATAATGCCTACTTCAGCTAGTCCTTCACCATCTCTTCCAAAGTCTTCTATACAATCCCAACATGCTTCCTTGTCCTTAGAAGTGGCTCTATGTCAAGAGAAATGTGACACCTCACCCCTAGCCTATCATAGCCATTCAGTTCTACTTTTGACATAGACATATTTTATGATTATATTTTGATGCCTTATGGATTTTATCGATACTTTATGATGTGGTTTTATCACTTAGTAGATTGATGGACGTTATATTATGCTTATATGATGAATATTGAGACATTGGTTTGAGACTAACATGTATGTTTTAATTTTAATTTATGAACATTTATGATGATGAAGTTTAATTCCAAATTGAATTATGTATGAATGCGATGTTTATGTTTGAATTTAATTGAATTAAGTATTAAATATGAGTTGTATGTTGTGGATAATCAATTGTCATGTAATTTATGAATTGTCAGATGAATTACTTGATTACTAATGCTATGTATTTACATGTTCATTTTTAATTTCCTTGGACTACTGATATTGGAATTGAGTGTGCAGGGAGATAGGCCATGGAAATTCAGGAAATCATCACAGAGACTATTGTGAATATCTATTGAGCCAAGGTTGCTTCTAGTGAGAAGCCAATAACCTCGTTGTGATGTATTTATTTTGTAAAGTGTGATGCATGAATTTTTTGATTTATATGTATTTGTGAATGTTATTTTTGATGAGAGAGCCCAAGTGGATATATACATGGCATGTGAAGTGTCTTTTTGTATTGTGTCACTTGACACATGTGTGTACATGAGGCCATGACATGTCCACTTGGGGATTGGTTGAACACTAACCTAGGAAGGTACCTTTAGGATACCCATGAAGACCACTTGATTAGAGAGCTTAGAGTGTTGTCTAATCCTTGAATTTCGAATTTGAACTTTGCTTGCACTTTTGGAAGGTTAAAAAGGCACCTAGGGGAGAGTTTTGACCATTTTTAGTTACCCCACTTGTTATACCATAGGGTAAGGGTCATTTTTCACCAAAGGATAACTCTTGGTTGACCAAATGACCCATCCAAAAGTTGGTTTCTCAAGATGGACGAGAATCAACTTTTGGGACCAAGCTTTGGATAGATCACCACCCACTTAGAAGGAAGTCCTCTTTCCACCTTTTTAGCTTACCATTGTAAGAGACCAAAATTGAAAACCTTGTAAGGGCCTTTGGGAAGACCACCCAATAGGAATGCAAGCCTTATCCATAGGAGAGTGCGTGGAGGCCTTTTTAGAGGGCCCTCTTCCTTTGGAAAAGGTTGACACCCACTCTCTAGATTTAGAGATTTTTGCCAAATTGGAGGACCTTGGATATTGGGAAAAGCTCATCTTCAACTATCTTCCTTTAGCATTGGATCAAGGTTGGTGGTTCACTTCTCTTAGTTGTTGAAGTTTTTCTTTCCTTTTCATGTTGAGAGAAAATGCTCTCTTGAATAATAGTTGTTGTATGCATAATGAAAATATGGATTCTTGTAGTGTTGTGTTGTGAATTTGTATGTTGTAGTAATGGAGTTATTTCTTTGTGATTCATGTTTTTATGTAGTGTTATTCTTTGTAAGCTATGAGAAATCTTGAACTTGATATGTTCATGATTTTTATAGCATTTTGAATGTGAAGTATTCTTGTTTCTCTTGAACTTTTCTTTTGTTTTCATGTGAATTGTAGTGTGTTGTGAGGGAGTTCTCAAGGCCACACTCACCCTTGGGAGGGAAGAGTAGCCTTGAGGGTGAAGGGCTTTGTTGGGACATCCAAGAATTTAGAGTCTCTCCTTGGAATGGAGAGGGATGAACATGGAAGTACGGGCTCCATGTAGCCATCTTTATTTACATTTTGTTGAATGGGGGTCAGAAGGATTTATTTTGTGGAGTTGTGTTGTAGAGAAGAAAATTTGATGAGGAAGCCAAGTGATGGCTTAGTTCCCATCAATAGATGTGCTTCTCCTCTTGGTTTAGTTCCACCTTCACCCAATGTGAGTTTATATGAGACTCTTTGTAAAAAACTTGGGAGGGAGTTTTCATGTAGTTCTGTCTTCATGTCCTTGTGTTGTGAGCTTGCTTGAGTGTTTTCCCTTGTCTCTTGATGATTCCCCAAGCTCGGGGGTGGCCTCTTAGAAGCCTAGGTTAGGAGGTGAGCACTCCTTGGCCTATGCATTGTGTTTTATTGCAGGATTTTGGAGCCATGAAGTCTTCTTAGATGGAGATGTAACCTTGTGAAGATTTGAAGATGTTATCATTTTATGTTGGAGTACTTTGTATTGTGAATGAATCCTTGAAAAGATATCTTGTGATATCCATGAGCTTTGTAATTTTGTAATGGAGATTCACTCTCCAAGGCATGTATTGAATCAAGTGTTGTTGTAATGAGATGCGAGGAGGTGTTTTGTAAAACTTGTTGATGGTTTTATTATGTTATGGCATAATTTTGTTCTTATAAAAAGCAAGGACCATAGAATAGAGTGTTTTCAAATGTAAAAATGGAAATTTCTCTTTGAGATAGTAGTGAAAAGATGTATTTGTTATTAAGAAAAGAATAGATTTCCTTCTTGCTAAATGTCATTTACAATGTATTACAATGAAGGCTATTGAAATGAAAAGAGAACTCTCATTATGTTATAAATCTTGTTCTAGGATCATTGTGTGTAAATGTATTGATTCAAAAAAAAATCAATCTCTGTTTCACCTCTTTTTATCATGCAAATAAATTGTGAGCTTGTCTTGTTATTTTGGATGAGAAAATCATTAGTTTAATATGCAAACATAAATTAAAATTTTAGTGCTTAACAGTAACCCATAGAAAAACCAATTTCCTCATCTAAAAGTAAGTATGTTATCAAATTTAAATCAAGTGAATAGTTGAAGAATAAATTGGAAAACACAAACAAGTTATAAGAGAAACAAAGCAAAGAAAAATTGGCAATTGAGACCTACAGGTCTTTGGAATTTGTATGGGAAAATTTCCCATACAAATTCCATTGCCACAGTCATTATTTTATTATAAAAATTATCTACTTGTTCAAAATGAAATGCAATATATAATATAATATAAACATGCCTACTCCAGGTCAACAAAATACAATAAAATTATAATAAATATAATAGCCCCTCACACCTTTTTATCCATTCCCAAAAAGGTGGCGCAGTGTTTAGAAGCCAGGCTTGCTTTATACAAAACTAACTTTCATTGGACAATGCACTGGTACTAGTACAAGCTTATTATATTAATCATTGGAGGTGAATTCCCCAACACACCTCCTAACCTGCGCATGTCCTTGCATAGTAACTTTTCAAACACCTTTCTTACTCATGTGAGGGTTTTGATTTTAGCTTGGGGCTGAGGTGGGACCTAACACCCACTTGCCTTCTCATCCACTCCTCCAATTATGTGCTGGTTTTATGGGACTATTTTTCCTTGTTTGAAAATGCCATAGGATATCTCGTGGGCCCCCTCTAGCACTAGTCCTCCTCTCCCTTTAAATGCACACCCCAATGCTTGCATGGAATGTTGTTGGTCCTCCCTCCCTTAGCACGTGGGTCAAGGGGGAAGTGGGATAGGGGTAAGTGGTTGCTAGGAATTAGGGGGAGATTAGATTAGTATTTAGTTTAGGTAAGCTTTATTAGCATTGGATAATTCCTTTTTGAATTTTTAATGTTTTATTTAATTGTTATTTTTATAATTTTGTTTTAGTAAAATTTTATTGTAGTATCTATTTAATATATATATATATCTATTAATAATTATTATATTACAATTATTTATTTATATATATATATATATATATATATATATATATATATATATATATATATATATATATATATATATATATATATATATATATATATATATATATATATATATATATATATATATATATATATATATATATATATATATATATATTGCTTAATTTTTATTGCTTATTAAATATAGTATCTAATGATATTGTAATTTTATTAATTGGTTAATACTCGCATTAATTAATTGATATTTTATAATTAGTTTATTAATATATGTCTCATATAATTTTAATCATCATTTAATTGGTTGTTATAACTTAACATACTATGGATCAATATAAATTATCTTTATAATTTTAATAAACAAAGTTGATATTAGTTTAAGCATATCGAAATTGATAAACAATATTTATAAGAACATTACTTAAAGAATATTCTAGGTAATGTTCTTTTAACTCTAAATAACCTATGTGATTACTAAAACAATGAATCATTTGTTAAACATAATTAGCGAAACCTCCTAATTTTTAAAACCACTTGGCATCATTAATAATATATATTATGGAATTAGCCCTCGTTGTCGTCACCAAATGAAAATTGAGAAATGTTCATCCTAACCCTACTGTACTCGGTTACATCATCACCACCTTAATTGAATATTTATCAACTAGTAACCTTTTGGAAACCAACGTTGGTAAAGGACTTATTCTTCAAAGTCTTTCTGAACTATTGATAGAGTCACCTATTAACCTGCAACATACTTGGACTTAATTTACCCTTGAAAAAAAAAAGTTGGTGTGGTTTTAGAGTAAAATATTATGGGCATGACACTTAGTATCAGAGCCTAGGTTTCAACATTGGAACCTAACCCATTGTGTTTCTTAACTAACTTTGAAACCCTTTTGTAATTGTTAGGATGCCTCCTCTTATGCATCCAGCTCGAAGGTGTATTAGAGGACGAGGGGCTAGGCAAACTCCCTTGGGTCATGAGCAAGATGAACAAAGAGCCGAGGTATCGGCTATTAATCAACAACCACCACCACCACCAGCAGACCCTAATCAGGCAGTCCTATTAGCCTTACAGAACCTCATAGGGGTTATACAGGAGAGGTTGCCTCCAGTTAATCATCAGCCAGAGCACCAGCTATCTGGGGGATAGAGATCACAGGTTAGAGAGAGGACTAGGAGTCCTCCATGAGATCAAGAGGAAGGGCAAGGGGCACATGAGGTGGATTCAGTTCACATGCCAGAACCACCACCTGGTATTGTTTAGAGGGCACCTCGAGATGCAGGAGATCATATTAGAGACCTCTTACAGTTATAGCCACCATTGTATCATGGTTCTATAGAAGGTACAGATGCTGAGGCATGGCTTTCAAGCTTAGAGAGGTGCTTTGGGATGCGTCAGTATGTTAGCAATGTCAAGGCTTGCCTTGCAGTACTCCTTTTGAGAGATGGTGCTTCCACATGGTGGAAAAAGGAAGAATATAAGAATAACACCACTATGGACACCGTGACTTGGGAGACCTTCTTAGAAAGATTCAGAGATAGATACCTATCAGAGCACTATAGACAGAGATGTATTGATGAGTTCCATGAGCTTCAGCAGAGAGGACTCACAGTGCTACAGTATGAGACTCGATTCCTTGAGTTGCTACCCTATGTGGACTACATGAAGGATGAAAAGATACAAATCAACTATTTCATTAAGGGACTCAATGATTGGATAGAGGGATAGGTTCGCATGCACTCACCAAAGACCTTTTGTGAGGCCGTAGAAAAGGCCTTAGTTGCAGAGGAGATTCAGAATAAAACTAGAGATGCTCGTGATAGGTCTTAGAACTATAACTCTACATCATAGTCATAGGGGCACCAAAATAGTCACTGGAAGAATAACAAAAGACAATCCTCAGAGTCTTTTAATAGGGGCCCACAGCAGCAGACTCAGCAGAACCATAAACAAAAGCCACCATAGGGACAGCAGGGCTCTAAGCCCAAACAGTGGCATGCACAGGGTCAAAAGAAGGATCAATGACAGCAGTATACATATGCACCCCCAGCACAGACTCAGTAGTCCTCTCAGGGGGGTTTTAGTGGTTCTAGCAGGACAGGTGGTCAGCAGTCTTCTAGGCCACAGGGAGTACAGACATTCACATGAGGTCCTTTCTTTTCTTGTGGTGCCATGGGGCACTTAGCTTGTGATTGTCCACAGGGTCAGATGTCAGGCAGTTAGCATATGGCAGCTTCAGAGCCTATAGTGGGAGACTTTGGAAAGTCTCATAGAGTTTTTGCAGTGGTAGATAACTGCCAGGCCGAGCACCAGGCCACAGTGATAGAGGCAGTAGGTATGATTAGTGGTGTTAGTGTTACTATACTATTTGATTTAGGTGCTACTGATTCTTTTATATCTCCATTTGTTGTGGAGCGTTGCAGGCTTGTGGTAGCAAGATAGGAAGTTAGTTGGGAAGTGGAGTAAGCATCAGGGTCTAGAGTGTCAGTTAACTCTTTAGTGAAGGATAGCCAGGTGTAGATTGGTGATTTCATCACTACAGTGGATCTTCGTATCACATCTCTTGGTTCTTATGACATAGTGCTTGGCATGGATTGGCTTTATGCCCATATAGCTAAGCTAGATTGTAGTTAGAAGAGGATTGAGTGCTTGGATGATAATGGTACACCTACTACGATTTGTGGGATTCTGAGAGGCATCTCCCTTCATATGATCTCTGCCGTGCAGCTTAAGTGGAGCATGCAAAAGGGATGTCAGCTTTTTGCCATTACCATCAGTGATACAGGGGATGAGGAGGAAAGGGAAACTTCTCTTGATGATTATCCTATACTTCAGGAGTATGCAGATGTGTTTCCTACTGAGCTTCCAAGCATGCCTCCCCGTAGAGCAGTTGATTTCCATATAAATCTTGTTCCAGGGGCTGCTCCAGTTTCAAGGGCACCTTACAGGATGATCACTAATGAGCTTAATGAGCTCAAGATTTAGCTAGAGGAACTTTTGGAGAAGGGCCACATTCAACCTATTGTTTCACCTTGGAGCACACCTGTTATCTTCATTAAGAAGAAGGATGGATCCTTACGGTTATGCATGGATTACCGATAGCTTAATAAGCTTACCATCAAGAATCGGTATCCACTCCCTAGGATTGATGATTTATTTGATCAGCTTAAGGGTGATAAAGTGTTTTCAAAGATTGATCTTAAGTCAGGTTACCACTAGCTATAGATTATTGATAGTGACATTCCTAAGACTGCATTTCGTACTAGATATGGACATTATGAGTTCACAGTTGTACCTTTTGGACTCACTAATGCTCCAGTAGTTTTCATGAGTCTTATGAATGGGGTATTTCACTCCTTTCTTGATAAGTTTTTGGTTGTGTTCCTTGATGATATCCTGATTTATTCACTAGATGAAAAGGAGCACGAAGGGCACTTGAGATAGGTTCTACAGTGTCTTAGAGACAATCAGTTGTATGGTAGCTTGTCCAAATGTGCTTTCTATAGGATAGAGATTCATTATCTAGGGCATGTTATTTCAGGAGATGGCATCTTAGTAGGTCCATCTAAGATTTGAGCCATCATGGAATGGCCTGCACCTACTTCAGTGACTGAGGTCAGGAGCTTTATGGGATTGGCAGGATATTACAGACACTTTGTAGAGGGATTTTCTAGAGTGGCTCATCCCATCACTTCTCTTTAGAATAAGGGAAAGAAATTTGAGTGGACTGAGAAGTGTGAGAGGGCCTTTCAGGAACTCAAGAAGGCACTTACTAGTGCTCCTATTCTAGCGGTACCTGATCCATCAGTAGATTTTATGGTTTGCACGGATGCTTCCTTAGATGGTTTGGGAGTAGTTCTTATGCAGAATGGGTGAGCTATTGCATATGAGTTGAGGAAACTTAAGACTCAGGAGCTCAATTACCCCACTCACAATCTTGAGTTAGCTGCAGTGGTACATGCTTTAGTGAGATGGTGGCATTTTCTTTTGGGTCATCAGTTCGAGCTCCATTCATACCATCAGAGTTTACAGTATATCTTCTCTCAGCTGAACCTGAATGCATGACAACATAGGTGGATGGAATTTATTTGTGAGTATGATTTTGATGTCCACTACATCAAGGGGAAAGAGAATGTGGTAGCTGATGCTTTGAGTAGGAGATGCCATGAGGCCTACTCTATGACAGTAAGTACTAAGTTGAGGGATCAGATATTGCATCATCTACATGAGGATGCTTGGTATGCAGAGGTTAGTTAGGTCATTCGGTCTCAGATTACCCTTGAGGGTAAATATACAGACTATTCCCTTGATTCAGATGGGTTTTTATGCCATAGAGGATGCATCTATGTCCCATCCTCTAGTGACTTGCAAGTATTCATCATGCTAGAGGCTCATAGGGCTCCTTATGCAGCACATCCCAGAGTCAAGAAGATGCATGCAGATTTGAGACAGTTATATCATTGGCCAGGGATGAGACAGGATATAGCAGAGATAGTGGCACGATGCCTTGAGTGTCAGAGGGTCAAGGTAGAGCATCATCACCCTGCTGGGTTGCTTCAGCCTCATGATATACTAGAGTGGAAGTGGGATGTTATTTCCATGGACTTCATCATTGGTCTTCCTATGTCATCTCAATGCCATGATGCCATCATGGTGATAGTTGACAAGCTAACCAAAGTAGCCCACTTTTCACCAGTTTGGACCACTTTCACAGCCCCAACAGTTGCTTAGGTCTTCTTGTGGGATATTGTCAGACTTCATGGCATACCCCGTAAGATCATTTCAGATCGAGATTCTCTCTTCACATCATCTTTTTGGAGAGGACTATAGATAACTTTGGGCACTAAGCTCAATTTTAGCACCGCTTATCACCCAAAGACCAATGGGCAGACAGAGAGGGTAAATTGGGTATTGGAGGATATGCTTTGCATGTATGTCATAGATCATCAGACTAGGTGGGAGGAGTATCTTCATTTAGTGGAGTTTGCCTACAATAATGGGCATCACACTTCTCTAGGTATGCCTCCCTATCAGGCATTATATGGCAGACCATGCAGGACACCTTTGAGTTGGGACCGCATTGAGGATAGAGTTGCTTTAGGTCCTGACTTAGTGCAAGAGTTAGAGCAGCAGGTGACTTTGATCAGACAGTGTCTGAAGGAGGTACAAGATAGGCAGAAGAAGTATGCAGATGCCAAGAGGGAAGACTATAGTTATCAGGTTGGAGATAGGGTCTTTTTGAGAGTGCGACCTCATAAGAGTCCAATCCATTTTGGAAAGGGCTCTAAGCTTGCACCTAGATTTATTGGCCATTTTGAGATACTTGAGCAGATAGGTCCTCTTGCCTATTGTCTTGCTTTGCCACCGAGCCTATCATGCATCCATGATGTTTTTCATGTGTCAGTATTGAGGAAATATATCTATGATGAGACTCATATTATAGATTGGGATGCTTTGCAGGTGGATTCGGACAGTCAGTTGGCTTTGGAGACAATCCGCATTTTGGCTCGCCGGACACTAGCACTTCGAGGCCGAGAGTTGGACTAGGTTAGGGTCTAGTGGGATTGCTATGATGAGGTTATGGCATCATGGGAGGATGAAATACAGATGAGAGCATAGTATCCCCATCTTTTTGATGAACTCCAAGAGGAAGTTCATGCCTAGGGGGGGAGGATATGAGGCCTCACCCCTAGCCTAACATAGCCATTCAGTTTTGCTTTTGACATAGACATATTTTATGATTATATTTTGATGCCTTATGGATTTTATTGATACTTTATGATGTGGTTTTATCACTTAGTAGATTGATGGATGTTATATTATGATTATATGATGAATATTGAGACATTGGTTTGAGACTAACATGTATGTTTTAATTTTAATTTATGAACATTTATGATGATGAAGTTTAATTGCAAATTGAATTATGTATGAATGCGATAATTATGTTTGAATTTAATTGAATTAAGTGTTTAAGATGAGTTGTATGTTGTGGATAATCAATTGTCATGTAATTTATGAATTGTTAGATGAATTACTTGATTACTAATGCTATGTATTTACATGTTCATTTTTAATTTCCTTGGACTACTGATATTGGAATTGAGTGTGCAGGGAGATAGGCCATGGAAATTCAGGGAATCATCATAGAGACTATTGTGAATATCTATTGAGCCAAGGTTGCTTCTAGTGAGAAGCCAATAACCTCGTTGTGATGTATTTATTTTGTAAAGTGTGATGCCTGAATGTTTTTGATTTATATGTATTTGTGAATGTTATTTTTGATGAGAGAGCCCAAGTGGATATATACATGGCATGTGAAGTGTCTTTTTGTATTGTGTCACTTGACACATGTGTGTACATGAGGCCATGACATGTCCACTTGGGGATTGGTTGAACACTAACCTAGGAAGGTACCTTTAGGATACCCATGAAGACCACTTGATTAGAGAGCTTAGAGTGTTGTCTAATCCTTGAATTTCTAATTTGAACTTTGCTTGCACTTTTGGAAGATTAAAAAGGCACCTAGGGGAGAGTTTTGACCATTTTTAGTTACCCCACTTGTTATACCATGGGGTAAGGGTCATTTTTCACCAAAGGATAACCCTTGGTTGACCAAATGACCCATCCAAAAGTTGGTTTCTCAAGATGGACGAGAATCAACTTTTGGGACCAAGCTTTGGATAGATCACCACCCACTTAGAAGGAAGTCCTCTTTCCACCTTTTTAGCTTACCATTGTAAGAGACCAAAATTGGAAACCTTGTAAGGGCCTTTGGGAAGACCACCCAATAGGAATGCAAGCCTTATCCATAGGAGAGTGTGTGGAGGCCTTTTTAGAGGGCCCTCTTCCTTTGGAAAAGGTTGACACACACTCTCTAGATTTAGAGATTTTTTCCAAATTGGAGGACCTTGGATATTGGGAAAACCTCATCTTCAACTATCTTCCTTTAGCATTGGATCAAGGTTGGTGGTTCACTTCTCTTAGTTGTTGAAGTTTTTCTTTCCTTTTCATGTTGAGAGAAAATGCTCTCTTGAATAATAGTTGTATGCATAATGAAAATATGGATTCTTGTAGTGTTGTGTTGTGAATTTGTATGTTGTAGTAATGGAGTTATTTCTTTGTGATTCATGTTTTTATGCAGTGTTCTTCTTTGTAAGCTATGAGAAATCTTGAACTTGATATGTTCATGATTTTCATAGCATTGTGAATGTGAAGTATTCTTGTTGCTCTTGAACTTTTCCTTTGTTTTCATGTGAATTGTAGTGTGTTGTGAGGGAGTTCTCAAGGCCACACTCACCCTTGGGAGGGAAGAGTAGCCTTGAGGGTGAAGGGCTTTGTTGGGACATCCAAGAGTGTAGAGTCTCTCCTTGGAATGGAGAGGGATGAAAATGGAAGTATGGGCTCCATGTAGCCATCTTTATTTACATTTTGTTGAATGGGGGTCATAATGATTTATTTTGTGGAGTTGTGTTGTAGAGAAGAAAATTTGATGAGGAAGCCAAGTGATGGCTTAGTTCCCATCAATAGATGTGCTTCTCCTCTTGGTTTAGTTCCACCTTCACCCAATGTGAATTTATATGAGACTCTTTGTAAAAAACTTGGGAGGGAGTTTTCATGTAGTTATGTCTTCATGTCCTTGTGTTGTGAGCTTTCTTGAGTGTTTTCCCTTGTCTCTTGATGATTCCCCAAGCTCGAGGGTGGCTTCTTAGAAGCCTAGGTTGGGAGGTGAGCACTCCTTGGCCTATGCATTGTGTTTTATTGCAGGATTTTGGAGCCATGAAGTCTTCTTAGATGGAGATGTAACCTTGTGAAGATTTGAAGATGTTATCATTTTATGTTGGAGTACTTTGTATTGTGAATGAATCCTTGAAAAGATATCTTGTGATATCCATGAGCTTTGTAATTTTGTAATGGAGATTCACTCTCCAAGGCATGTATTGAATCAAGTGTTGTTGTAATGAGATGTGAGGAGGTGTTTTGTAAAACTTGTTGATGGTTCTATTATGTTATGGCATAATTTTGTTCTTATGAAAAGCAAGGACCATAGAATAGAGTGTTTTCAAATTTAAAAATGGAAGTTTCTCTTTGAGATAGTAGTGAAAATATGTAGTTGTTATTAAGAAAAGAATAGATTTCCTTCTTGCTAAATGTCATTTACAATGTATTACAATGAAGGCTATTGAAATGAAAAGAGAACTCTCATTATGTTATAAATCTTGTTCTAGGATCATTGTGTGTAAATGTATTGATTCAAAAAAAAATGAATCTCTATTTCACCTCTTTTTATCATGCAAATAAATTGTGAATTGTCTTGTTATTTTGGATGAGAAAATCATTAGTTTAATATGCAAACATAAATTAAAATTTTAGTGCTTAAGAGTAACCTATAGAAAAACCAATTTTCTCATCTAAAAGTAAGCATGTTATCAAATTTAAATCAAGTGAATAGTTGAAGAATAAATTTGGAAGCACAAACAAGTTATAAGAGAAACAAAGCAAAGAAAAATTGGCAATTGAGACTTACAGGTCTCTGGAATTTGTATGGGAAAATTTCCCATACAAATTCCATTGCCACAGTCATTATTTTATTATAAAAATTATCTACTTGTTCAAAATGAAATGCAATATATAATATAATATAAACATGCCTACTCCAGGTCAACAAAATACAATAAAATTATAATAAATATAATAGCCCCTCACACCTTTTTATCCATTCCCAAAAAGGTGGCACAGTGTTTAGAAGCTAGGCTTGCTTTATACAAAACTAACTTTCATTGGACAATGCACTGGTACTAGTGCAGGCTTATTATATTAATCATTGGAGGTGAATTCCCCAACACACCTCCTAACCTGCGCATGTCCTTGCATAGTAACTTTTCAAACACCTTTCTTACTCACATGAGGGTTCTGATTTTAGCTTGGGGCTGAGGTGGGACCCAACACCCACTTGCCTTCTCATCCACTCCTCCAATTATGCGCTGGTTTTATGGGACTATTTTTCCTTGTTTGAAAATGCCATAGGAGATCTCGTGGGCCCCCTCTAGCACTAGTCCTCCTCTCCCTTTAAATGCACACCCCAATGCTTGCATTGAATATTGTTGGTCCTCCCTCCCTTGGCATGTGGGTCAAGGGGGAAGTGAGATAGGGATAAGTGGTTGCTAGGAATTAGGGGGAGATTAGATTAGTATTTAGTTTAGGTAAACTTTATTAGCATTGGATAATTCCTTTTTGAATTTTTAATGTTTTATTTAATTGTTATTTTTATAATTTTGTTTTAGTAAAATTTTATTGTAGTATCTATTTAATATATATATATGTATTAATAATTATTATATTACAATTATTTATTAATATATATATATATATATATAGATATATATATATATATATATACATACATATATATATATATATATATATATATATATATATATATATATATATATATATATATATATATAGATATATATATCTATCTATCTATCTATATATATATATATATATATATGTATGTATATATATATATATATATGTATGTATATATATATATATATATATATGTATGTATATATATATATATATGTATGTATATATATATATATATATATATATGTATGTATATATATATATATATGTATGTATATATATATATATATATATATATATATGTATGTATATATATATATATATATGTATGTATATATATATATATATATATATATATATATATATATATATATATATATATATATATATATATATATATTATATATATATATATATATATATTGCTTAATTGTTATTGCTTATTAAATATAGTATCGAATGATATTGTAATTTTATTAATTGGTTAATACTCACATTAATTAATTGATATTTTATAATTAGTTTATTAATATATGTCTCATATAATTTTAATCATCATTTAATTGGTTGTTATAACTTAACATACTATGGATCAATATAAATTATCTTTATAATTTTTATAAACAAAGTTGATATTAGTTTAAGCATATCGAAATCGATAAACAATATTTATAAGAACATTACTTACAGAATATTCTAGGAAATTTTCTTTTAACTCTAAATAACCTATGTGATTACTAAAACAATGAATCGTTTGTTAAACACAATTAACGAAACCTCCTAATTTTGAAAACCACTTGGAATCATTAATAATATATATTATGGAATTAGACCTCGTTGTCATCACCAAATGCAAATCAAGAAATGTTCATCCTAACCCTATTGTACTCAGTTACATCATCACCACCTTAATTGAATATTTATCGACTAGTAACCTTTTGGAAACCAATATTGGTAAAGGACTTATTCTTCAAAGTCTTTCTGAACTATTGACAGAGTCACCTATTAACCTGCAACATACTTGGACTTAATTTAACCTTGAAAAAAAAAAAGGTTGGTGTGGTTTTAGAGTAAAATATTATGGGCATGACAAGAAATCTAAAAATGATGAAGAAAAGAACATAAAGAAAGATCAAGATCAAGAACCCTCCATGTCATCCACTCCTTTTTCTGATGTCTCTTATCTGCCTTAGGGTTCTTTTGATCCTATAGACCATTTTTCATGCATTCCACCATGTCTTAAGTCTTCTCCTAAGCAAGATCAGGCTACTACTTACACTGTTGAGCTTATTGAAAATCAAAATAACCTTACCCCACTTCCAATTTCCAAAGATGATACTTCCATTAAGGTTGGTAAAAATGGTGTTGTTACTTCCAATGTTAAGTCTATTGAAAATCAAGATAAAAATTATGCACTTATGCTATCCAAAGATCCTTGTCAAGATCAAAGTCTTCCATCTTCTTATTCTACCACTCCATGTTCATTTCCACTTTCTACTCTTCCTAAGTCTTTGCAAGCTTTGAAAAATCCTATCAAAGAAGGTGCTCATATTCAAGATGTCCATGATTCTATTGAAAATTCTAATGCTCACTCTAAAGATGCTGATGTCCTTGGTTGTCATATAGATGCTAATGAACTTGTTGATTATCCTTTTGTGTCTTCCACTTCCATCCTTGGACCTCTTCCACCACTACTAAGAGCTTCTCATCTGCCTTCCATCTTGGGTCCTTATGTCCCTTCACTTTCCCCTCCTAACTCTCCTAATTCCCCATCCATCTTGGGTCTTTACATACCTCCATCTCCTATCTTTCCTCAAAATCAACATAGATGCATACCCTTGAATCCTTTTCATCCACTCACCCATCTAAACTAGTCATATCCTCCTTCTTCCACAAGTCCCAAGTCTTTTGGAAGTAACTTGAATGTTCAATACAAGAAAAAGAAGCAATACAAGAATCCATCAAAAAAAGATCACCATGTCTCCTCTAATAGACATGGAAGCATAAAGTCCAAAGAGATATCTAAGAAAAAAACTACAAGACAAGTATGGGTTCTAAAATCCATAATTGAAGATATTCTCTCCAAATTACCAAAAATAAATGAAAATCCTATGGCTATATGGATTCCAAAGTCTCTCTTGAAAGAGTCTAGTGTTGAGCAACAAGTGAAGTTGACATTCAAGCTTCCAAAGACTTCCACTTCATCTTATTCCAAAAGCATTCCTCCATTCCATGCGCCTAAACCACAACCTCTACTATCCATTCACCATATTCCTTCACATTTTCCTTCATTCACATTTCCTCCATCCTCTCACCACCCTTCAAGGTATGTGTTGATTTTGATCTTGCCTTTCTTTCCACCTACCCTTTCACAATCCTTCCATGCATTATCCTTCTACCTTCTATCATTTTTCCTCATTTGCCTATTCCTCCTATCTTCCAACCTCACTCGCTTTACATAAAACCCTATTCTCCATTTTTCTCTTCCATATTCCTTTCCCTATCAGTATCTTTGAGTATATCATTTTGAATCCTTGGCATATTATGGTTTATCCTTTCAAGGAGCACTATCTAAAAAGCTTTCCTTCTTCCAAAAAATAAAAATAAAAAAAAATGAAAAAAATTGAAAATGTGCCTTGGTGAAAACCTAGAAACAGGCACCTTGGTAGCAAAAGTAAAAACAAATAAATTCATCCTATGGTGAAAACCACTCTCTTGTGGCACCTTGGATAAGTACCATGATGAAAACCTAGCAATCAGGCATCATGCGTAGTTCTTCTACATATTTCATCCATTCCATCTTCTCTCTTTGATCTTGACAATGTTGATCTATACACGAACATTTGGCTATTTTGTAAGCTATCTTGTGATGATCTTACTTTCATTCCCTTCCTTTTTAGCCTTCATATCCATCTTCCTCCATTAATTTTCACCTATTGCTATCCTTTTCCCCTTTGGTCTTGATCTGATAAAAAAGGAAAGAAAGAGTAAAACACAGTGCTATGAAGCCTCTTGACATGTCTAATCCTTTGGACTACATCCTATCCTTCTTTGGCATTATGCTTTTGTGACTTATCCTATGCTAGCCTTTCATTGCTTGTCCAAATGTGATTTACATGACAATTTTTCCCTAGCTTGGGTATTCTTGAGGAGTTTTCCATTGGGGATTTCTTCCCTTCATTCTCCTTCATTTTCTTGTCCTCCATCTCTTCCCCCAGCTTGTCAATCCCTCTTGTTCTCCACTTTGCTAGACATTGGGACTGCACAATATGATCTTGTTTGGGAGTTTGTAAATGGAAAAAGATGCTATCAGGTATACCAAGTATCAAAACCAGTATTAGAATAGTAAACAAGTATCAGAGACTGGCATCTCATGATTAATCCATCTCTATGGGCCTATAGAACAAGTATCAAAACACCTACTGGGGCTACACCTTTCACTTTAGTTTATGGGTCTAAAGTGGTACTGCCTATTGAGGTTGAAATCCCATCACTCAGAATCAGAATGCATGGTCTAGTAACTGATGATGACTATAGAGTGTCTAGGTTGCAAGAACTTGAAATACTAGATGAGCGTAGACAAGAAGCGTATGATCATCTCAGAGTATATCAGAAGAGAATGTCTAGAGGTCACAACAAGAAAGTCAGACACAGAGAATTTTAGGTTGGTGATCGAGTCTTGAGAGAGAATCCTAAAAATCAATCACATTGAGAACGCAAGGGGAAGTTTGAACCCAACTGGCTAGGTCCCTTTGTAATCACTGCTACTTTTGGCTCTGGTGCCTATCAACTCTCAATGATTGAAGGAGAACAGCTCCAAGAACTAATCAACATTCTCCATCTGAAGAAATTCTACACCTAAGGCATTCAGTCTATGGTTAAATATCCTGAAAAAATCCTAAAAATCAGAAAAAGTCCTAAAAAAATGAACATCTTGGTGAAAACCTAGCAATAGGTGCCTTGATGATTCACAAAAAAATTAGAAAATATCAAAAGTAAAAAAAAAAAATTGAAAAAAATGAAAAATACAAAAAAAAAGAAAAAGAAAAAGTGCCTTGGTGAAAACCTAGAAACAGACGCCTTGGTAGAAAAAATAGAATCTCTGCCAAGATGGTGAGAACCTAGCAAATTGGTGCCACTTGTTCAAAATGCTCCATCTATCAGCACAATCTTGGTCTTTCCTAGCTTTCAGTCTTTCTTTAGTTTGTACATATCTCCCGGTTTGTTTCAACATTTCCAATTTTCAATAAGTCGGCCTGTCCACCAATCAGCTCAAGCATCTATATCCTATCAATGTTCAAACTTGGGGGCAATCAATGTCATATCCTATGGTCTCCAATGTATCTAAGACGTGTCATCAGAGTCCTTTGAAGCTTCATTTGAGTTAGTCAAGTCTGTCTTGTCTCCAGAAAGGATTTCGCATCTACAACAACACAATCAAACATCAAAACTCAACTGAAAACAATCTATGCTTTTTACATGCTCTTATCTCCTTGTATGCTTACTGATCCTCATTGAGATTTTTTCATATTGTGTCCCTTCGAGCTCTTTGATGATGTCCTTTACAGGATTTAGAGGGTGATGACTGGGGGCATAATCTTTTCTTTATCTTCTTCTTGTATGTGAAAATCTAACAACTTTGGAAATTCTAGATTGAAATGGTGTCCGACTATAAGAGCCTCTATCTCGAATTGGATGGCCATGCATACCTCGACCATTGATACCTAGAAAATTCAAGGAAGTTTGATCTAACTATTGTCTTTTTGAGTGAGTTCTTTCTCCTACTATGAAACACGATCTTGCCTAAGGATGTGAACGATAAAGGGTCACTATGGGTAATTCACATTGGATTTAGAATGATCTCTTGACTGTTTGATGTGTTTGCAATGCAAGGAGTATTCCGATCATCATGATGTTTATGTTTTGATGCTTATACAAATTGCTATAACAAAATGGACATGATATCCAGGTCATCCTGGCATTTATACCTTGGTACTTATATCTAATCTGACATTTCAAAAATAAAATCAATATTCATATGTCCATGGTTGTTTGACCAGTGGGGGTTGTATTGATTCTTGCACATACAAATCAATATTCATATGTCTATGGTCTTTTTTAGCTAGTGGGCATTGTATTGATTTATCTGGTTACCTAAAAGTTCAATGATGATAACAAATCGACATATGATCAGTGACTAGGTCCTAGGTCTTAGGTTGCATTTCATTTTGCATGTCTCATTGCATTTTTCATGTTGCATGATCTCACAATGACTAAACGAACTTCAATGCTTAAACAATTCTTCAATCACCTCTTCCAATCTAACAAGAGCTTAATCCCACATGAAGGTTCCTCCAATGAAATAGCAAGTAGAATCCTTTTTCGGGATCAAAATCAAAATTTGTGATCATTCATAGTATTAACTACTTGCATAATCAACCTTCAATCATCACAGAAATCCAATATTCAACTTAACTGATTATCTTACATCAAACTATCAAAAATTCAACTTGGTCAACCATGGTCAACTCATGGTCAAACATAGTCAAACTTAGTCTCCAGGACCTCTAAATGAAGTAGAATGCATTCACTAGACATGTTTAACCACTTCTCAAATCAATTAACATGCTTCTAAACTCTCAATGCTAACTTTTCTTGTTAGATTTCAATTTTAATCCCAAAGGGGGCATGGTATTACATATCATTCAAAGTCTGTAATCAAATTTGAAATCATATCTTTATGGAAATCAATATCTTTCATTAGTAAATAAGATAACAATCACGTCCAGTTACTGATTCATCAAAAAAGTCCTCATCGCTCGGGGAAAATCTATCATCACTTGGGGCATATCAGATTCATCAAGATCCATATCAATCTGGTATTCTCCTAATCTTGTAAACTGTATTAGTTTTTGCAACCATCAGATCATAGTGTTCTTTCCTTGGTTCTTCGACAACTGAAGGGTTTGGATGTGATACCTGCTAGTTCTGCTAAGACAATCGAGTCAAGAATGGGTCACTCACTTCTTTGCAATCCTAAGGTTTGGAATCAGACATTTTGACACTTTTTCGCAATCATAGGTTCATTTGCTGCTACAGTGAACATTATCTTTGGTCATTCAAGACCTATTATCTCCATATCAATTCAATATCAATTAGCTTATGTCTCATATCAATTATCAATTTCAAACATCAGTTTCATATCTCTATCAAACACAGACTATCTTTGAACCACTGCGCTTCGCACAGTAATTCAAAGAGGGGCAAAATGCAATACCCCAAAAATGGGCTATAAGTTCATTAATCTCCTACATCTTCAATTCGAACGAAATCGACATCAAAGTCCTAATCTAAGGCACATTTAAACATCATCGAATCCTAATTGATTATCTTAAATTCTGCATCGGAGAATATTCCTAGTAATATTTCTATTTATCATAATTATCTTTAATTTTATGATTATTTGGTGATAAATCACATTTATCCTAAAGTTTGATTAATTGAATATTCTTCATATTTAATTAATTAGATTCAATATTTTCACTTAATTATTTAATTAAATTTAATTATATTTATTCCTAAGTATTATTATTTAATTTGACAATAAATCAAAATTTCTATTATTAATTGATTAAATTCTTATTTAATTAATTAAAGCAAGTTGTCACTTTTAATAATATTATTTTTGAATAAAAGTTTGATTCAAATGATTGATTAACCCATAAATCAATTGTTTTATTTTTAAAAATAGTTAAGTTGGAAATAAATCACTTTATTATTAAATTAATTCATAAATAAAACAAGCACAATCATAAATGTAGACAACTATCAATTATCAATTAAAGCTAAACTCTATTTTGAGTTAAAACTTAGATTTTGCATGTTTTTGTGAATTAAATTATCTTTATTATCAGATAACTCAAAAATCAAGCTGAGTTAATCTGAGTGATTTGTGGCTTTCTTCCATGCACTTCCAAAGCCTTGGATTTTTATAAAAACAAGGCTCAGCTCTTCATAATTCATCTCTCAAATTTGCATCCAAGCATCTCATATTTTCGCACAATCACGTTGGAGAATTGGAATTGGGAGAATCAAAGCTTATTGTGAAACAAGGCTATTGTGAGATCAATTTGTTTTTTTTACATTCATTTAGATTCTTTTTCATATCATTTTTAGATTCTATTCATAGATCAACTCTCATATTAGCATAGATTTCATATTGGTTTTCATTCTTATTGCATAGAAAATACTAAAAAAAAATAGAATAATTGCATTCATATTTCATACCAGTTTTGCATTCAAATCCTTCATTTAGGTGTCGTCTAGGTCACTGATCTTGATAACAATATGAGAACATTAATCTCGCACCTACTAGAAGGCAGTAAATTGCTTGGTTAAATTAGATTTCAATTTTGCACGATTTTGATTATTGCTAACCTCTAATGTTTTACTGAAGTGTTGTGTCTACAGATCAGGTATAATTTTCACACAGACATTTCTAAGGAATGCATCAGAAATGTGTGTGAAAATTGTAGATTTTCTTTCAAGAATATATCTGTGCTCACATAGTAATTAGGCCCTATGAACACTATTCATGATTCTTGAGAGATTGGATTCCTAGCGAAATCTTTCTTGATGACAGAATCCTTGTAGGTAGGGAGGATACTTAGTGCATTTCACATTCAACTTGGTTAGTGTGTCTTCTCTTATTGATCAATACATTCTCTCCCAGGTGAGGTTCATAGATCACGTGGGGTTGACATCATGAGCTTTGGTGAATCAAAATTAGCTAGTGCGCCTTCTCTTATTGATTGATACATTCTCTCCCTAGAGAGGTTGATAGATCACATGGAGTTGGCATCATAGACCTTGGTGAAGCAAAACTTTGTCTTAGCGTGTCAGATTTATCTGCTTGCTTTGTTTGGGTTAAAAGTGAAGAGGCATCAAAAACCTTGGATCTGGAGCCAAGTCCCCTTGTGGTATGCTATTGTGAGTCATCTTTAGAGAGGGTTAACCATAGCAGAAAATCCCTTCATAGGGAAAACTGTGTTAATGGAACCTCAAGCGTTCATAGCCATTTTCACCGTGGTAGTGACATCCACTATATAAATGTCCTTGTGGAAGAAATCTCCATGAGTATAGTTCATTGTTGGGTTGTCAGATCTCCCTAGCAGCTCCTAAAGATTAAGTTCTCAGACTGTGTCAAAACCCTGGTGCACCGGGATTAGAGTTCACCCCTTTGAATCATAAAAGTTGCAGAGTCAAACCATTACTAAAAACCCTAGCGAGGCCAAATTTTCATTTTATAGGGTATATGTCTGTTATTGCAAAATTTTTGGAACATACACAATTAGCACTTCTAAGGATTAGAATGAATAAGTCACTTGATTGTTCATGCGCAAGGTTGCTTTTTCCCTTGTTCATTGTTTCTAGACATGCTTGAAATCAAAATCAGGTAGAATCCTTTTTCGGGATCAAAATCAAAATATGAGATCATTCATATTGTCAACTACTTGCATAATCAACCTTCAATCATCACAAAAATCTAGTATTCAACTTAACTGATTATCTTACATCAAACTATAAAAAATTCAACTTGGTCAACCATGGTCAACTCATGGTCAAACCTAGTCAACCTTGGTCTGTAGGACCTCTGAACGATGCAGAATGTGCTCTTGAATGTGTATAACCACTTTTCCAATCAATCAACATGCTTTTGAGCTCTCAATGCTGACTTTTCTTGTCAGATTTCAATTTTAATCCTGAAGGGGGCATGGTATTGCACATCAATTCAAAGTCTGTAAATCAAAATTCTATCGATCAAGTCTATCAATATCTTTCACTAGTGATCAAGACAAACAATCACGTCTAGTTACTAATTCATCAAAAGTCCTCATCGCTCGGGGAAAATCTATCATCACTTGGGGCATATCAAATTCATCAATATCCATATCAATCTGGTATTCTCCTAATCTTGTAAACTGTATCAGTTTTTGCAACCGTCAGATCATAGTGTTCTTTCCTTGGTTCTTTGGCAATAAAGGGTTTGGATGTGATACCTGCTAGTTCTGCTAAGACAATCGAGTCTAGAATGGGTCACTCACTTCTTAGCAGTCCTAAGGTTTGGAATCAGGCATTTTGACACTTTTTCACAATCATAGGTTCATTTGCTGTTAGAGTGAACATTATCTTTGGTCACTCATGACCTATTATCTCCATATCAAATCAATATCAATCAGCTTCTATCTCATATCAATTATCAATTTTGAATCAGTTTCATATCTTTATCAAACACAAACTTTCATTGAACCACTACGCTTCTCATAGTAATTCAAAGAGGGCAAAATGTAATACCCCAAAAATAGGCTATAAGTTCATTAATCTCCTACATCTTCAATTCGAATGAAATCGACATCATAGTCCTAATCTAAGGCACATCTAAACATCATCGAATCCTAATTGATTATCTTAAATTTTGCATCGGAGAATATTCCTATTAATATTCCTATTTATCATAATTATCTTTAATTTTATGATTATTTGGCGATAAATCACATTTATCCTAAAGTTTGATTAATTGAATATTCTTCATATTTAATTAATTAGATTCAATATTTTCACTTAATTATTTAATGAAATTTAATTATATTTATTCCTGAGTATTATTATTTAATTGGACAATAAATGAAAATTTCTATTATTAATTGATTAAATTCTTATTTAATTAATTAAAGCAAGTTGTCAATTTTTAATAATATTATTTTTGAATAAAAGTTTGATTTAAATGATTGATTAACCCATAAATCAATTGTTTTATTTTTAAAAGTAGTTAAGTTGGAAATAAATCACTTTATTATTAAATTAATTCATAAATAAAACATGCACAATCATAAAAGCAGACAACTATCAATTATCAATTAAAGCTAAACTCTATTTTGAGTTAAAACTTAGCTTTTGCATGTTTTTGTGAATTAAATTATCTTTATTATCGGATAACTCAAAAATCAAGCTGAGTTAATCTGAGTGATTTATGGCTTTCTTCCATGCACCTCCAAAGCCTTGGATTTCTATAAAAACAAGGCTCAGCTCTTCATAATTTATCTCTCAAATTTGCATCCACAGAATCTCATAATTTTGCAAGCTTACTTTGCCAAAGTCATCTACGAATTGCACAACTATTCTGGAGAATTGGAATCTAAAGGATCAAAGCTTATTGCGAATCAACATTGTTGTGAGATCAATTTCAAATTCATAGCTTTCATGTTATTGTTAGAATTTTCATTCTCATATCATATCATTTCTAGTTTTGAGCATTGCATATCATTTAGCATAGATTCATATCATTGTTAGATCAATTTCCATATTAGCGTAGATTCATATCAGTTTTTATCATTATTATTGCATAGAAAATACCAAAAAAAAAGATTAATTGCATTCAATTTCATATCCATCTTTTGCATTCAAATCCTTCATTTAGGTGTCATCTAGGTCACTGATCTTGATAACAATCTGAGAACATTAATCTCGCACCTACTAGAAGGTAGTAAATCACTTGGTTAGATTAGATTTTAATTTTGCATGATTTGATTATGGCTAGCCTCTAATGTTTTACTGAAGTGTTGTGTCTATAGATCAGGTACAATTTTCACACACCACAGGTACATATTTCCCATGGCAAGGATTGAGGACCTATTAGATCAACTAGGAGGTGCTTGCTACTTCACCAAGATAGACTTAAAGTCTGGTTACCATAAAATCAGAATCAAACCAAGAGATGAATGGAAAAAAGCATTCAAGACTACTGAAGGTTTGTTTGAATGGTTAATAATGCCCTTTGGTTTAAGCAATTCCCCTAGCACTTTGATGAGGCTTATGAATGAGATATTCATAGATTTTGTTGGTAAATTTGTTATTGTTTACCTTGATGACATACTAATATTTAGTCATAGCAAGGAAGACCATCTTGATCATGTGGAATAGGTATTAAGAAGACTCCATCAACACAAGTTGGCAATCAACTTGGAAAATGAATGTTTATGAGAAAGGAATTTGACTTCCTAGGTTTTGTGATCTCACAAGGTACCCTCAAGATGGATCCTGAGAAGGTAGATGTAATCATTAATTATCCTCCACCTAAAGAATCAAGGTGATGTAAGGAGCTTCCATGGTCTTGCAACATTCTATAGGAAGTTCATAAAAAAATTTAGTCATATGTGTGCACCAATCCTTGAAACAATCAAAGGTGGGAAGAAGACTAAGTTTGCATCGACAAAGGAAGCCAATGATGCATTCCAATACTTGAAGAATAGAGTCTCTCAATACCCTATCTTGGTCCTCCCTGATTTTAACAAAGTCTTCACTATGGAAATAGATGCAAGCAATTTGGCTATAGGTGCTGTTCTAAGCCAAGAAGGCAAGGCAATTGCTTTCTTCTCAGAGACATTGAATGAGGCTAAAAGAAAGTACTCTAGTTATGACCTAGAGCTTTATGCCATGGTCCAAGCCCTCAAGAAATGGAGGCACTATTTGATCCCAAAAGAGTTTGTATTCTACACTAACAATCATGCATTAACCTTTCTCAATTCACAAGAAAAAATCTCAGTCATGCATCTCAAATGGGTAGAGCAATTGTAGGCCTATACCTTCAACATTAAGCATAAAAAGGGTGTAGAAAACAAATTTTCTAATACCCTTAGCAGGAGGATTGGTCTGATTGAATAATTTCAATTACAAAGTGTGGGAATTGAGTCCCTAAAACACTTGTACCCAGATGACCCTGATTTTGTAGAAGTATATGAGATTTGCACAAAAATGGAGGGCAGATATCACACTAATTTTTCAAAATATTTGATTCTCAATGGGCTTCTATTCAAGGGAGCACAATTATGCATACCAAAGTGTTCAATGAGAGAAAACATAATTAGAGAAAATAATTGTGGTGGCCTAGGAGGTGACTTTGGCATTGACAAGACAACATACATGGTGCAGAGGAGCTATTTTTGGCCCAAGCTGAACAATGAAGTTAAGAATTTTATTGAATCCTATACTATTTTCCAACAAGCTAAAGGGATGACAACAAAACAAGGGCTCTACCAACCCTTACCAATCCCTTCAAGACCTTGGGAGTCCATCTCAATGGATTTTGTCATGGGACTACCTAAAACCAAGAAAGGATTTGATAGTGTGTTTGTCATAGTGGATAGGTTCAGAAAAATGGCCCACTTTCTACCATGCAAGAGAAAAAATGATGCATCCCATATAGCCAATCTCTTCTTCAAAGAAGTAGTTAGAATTCATGGCTTACCTCAGACAATTGTATTAGACAGAGATGTAAAGTTCCAAGGGCACTTTTGGAGGACACTCTTCAAGAAGTTGGGTACAAATCTCACCTATAGCTCTTCCTATCACCCACAAATAGATGGGAAGACTGAGGTAGTAAATATCTCCCTAGGCAATCTCCTAAGATGTCTAACCAGGCAATACTCACAAATTTGGGATACAATCCTACCCCAAGTAGAGTTTGCCTTCAATGACTCTATAAATAGGTCAACTGGTACAACTCCATTCAAAGCACTGTATGGTTTGCACCCCAAGGGATCATTGGATCTTATGGAACTCCCCTTTGATTTCAAAATTAGTGCTCAAGGCCAAGAACTAGAAGAGCTCATCACAAAGGTACAATAGCAAGTAAAAGAAATATTGCAAAGGTCTAGTTTGAAGTACAGAGAAAATGCTGACAAAAGAAGGAGAGAGGTCCACTTCAAAGTGGGAGAGAGGGTTTGGGCTTTTCTAAGAAAGGAGAGACTACCTAAGGGTAGATACTCCAAACTACAAATGAAGAAATTAGGTCCCTGTAGCATACTTAAAAAAATATAAAACAATGCCTATGAAATATCCCTTCCTCCAACTTTGCAAATCTCTCCTATATTCAATGTGGTAGACCTCACACCATACAAAGCTACAACAGGTTCATTAAATGAGCAAGGTGAGGACACCAAAGATGAAGACTATGTTACCAATCTCCCCCCCCAATAACTAGTAGAGTTAGAAGAAATCTTAGACACAAAGGTACTAAGGCTAACCAGGACCAAGAAGTACATGTAGTACTTAGTCAAATGGAAGGGCCTCCCCAACATAGATTCTACTTGGCTAACCAAAGACCAAATAAAACAACATGGGACTTTGGTGGATTTGTTACCCTCAAGTAGGGACTTGAGTTCTAAAATTAAAGGGGAGTATGGTGCAGGAGCACCTACTATAAACTCATCAAAAAATGTACCTAAGAGTCCTAAACTCTCTACCTAGATTAGAAGTTACTAGTCGGGCACCTAGACCAAGTTGTAAGGCCTAGTTCCAAGATTGGCACAATTATAAGCCCCTGGCTAACTATGGTCAAAATTGTCTATGGGCCTAAAAATCATAGGATCTTAGGCTTTTACATGTTTTTAATATTTTAGATCCATGTTGGATCATTAGCTTAATGCTAGGACCAAGTTTGGTCATTAGATTTGCAATTTTGCAAATTAGGCAAAAGTTGCTCTAAAAGTTGTCATGCAACTTTCGAGCAACTTTCTTAAAAGTTGTCAAACATTTTAAAGAAAACTCCCAAATGGATAGTTGGTTCAAACAAGTGTGTAACTATTAGGGAGTTCCTACATAAACCCTTATAGGTGGGTGGTAGGAGAACACATGTATTTTGGCAATTAAAATCAATAAAATCATAAACTTTCTCTACAAATTTCATGAGTCAGACCACTCTATGGATAGGTATGGATGTGAGGGCATGAAAAAGTGAATCCAAAAGTTGAAGCCTTGAGTCTTCTTCCTTTTTTAGTTGGTCTCATGTATTGATCTGACCCAGATTGGAAGATATCTAATTTTTTGTAGGAGTGCTTGGAATTGAGGTTTAAAAATAGGGTTTCTAATAGGGCTTGATTTTTTGGTCCCATTTCACCATGGGAAATTGAATCCCCTTGGTGGAATACAAAATTTTCCAATGTATTTTTATTTTTTAGGTTAGGAGTGTGGATTTACAGAGGAGTGAGTTTGCCACAAGACCCTAGGTGTACATCTCTATGTGTGCACCAGTCAAGTGACTAGGATAGTCATCCTAGATTTTGGTTGGGGATTCATCAAGGCCTCCAAACTTGGATTCTAAGTTTTTTTACATATCCACACATGCCTTCATTCTTAGTTTGTGTTTTGGCATATGAGAAAGAGCACTTGTAGTGTATTTGGAGTCGTAATTAGGCCTATTAGCCTGGCCTAATATTGCAACAGCAGTGACTTCTATTCACTTCCACTCCTTGGTGTTAAGAAATATTTTGTAAACCAAAAAAGGGTATCAGAATCCCTGACCAAATCACCATCTCATTTGGGAACATTCTGACTTATGTTCAAATTTCACTCTAGGAAGGGCTACAAGCCAAATCCTTAGGTTCTGAAGCATCTTAGTGTTATGGGTTGCTTTTGAATGAAAGAACCATTGGAACTAAAGTAATAGGATCTAAATAGGCCATGACAATGATTTTAGGTCACCCTTGGTCTTATAAATCATTTCTTGGGGTTTGATTGTTTATTGGGCTAAAGAGACCTCTTAGTGGATCCCTGGTTTTTGGTGCTTAGGACTTTGGTAAACCTAGTGATTAGGTTACATTGGATAGTTGAGGTTGTGATAACTTGTCCCCTAGACCTTTTAGATACTTTTGATAAATATTAAGCACTTGACCCTATCACCTTGGGTGTTGAGGGATTGAAACTTACCATTTGTTGACTGATTGAAGGCTTCTGCTTGCCACTGTTGCATCACATAGTCATGAATGCAACAACAAATGCTACAAAAATGTTTCCAAACATTTAGCATTCATTCCTAATAATCTGCCCCATTGGCATTGATGGAAACATAGATGAAAAACATCCAATGTTCCAAAAATCCAATACTGCAACACTACTTCTTCAAATCCTCTTCATCAATCAAATCTTGCTTCATTATCATAATCAGTTCTCTCCAACATATGTCTCAGATTGTTTTTCATGTATACTTCTCCCCCATTGACATCAATGACAAAAAATTCATGACTATGTCAACAACAAATCAATAATAAAAGACACTTTTTAGAAAAATACATTTACTAGAGTCCTCATGACTCAACTCAGATGCACATACTCCCCCATAGAGGAAGTACAAACATCTAGTCTAGAAGAAAGATAAGGCTCATATACCACTTGACAGATGCAACCAACTACATCACTTCTCAAAAGTAGGTTGGGGCATAACCCCAAGTATACCTCTTAGATACTCAAATGTATCCTTAGGCAAAGGCTTTGTGAAAATATCTTCTATCTACTCCTTTGTACTTATCTACTCAAGTCTGACTTCTTTTTCAACAAATTTCTCTCTTACAAAATGATACTTAATCTCTATATGCTTTGTCTTAGAATGTAATATAGGATTCTTAGACATACTAACTATGTTGGTGTTGTCATAATGTATGACAATAGGCTTAACAAATTTTATTCCAATATCCTTTAGCATTTGCTTCATCCAAATTATCTAGTTACAATTGTTTTCTACTACTACATATTTTGTTTTTGTTGTGCTCTGTCAGATATAATTCTGCTTCTTGCTTAGCCAAGAAACTAATCTTCCTCTGAGGAAAAATGCTCCACCACTGGTGCTTTTCTTATCATCAAAACTACCTCCCCAATCATCATCTGTATATGCACATAGGGTAAAATCATCAAATTTTTGATACCATAGTCCATAGTCCATTGTGCCTCTTAAATATCTCAGTATCCTCTTTACTACTACATAATGTGATTTTCTAGGTTTAGCTTGAAATCTTGCTACAATTCTAACTAAATGTGCTATATCAGGTCTTGTATGAGTCAAATACTATAATCCTTCAACCATAGATATGTATTTCTTCTATTCTACTACAGAAGTCTCATTTGTGCTAGATAACTTATGTCCAATCACCATGGGTATTCCAACCGGTTTACAACTCTCCATTCCAAATCTTTTCAACAAGTCATTCAAGTACTTTGTTTGAATTACAAAGATACCATCATTATTTTGTGTTATCTACACTCCCAAAAAGTATTTCATCTCACCAATCATACTCATTTCAAATTCAGTCTTAATTTCATTAGCAAATTTGTCCCTAGCTTCATCTTCTCCTCCAAAGATAATGTCATAAAAAAAAATAACTATAACTAATAAACCATTTTCTATTTATTTTGTGTACAAATTTCTATCTCCTATTTCTTTCATAAATCCTAATTTTAACAAATACTTATCCACTCTTGCATACCAAGTTCTAGGTGCTTGTTTAAGTCCATATAAATCTTTCTTCAATGTACATAACATGTCTCCTTCTTGAGTTAAAGGAAAACCTTCAGGCTACTCAATGTAGACTTCTTCATCCAATTCTCCATTCAGAAATGTTGACTTCCTATCCATCTAATATACTTTGAATTTCTTGTAAGCTGCATATGCCAAAAACATTCTTACTGCTTCAATTCTTGCAATAGGTGAAAATTTTTCTTCATAGTCAATTCCTTATTGCTGTGAGTAACCCTTACATACCAATCTTGCTTTGTTTCTTAATATTTATCCTTGTTCATTAATCTTGTTTCTGAATACCCATTTAGTTCCAATAACATTCTTGTCTTTAGGTCTGGGGACCAATTCCCATGTCTTGTTCTTTTCAATCTAATCTCATTCTTCTTTCATAGCATTAGTCCAACTTTCATCTTCACAAGCTTCATTAGTAGTCGTAGGTTCAATTTGAGAAATCAAACATAACTATTCTTTTTCCTTATTTTGAGTTAGAACTCATCTTTTGATGCTCCCAATAATTTGTCCAAAAGGATGATTCCTTAACAAGCTCTTGCTAGGTGTCACTATCTCAGATCTCTCTTCATATGTAGGATCTTCAATGACTTCACTATGACTTTCATTCAATAAATCACTGTTAGTTTCATAAAATAATTCAGTAGATCCAGTGTTAGGTTTAGGAATAGCTTCTTCATTAGATTCATAATCAAGCATTCTTTCTTGAATTCTAAAATTTTGATCAACTTTAACATTTGTGCTTTCAACAATAGTCTTAGTTCTTTTATTGAAACATCTATATGCTTTTCTTTTCAAAGAATATCCAAGAAATATACCTTCATCACTTGTAGGATCAAACTTTCCAATATCATCATCTCTCTTTATATAAAATTTGCTTACAAAAATTCTAAAATACTTAACTGAGGGTGCATGTCCAAACCATAATTCATAAGGTGTCTTGTCTATGTCTGCTCTGATTTGTACTTTGTTCATTGTATACACTATTATGTTCACTGCTTCTCTCTAGAATATCTTCACCAAATCATTTTAAAAAAAAAAGCTCTTGCTGCTTAGGTCACTGATACGTTCCTTGTTTCTACAATGCCATTTTGTTTAGGTGTTCTAGGGGTTGGATACTATCTCTTAATGTCATTTTCTTCACAAAAGGTGTTAAACTCTCTAGAAGTAAATTCTCCACCTCTATTAGATCTCAAACATTTAATCTTCATTCCAAATTCATTCTCAACTTTATTCTTAACAATCTTAAACTTATCAAATGCTACTGATTTTTCTTTAAGAAATGCAATCCACATCATTCTTATAAAATCATCAACAAGAATCATAAAATACATTTCTTCATAGAATCTTATAGTCTTGGTAGGACCACTCAAATCTGTATGAACAATGTCCAGCTTCTCTATAGATGTAAACTTCTTACTGGGAAAAGAACTTCTCTTATGTTTTTCCATTACACATTCTTTGCAAATCATGTTAGTAGCTTCATAATTTTAGATAAATCTCTTACTAAAAGTGTGGTACTTACTTTCACAATGTTATCAAAGTTTATATGACAAAATTTTCTATGCCATAACCAAATGTCATCAATCTTAGTAATTAAACATGTCATCTTAGTAGGATTCAACTAAAATACATTACCTCTAGTTCTAGATCCAGTTCCAATCATATTTCCATCTTTATCCTTTATCACACAAGTTTTCTCTATAAACCAAACTTGATATCCCTTATCAACTAATAGTCCAACACTCAAAAGATTATGTTTCAATACATCCACAAAATAAAAATCATCAATATTAGTCTTTCCATCAAGAGTAATAGATCCTATACCTTTAATCAAACAAGGTGCATTGTTTCCAACTCCAACAACTCCTCCATCATATTCATTCAACTTTATGAAATTTTTCATGTCTCTAGTGATATGATGTGAACAACCACTATCTATAATCCAATCAGCTTTCTTTTCAACTTAAGAAACTAAGGCTTTTTCTTCGTTAACATCAGTTTAATGATTTTCTTCTTTAATTGCTACAAATCCTATATCATCATTATTCTTAGTATCACTTTCACTTAAAGTTCTTTCTATACTAGCTTCAAGATCTTCATAATTAGCATAATACCATTCCTTAGATCTTCTAAGTTTGAAATTGTTTATGTACTTTTTAACTCTCTTAGGACATTTAGATGCAAAATGACCATATGCTTGACAAGTCCAACATTTAAATATTTTCTTACCGTCTGGTTCTCTTTTCACAAGCAAGGCAATACCTTTTTCAATCTTCTTGTCTTCTTCATTTCTAGATCTATTGCTACCAGCATAATCTCAACTCATACTGATGCTTCTTAAAAGTAGGGTGAACACTAAGAGCACTGAATGCTGTCTCCATTCTAGGTAAGTCTCTTGATAATCTCAAGTTCATTTCTATTGCTTCAAATCTTCCAAGAAGAATCTCTCTTGTAAATTTTGTTGTACAAGGCATGACTTTTTCAATCATCTATGTTGTCTACTTAAATATAGGAGTCAATGTCTTTAGAATTTTCCATATCACTTCATTCTCTATCTCTGTTCCTCCATAAGATTTTATACCTATAATAATTTCTAACATTCTACCAATATAAGTTCTAATAGATTCATCGTCCAAAATTCTTATATCTCCAAATGCACATATCCAATTATGTAATCTAACTCTTTTTTCATGTTCATCACCTTCAAAAGTAGAGTGTAAAGGTTTCCAAATTTCATGAGACTTTTTCAAACATTTTACCTGACACTACTCATTGTCTGAAAGTGTTGTGAAAAGTTCTTCTCTTTCAAGTATGTTACACATGAATAGATCTCTCTCATCAGTAGTACATGTTTCAAGATTGTCCCCTTCAATGATAGTCTTATCATTATTTGTAATCAACCAATAACCTAGTCCTAAACATAGTAGATGTGTCTTTATCTTTTATTTCTAGCTGTCAAAATTTATTCCATCAAGCTTAGGGATTTCTTTCCTAAAATTTTCCATGGATCTCCTTAAGTTGTTAAACTTCTTTTTCAAGGACCTTCTGCTCTGATACCAATTGTTAGAAAGTAAAGTCCACCAAGATAATTGAGAGGGGGGGGGGGTGAATCAGTTATCAAATAATTATAACTTATATAATCTTCAACAACATTAGACCATATAAGCAATATAATTACCAACCATAGAAAGATATTCATACACAATAACACAATGACACAAGATATGTTGACTAGGGAACCTCTTGATCAAAGAACAAACCCCAGTGGGAATGATCCCAAAAAAAGATGCACTAATATGAATATTACTTGTGAAAAGATGGACTTTGTTAGGAGTCTTATGAAATATATTTAGTACATATGAATCCTTGTTAAGAGATTTTTAATCCCTGCTAGAAGATTCTAATCCTATTAAGGGTTATGGAAGATAGAAGGATCCACTGCCCAAATAGCTTTAGGGTAAGATCACTAAACACACTATCCAAATAACCTTTACATTACTCAATAGAATAATATGTTACTTTTTTTTACTATACCAAACTGCACTCATTGTTACATCAGATCTCAATTTTAGATCTCTATACTTCCCATGTCTTCCTTCATAAATTCGCTTTCATACTTAGCTCTTTTCTTCACTTCATGCATATAGCATCACACACAATCACTACTTCCATATCATAATTACACACTTACACATTCTTACACACTATGATAAGGAAATGCATTCCTTCCTTTATACCAAACTCAAATAATTACAAATGAGCAAGCATACAATTACAAAATAAAAGTTTCCACATGCTACACCAAAATTACATAAAACTGTTAGCTTCCAAATACAATAAATCTTCACTCATGTGACCTTGAAGTCTTTTCTATCATCCACATCACTATCAATGTGTCTTCAATTTCCCTTTAGCTGAACAAAACTAGATTCCATCCCGATTAGGAGATATCATCCGATTTCCACAAACCGCTACTCAGGAACACTGCTTGAATACTGCTTCCACCAAAATGTTCATAACTTCCATGAATAAATGAATTAATATATGTGCTCTTAACCATAGAAATATAACATATCAAATATTATAACCACAACATCACATAGCTCCAACTACAATAACCCATGTGCGCTAATCCAAACTTTGTCTGCTTCTCTGCAAGTCTTTGGCAAATCACTGTGTTGACATCAATGACAATCATAGTCATGAATGAAAAAAAAACTAATATAGAATGGCTGCCAAAAATTTATCATTAATTCCTAATAGGAGTATTCATAGCCATTCTATAGTAGTTTTTGTTGCATTCATGACTGTGATTGTCATTGATGTTAATACAATGAGATATTGAAGAATAGCAAACAAGCAGATAGTGTTTGAGTTAGCGCACTTGGTATATTGAAGATGAAGCTGTGTGGAGTTGAGGAATTACTCTATGATGTTCTATTATATCATGGTTAAGAGAAAAGATAGAAATTCACTTGTTCATGATAGTTACGAGAAAATCAGTCGAAGCAATAATTAGGCACTATTCTTGAGTAGCAGTTTGTGGAAATGAGATGATATCTCCTAATCAGGATTGAATATGATCATGAAAAATTATGAGGTAGTTAAAGATATGATTTTAGTGAAGTGGAAATGAGTGGAAGATCTGAGGTCACACGAGTGAAGAATTATCCTAATTGGAAATTGGCAATTTTGTGTAATTTTTATGTAACATGTGGAAACTTTTATTTTATAATTTTTATGCCGAATCATTTATAATTACTTGGGTGTGGTATAAAGGAAGGAAGATTTTCCTTGTTTTAATGTGGAATATGAGAATGAGTTAGTTTTGAATTGTATTTGAAAGTTATTTTGGATTTGTGCAATACTTGTAGAAAGAGGATATGCGAAGTATAGAGATCTGGTATTGAGATCTGAAGAAGCAGTTTGTGCAAGTTGGCATAGTCAAAGAAGGGTTATTGAATTATTGAGATTAGTAATCATTAAGTATTATTCTATTTTGTAATACAAAGATTAGTTAGATAGTGTGTATAGTGATCCTCACCTAAAGCTGTTTGGGTAGTGGGTCCTTCTATCTTCCATAACTCCTAATAGAGTTAGAATCTTTTAGCAAGGATTCGAAGTCTCCAAACAGAGACTCATATGTATTGAATATATTTCATAAGACTTCTAACAAAGTCCATCCTCTCACAAGGAACTTTCATATTAGTGCATCTTTTATGGGCATCACTCCCACCAAGGTTTACTCTTTGATCAAGAGGTTCCCTAGTCAACATATCTTGTGTCATTATGTTATTCTGCATCTATATCTTTCTATGGTTGTTGATTGCATTTCCTACTTGGTTAAAATCTATTAGGGTTGATAAAAGTTGTATTTATTTGATAACTAATTCACCCCCACCCCCCCACCCCCCCTTAGTTATCTTGGTGGACTTTACTTTCTAACATTACACACTAGAATCTACTTACCCCAATTGCTATAAAAATAATTTAAAATGTGATAACCTGAAATAGGAGTAATAGGGTCCTTAAAATTAGACATATAATTAGTTAAGGTCTCATCACTAACCTTCTTATTCTATGTAGATCCTCAAAGTGGGGTAATCAATTCCTCAGAGTAGTTTGGCTTTCCCTTATTTCCATCACCTTGTTATCTTTCTCCCTCATTGGATGAAGCACAAATGGACTTTGGTAGACTTATCTTTTTTCTCTAGATTATGCTCTTCTCTACAAATTAGCTCTTCAAAATTACACACTACAACAACTCTACTTTAAGAATTTCTCTCTGAAAAATGATAAGTGTAAATATAGGAGTGTTTTGTTTATATATCTTTGAGCAATGAACGCATGGAAATTGCCAAAATCATAGAAAATCTTCCCTAAGTCATGTCAACATTTACTTCTACGTGAAACTAAATTCAAATCCAAGATATCCATAAGGTGTGAAGTTGAAAGGTTATATTCAATTCTTGAAAAGAAAGAAAAAAATAAAGGAGTACTATTTTATTTCTTTAAAATCCCTCAAAAACTATAAAAAACCCTCACTTAAAATCAAATTGGCTAGGTCATTAGTTTTTCCATCTTAGCATGGTACCTTTTCCACATCACAACCACCTTTTCCTCATGAGAACTTAACCAAGCTTTATCTAGAGATCACACAAAAAGTATAATCTCATGATCTCTAAGCACTTTGCTTAACTGTGGTTGTATCTCGAGAACAAGTGACTGAGATAAGTCTCACCATGTCACAAAATTTTCCTTAACCTTAGTTCTATTATGAGATTTAGTGACTAAGGCATCTAATTTTCTCTAGGATTTTAACTTAACTCATGCTTTGTCACAAGATTTAGTGGCCATATCATTCTCATAATCTCAAGACATTATCATTAACATTAGTTTCATTCGGAGAATGAGAGATAACCTTTATCTCCATGTTGCTAGATATCTTACTTAACCTTGGCAAGTTCTTTAGATTAATCATCAATATTTGATCTTTATTATCATCCATAGTCATCATTGAATCTCCAAATATTTCAAGATTTAATGGTTACTTTATGAGAATAGGAGATAATTGTCCACTTATTTACTTTAAGCCTTATCACTGGATCTCTAGTTTTTTTGTCATTAATTGCTAATATCATGAGAATTAGAGCTCACCTTATTCTCTAAGTCCCTAAATTGTTAAGGAATTAATTGTTAGAACTAGAGATTAGGAGAAAACCCTTTTCATTGGATCGTGCAGATGCTAAGTCAGTACCATCAAAATTAAGAGATCATGAGATAACTATCTTTGCTGAATCGTTGAATCTGTCACTTAACACAAAATTTATCTTGAGATTCAGTGATAGCCATGGATCAATACTTGCATCAATGGTGGGTGTTGAATAACTTAATATGAGAAGACTTATCATTTTCCTTGTGAGATTGGAAGAAAACCCCATTTCCAAGTAATTGGATGTTAAGACATCACTGCCAAGAATTTGGAGATTTGGAGAAAGCCCCTTCACTGAGTCACTGGATAATATCACTAACTTTCTACAGCTTGGAGATTAAGAGATAACCATTAAGACATCACTCAGTCACTTAATCTTCAGATACTTATACTTGTCTTTTGAACATTCGTAGACTAGGATAGTTAAGGAAAACAATAACCATGTGCTAAATAGGGAACTTAAGTGCCATGGAAAAGTAACATAGAATTAGACCTTGGGTAGGGTTTTTCATTTAGGCAAGGAAAATTTCATGAAACCCTATGAAAATCAAAAACCAATTCTCTCAAGATAGGGCATTTTCAAAAGGTCTCTAAGACATGAAAATTTGGTTAACAGTGGCTCTATCTTGGGATGATGGGTAACTTGTTCCCATGCAAGAACTTAGAATTTACTAGAAGAGAAGACCAAAAACTTGATAAGATAGAAAATAAGCATGCCACACATATAAAAAATTTACAACATGTACAAACTATTGGGTATATACTTATTTTCTGAGGATTTTGTCCGAATTTTGTATTAAGTTTCCTTGTGAATACCTTGCCCAGTCTAGGTTTTGTAAAGTTTTAAAATTTGTCATAACCAAGTTTGAAAATAGCTCCCCTAGGGTTTTGTCCTCAAAGAATTTTGAATTGGTATGAAAATCTTTGAAATAGCCTCGAGTCTTCTAATTCATCATTGCTTTTTGGTTCCTTAAGTTTTCTAAAGAAGCGCATGTGGCTTTTTCCTTAGTCAGTCGCCAAGTCATGTATTATTATGTCATGTGTCTAATCTATTCAGCAAACTAGAGAGTGTGTTAAAAGTGCTAAGTGTTGTCTTTGTTCGCATAGTCTCCAAATATCTGGTGGTTATTAGAAAACATCTAGTGATTCAACGAATGCATTATCTCCAATTCACATATTCTTTGGTGGTACTTTGCTTACACTCAGTGACTTGGCAACAACGGTTATCACTCATTCTCTGAATCTAGCAGTTAAAGGAAAAATAACCTAGCAACTTGGTGAGTACCGTAGATCATTGTCAGGATCAATGGTTGTGGTTTAATCTTAGATATCATTGGGTCCTACATGTTTAATTTGGCGAACAAGAAACTATGTAAAGTTTTCTAAGTTTGGCGGCCCCGACAGTTTCGTATGAAAAATTTAGTGGAACGGGTTTCTTCAAGTGTTCCTTGTTCTTAGAATAAATTATTAAAAAGCTAAATGATCTAGTGATTCTGAAAATCGTGTGGTCACAGGTTCTCTAAAAAGAAAGGTAAAGGGCATAATCATTTGGTAAATGCGTGAATAAAAGGATTGGCTAAGTTGTGAGTCTTCAATCACTTAATCATGGATTTGAAATACCCAATGTTTAATATGATCTGGCAATTCAGAAAACCCTTTGTTCACTGAATCTCATAATCAAATGACCAAGGATCAAATATTTTAGTGAACTGGTGACAGCCATAGATCATCGACAAGATCAATGATTCTTTTAGAATCTTAGAATAAAGATGAGGGTTAACATTAGATTTAGCGACTCAGAGAGTAAAGGCTTCACCAGTTCTCCAAGTATTTCAACGGTTAAGTGATTCATTAAGCGAATGCGTGAACCCTTTATTCACTGAATCTCCAAAAGATTTCATAGTTAGCCCCGACATTAAGAGCATACGAGATAGCTTTGTTCGCTAGTTCTCTAAATGATAACTACAGTCAAATGCTCGAAGGGTGTCACTATGTTTGCTAATTCATGAAAAGTATCATGAGTTAAGGATTGCATTTCAAGAACCTATGAAGGCTTTGTTCACTAGTTCTCCAAATATATGTTAACGTTAACACTGCATTCAGTGATCACAAGAAGCTTTTAGTCATGGATTCACTAAATGGGCCCAGTTGGAAAAGCTAAAAATAAAAGAAAAGGGATCATTGCCTGCATGGATAAAGTACAATATCAAGCTGGAAAGTAAACTAATGAGCCATCCAATCAGTTTCAAAGGAAGATTGTGTGACGTAAACATGCTTAAAGTGCAGGATCTTAATCATTTGCTTCTTTGCCTTGTTTTCAAGTTGTTTAATCTATCTGTCAACATCTGTGCATCGACTAGCTCCATTTTGAAAACTGGTGACATGTGAAATTGAATACGGGAACAATTAAGGAGATTTGCACTAATTGTGGTAGTTGCACGCATTTGGTCCATATCGATAAATCATTGTTTATCCTATTATAAGGATGTTAGGTGTAAATACTACAAGGATATCCCCAAGGGCCCTTAGGCTTCTATGACTAATGCAGTTTATGGACAAATGGGAGGGAGATCATAATTGGGGTGATTTTTACTTGGGGGAGAATGCTACAATTTTGAGAGTCTATGGTTGCCCCTAACCTCCACATCGATTACCAAAATTTGTGCCTCCAAGGGTTGCTTGTTTGGAATTTGTGTGGTAGTTGATGTGGACAGATAGACAACTTCTAGCCCCTCATAGGAAGGGTACATTCACACCTAGGCAATTTAGGGTAGGTGACTTCCTGGTAGGAAAGAGGGCATTTCCTCAAATTATTGCATGGTTAAATTAGTTCAAAATGGCTACTGGTGCTTCTAGACATGTAGATCCTGAGGACTTTATCAAAACTGCCAAGATGCTATACATCCCAAATATTGGTGTGAGCAAAGAACATGAAGGCTTGGATGAGGAAGATGTAGTCAGAAACATCATTGATGATGATGAGGTCAAAAAGAGATGGAATAGGTACTATTCTTTGATAGACATGTCAAAACAAATGATTGCAGCCAAGCTTCCTTTTGAGGGTTTCTTCCCTGACCTTCCTTATTTGAAAAGAATTGACAAGATGATAGAGATGCATGACACTCTATCAAATCAATTGGAGAGGTTGATTGACCAGTGTCAACCAAAGAAAAAGAAAGAATATTCATCTTCTAATCAAGAGGAGTTCTTTGATGAATCACAAGAAGGGAATAGCCCACCACAAATTGAGGATGTACAAAGTGTTCATCCTGTTGAAAACCAACTAGAAACAGGGGATACTTTAGAGCCACCTTTGAACAGACAGAGGCTTGAGGAAGGAGAGCCTTGAAGGCAAGAAAAAAAAGAGAGAGTAATTGATGGAGTGTTTGCTCTAGTGCCAAGTGATAGGATTAACCATCACCAATTGAGCAAAGCAATAAGAGAAGGAAAGAAGGTGGCCACTGATGAAGCAGATAAGGAATAGTCCATGTGGTCAGAAAATGATATCAGAGAGGTCTATCATGAGGAATTTTTGAGTGATGACCAGTTTATTAAAATTGATGAATTCAAGAGTTTCCTTATTTGGAATAAGCAACAAGAAGTGAGGAAACTTCTTCTTGAAGGTATGGAGCCAAGTGAAGAAACATTGAGAGCCTTAGCTACTCATGATCCTAGCCTCAATCCTATGACTGCAAATGAAGCTAGACAATTGGTCAAGTCAAGTGGAATGCTATTGACTCCAGGATGGGATCTAACTTCTACTTTCATCATAGACCAAATAAGAAAGCAATCGTAGGGCAGCCTGTCATATGAGGTTCACATTGGTGATATGATAAGAGGAAGTGACTATGACCCTAAGTCTCAAGCTGTTGTAATGTGGTCCATGGCCCCTATGACTCAAAAGCCATCTCTTTTGAGTATAGAGGATAAAATGGAAGGGAATCAGACAATTTGGACTGTGTAGAATACAACTGACCTTGAAGTTTCTAAGGTAGTAACTCATTGGGCTAACTTGAATGAGGCAAAGACAACTTAATTATTTGAAAGGTACTCAAAGTTGTTTGAAAGTGTAAACCTGGTAGCCAAGGATAGAGATTTAAAATTGATGAAAATCAAGCATCTAGAAGATGAATTGGCAGAGATAAGAGTTAAGCTTGAAGAAGCTTCGAAGGTAGTTGTTGTCCCCCCTATGCAGATTGAGGTCCTAGTCCAAATTGATGAAGAAATACCTGAGGGACCTACTAAAGATTTGGGTAAGATAAGGGTAGAGGCATCTTTGGACACCATGTCAAAGATTGTGCAATATAGGCAAGATAAGATAATAGAGAAAATGGATACAGTTTATCAATTAGTCAACCAATTACACCAGACTAACAGAAAGGTAAATGAATCATTGCCTGCTTTGGAGCCACTTCATAGTGTTTCATCTGGGAGAAGTTTATTTTTTGATAAAGTTGATAGTCTATAGGAGCATAAGCCTAAGATCCCTGGGGTAGTGACAGAATTTTTTGAGAAGATTGGCTTAGTCAGTGTTGTTTCAAAGTTTTTTAAAGGTAAGTCCAACCAGGTGAGGGCTAAGTTGTTTATGTTTGATAAGCATTATAGAAAATATCTTCCATCAATATGTGATGACAATGGAGATGTGATCAAGTTGGAGGAATGGAAATTGTCAATGGATCAGTTAACAATTACACAAGATGCTTTCCTTAATAGTGACAATACTTTGGATTTTGAGAGGTGTAATAGCATAATTGACAATCTCTTTAAAATTGAAAATGATTGCATACACTTTGTGGTAGAAGCCAAAAATATAACAGATTCCATGTGGGATAAGCAAGTTAGATTATTATAAGAATTTCAGACTTACAACTGGCCATCAGATTATGAAGTAGCAGCTTGGGAGAAGCTAACAACAAAGAAGAAAAAGAGGCTAGTTGTCCAACTTATAGAGGAAGAGGAAGAATAGAGCTGCAGATGGCACCCAATTCAGAAATTGAGGGAGAGCAAGTTTCAAAGAAAGGATGATGTAAGTTAGCCAAAATGGTGGTCATCATTCATGCAACGAATTCAACAACAACTCTGAAATATCTTTAGACAAAGATGCCACCTGTGGAATTGTTGAAGAAAGATTTTTGTAATGTGTTGTTACAATCTGTTTGTCAGTTTGTAATCTTGTCTTTAGTGTAGGATCTTTTCTAGCCATCCCAAGCTTGTTGCATCCTTTCAAGGATTCCAAGATGGCTAAGTTATATTTAGCAGGTTTTGACTCTTTTGAGGGGGGTTTAGAAATATACTGTAGAGAGAGGCTTGATGTCGTTGTTGAAATTTTAGACTGTTTTGTCAGATTTTTGAAATGTATTGATGCAGTGAAATTTAACTGGTATACAAAATAATTCCCTTACATGATTTCAGTTGTCTTCTTGTTTGAACTCTATGGCTTTGTGTATTGAATCTGTAAGGCAATTTTGATATACCATTTACAAGGTATCTGTGATTTTAATCTCTAGTTCCTTTCAAGGAAAGGGTAATGTCTTTAGGTTAATTTTTGAGAGCTTAGGAGCTTTGGCAAGAATTTGATGATCAAATTTGTTTAAGAGAGGATGAATTGTAAGGAATTTCATCTAGGATTTGTTTGTGTTTCATTTAGAAGATTTTTGTAGATGTATGTTTCACTGTTTGACTCTATACCCTAGGATAAGGCACTGGTTTATCCTCGATTTGTAGGGATTTGATCATCAACAAAACTTAAATGACTATTTACTTTCATATGTGTTTGAAAGACTAAGAAGATAATGTTTGTATTAAGGATATAAACTAATGTTATGATCCTTTTAAGAAGTAGATCTGACATAGGTACACCCACCTGAGTATTCATACTCAAAGTGAAGAAGGTTCTCTAACCTTATTACCTTAGTGTTTGCATCATGTTAGATTATGACCATTAGGATTATAGGAGTATTTGATAATGTGTAGATTTGAGCACTAAAAAAATTGGTGACTCTGCTGGGCAACTTTTGAAATAGCGTGCAATAGGTTAGTGCAAATCCTATCTATTGTGCATATGTAGACCAATTTTAAATAATTTCATTCCTGCATAAAAGTGGGTGGCGACTCTAAACTCCGTGATACCAGTTGCTAATTGTTGTAAACTTTTCTAAAATTGGTATGCTATACCATGAGTCAATCAAGGTACACTATGTCTTATTATAAGGATCACCTCGAAGATAATGTGGGTGATGAGCTCCATACACCAAGTAGGAAACAGTGGTCTAGAAGAGGCCAGAATACTTCTAGTTCCTAAGGCCCTTCTCGAGAAAGATCTCATGTCCCACTTCCTCATGAATCTTCATCTTCCTCTGATGATCTTGAAAATGTCAAGAAGGTCATGCTAGGTGTGCATATGCAGAAGGAAGTAATCACAGAGGTCACCGAAATAGGTTTTTTTCATGCAAGAGAAACCCTAGAATGAACAGAAGAAACCTTTTCTACTGAAACAACTTCTTATGATTTTGAGAAGTTGAGAGAAGAGGTGATTGCTTTAAGAAAAAAGGAGAGTGAAAAACTAGCTAAGATTGCCAATAGGTTGAAAGCACGGGAACAACAAATCTATGAGTTTCTCATGGAGAGGCAGGAACTTCTCAAAAGAACCAAGAAAAATGAGACTCAAGTTAGTAATTTAAACCAAGATGTTCAACCTTTAAATAAGGACTTATTTGGTGATATGGAAGATTTGAGAAAGAAAGCTCAAGATAATAAACCTAAACAAGGTGAATTTTAGGGAACAACCATGTCTTAAGGCAATTGAATCCCTCTGAAAACCAGAGAAACAAGGAGATTATAACTGCTCCCAAAGAAATCCCTGATAAGGGAAAACAAAAATTGGTGGGTGTAAATATTAATGAGCCCAAGAAAATTTTGGCTCCTCCTAATGTACCTTCTCAAACAAGTATAGACTTGGAGAAGGCTAGAAAAGCAAAGGAAGATTTGGCTATTCAACTAGAGAAACTTGAGTTGGAGGTTGTTGCTGATGAAATGAAAAGGAAGATTGCCTTCCTAAATGCTAACATGAATACATCCACTAGTAGCTCTATCCCTGTTACCATAGGAACAACTCCATCCAGTCAGCCCAATACTTTATTTCTAAATGCTCAAGCCTTTCATCCTGGACAAACTTTACCTGGACCAGTTCCAAATCAAGTTCCCCTTGTAGCTAGTGGTATAGTGGGAACTATACCTTGTCAAAATGTTGCAACTATCCCCCTAAATCAACCAAATATCCAAAGAAGACCAGTTCATTTGGATAGATATAGGCCTCTATTTTTTGATGGTATTCCTGGCCAACCTAATGCTATCCCCAATGAAATTAGAAAGAAGATCCCATTATTTACTAGGAATAATGTTATTACTTGCGACGAGCATCTGAATTTTTTTACAGATAAGGTAAATGATTATGAGATTGAACATGAAGATGTCATAATGAAGCTCTTTGTCCAATCATTAATTCAGAATGCCAAGGATTGGTACAGGGGTCTACCTGAGAATAGTATTTCATCTTGGGAAGAATTTGTCAGATGTTTTAAAGAGCAATATGCAGAACATGTGAACTCTAGCTACATGCTTAATGAGTTCAATAATATCAAGAAACATTACAATTAGAGCATGTTAGAGTTTAATAGCTGATTCCAAAAAGCTATGTATAAACTGTTCCAAGTATTGAGGCTAGATGATGTAGTCTGCATGACAACTTATTTCAATTCTATGGATGGTAAGATGTCTTACCTTTTAAGACAAGAATCCCCGTACCCTTAGAGATGCCTTTAAGTTGGCCATAAACATTGAGAGTAACCGAAAGAAATCTGGCCAAATGTACAAAAGGGATGAGGGTAGACTGTGGAAAGAAACCAGGCCACAACCTGGAAGGCCATCCAAAGAGGAGGATAGAATGGATTAAGGACCTAGTAATAAAAAAGACTTCCCAACAAGGTTTGATAAAGGTAGTAGAAATTTTCAGGATACAAGACCACCTTATCAAAGGCAGGACAAAGCCCCTAATCTGAGAGATATGCCTTACAAAACAAACTAGAAAGATGGGAGGCCTATTCCTGATAATAATGAACCCCAAAAGGGAAGGGATACACCAGATCCTTTGAAAAAGAATGTAGCACGTAATGTGGAAAGTACCCCTTGGTGTGTGGCTTGTAATATGCCCCACTCACCATTCCAATGTCTTGTTGCCCAGGCCTTGGGAGAAGAGGCTAGTGATTCATATGCAGGAGATTATGAAGGATCTAAAAATCCTATTATTAACATGTTTACTCCTGAACTAATGGAGAACCTTGAGTCCTCAGATGATGAATTTATTTACCCTAATGTTGATCATAAGAGGAATATTTTCTCTGACTATGAACAACAAATTTTTACTCAATCTGATTAGGAATAATTTTATAATGATGACTATAAGACTCACATGGTAGAATCTAGGTCAGATGAAAGGCAATGGAGAAAGCCCAGTGAAGAAGAAATCAAGTGTTTAACTATGGCTTCTATTACACAAGAAAAATCCTCGTACAATTTGAGGAATAGAAAGGTTGATAATGAGTAGGGAGTTCATTGATCATTGTTTGTCAAAATTAATCCTCATGATAAGGATTCCCCAAGGCCCAATGTTGTGAGTAGTAAAGATGAAGGGTTTGAAGCTGAAAAGAAAGGGAAACAAGAAGTTATTGCTGACAAGGTGAAGAAGAAATTTGGTAGGCCAAAGGGTCACCCTAATGTTTACACTGACTCCCCTACCTTTGATATGAGACATGCCTTGTCCAAAATGAAAGTGTCCATCCCTCTGCTTGAAATGTTGAAAATAGAAGAGCACAAAGCAGCGGCCCTGGCTATCATAAGTGAGTAGAGAACTACTCCTATTTTACAAGAGGAAGGGAAATCCTTGGACAAGCCAATTGTAATTAATGACATCTCTGATGTATGTTTTGGGACTATTGTGACACAAGAACCCTCTTCTATCAATCCTTTCTATGTTACTCTACTTGTAAATAATTGTTTGCTAAAAAACTGTATGATTGACTTTGGTGCTGCTACAACTGTAATGCCTTATCAAGTGATGAAGGAGTTAGGGTTACAAGTCAATACATCTAGTGGAAGGTGTTATTCCATGGATAATAGGGTAGTACCTATTGTAGGGACCTTTATTGGAATTGAAGTAAAGATTTTTGCATTCACAGAGGCCACATATAAAATGGATGTGGTTGTTGTTGATACAAAACCTCATTATGGCATGTTACTATCAAGACAATGGGCTACAGCAGTGGTTGGGAAGTTGCAACTAGATTTATCATATGCTACCATCCCAGTAAATGAAACTAAGGTAAAGTTGTATAGGGAGCCCCATTCTTCAGTCATGATTGAAGTGGTTTCTCCAGAGGATCTAAACTATTTTGTAGATATTGACATGAGAAATTTTGTGATTGAAGAAATAGTACCTCAGTTAAAAAATATAGATCCAATTGTGGATGAGTTAATTTTGAGCAAGATGGGCTCTGAAAAATGTTCTTTGATGGTGGATTCTCCAAGGAAGGATCGGGAGCTGGTGTGGTGTTCATTTCCCCATCAGGTATTACATTTAAATACTCATTCTTGCTAACTTTTCAATGTACCAATAATACTGCTGAGTATGAGGCTTTGATATTGGGATTAGATGTAGCCATAAAGCATGGTGTCAAATATTTAAAGGTTCATGGTGATTCCCAACTTGTTATAGCCCAAGTGAGATCTCAGTATGCTTCTAAGGATGAAAAGTTGAAACTGTACAGACATGTTGTTTGGGATAGAATAGAGTTTTTTGATGCTTTCAATTTGCTTTGGGTAGAAAGATCCAATAATATCATGGCAGATTTTCTTGCAAATATTTCCCTTAAGAGTGAAGACATAACCCTCACTGATGTGTCTATGTTAGAGGTCAAATCTAGGCCTGCAGTGCCTGATAATGTATATAATTGGCAAGTTTTTGAGGATGACTTTTATATCCTTAGGTTCCTTCAAGGCCTTGATCAATATGATGGTCAAAAAATCAATTTTAATGGTATACAACAATGTGTTGAAGGAAAAGAATGCATCATGGGAAATGAGATAGTACAGTTACCATCAAATCACATACCTAAAGGGTTAGTGGAACTAAAAGGGATGTTTAAAATAAATGATGTTTCTTTGTCTCAAAAGTCTAATGCTAAAATGGAGGACTTAGAGGAAATAAACTTGGGTTTAGAAAACTCCCCACAAATGGTATACATTCACAAGAAACTGAGTAGAGAGATCAGAGGAAACCTGATTAGAGTTTTTAAAAAATATAAACATGTGTTTGCTTGGTCTTATGATGACCTCAAAGCTTATAGGGCTGACCTGTTTCAGCATGAAATTCCTCTAAAGGAGGAAACTAGGCCTTTTAGATAGAAGTAGAGACCCATTAACCCTCTATTGGCTACCAAGATGCAAGTTGAGTTGACAAAACTGAGAGATGCTGGTATTATTGAACCAATTAGGCACTCAACTTGGGTTTCAAATCTTGTGCCAGTAAGGAAAAAGAATGGTGATATCAGGCTCTATGTTGATTTTAGGAACCTGAATGTGGCTTCACTTAAGGATAACTATGGATTGCCCAATATGGAGGCCATGCTGCATAGGGTGACTGGATGTGAACTCTTGTCAATGATGGATGGTTTCTCAGGGTATAATCAAGTGCTGTTCAAAGAATCAGAGCAATTTAAGATAGCCTTTACAACCCCATGGGGAACATATGTATATGTTCACATGCCTTTTGGTCTGAAAAATACTGGAGCAACATTTTAGAGAGCCATGGGTGTTGCATTTGAGGAGTTGATAAATGTCCTTATGGTTGTTTATCAAGATGATCTCACTGCTTATTCCAAGAAATCTGATGATCATTGTTCCTATTTGGAGAAGGTCATTCTTAAGGCTTTAGAATTTGGTGTGTCTTTGAATCCCAAAAAGTGTCAATTTGTTGTGACAGAAGGGAAGTTACTTGGACACATAGTGTCAAAAGAAGGAGTTAGGATTGATCTTAAAAGAATAGAAGCAATTAAAAAGGTCTCTCCACCAAAGAACATAAAAGGTGTGCAGTCATTCTTGCGATAGATTAATTTTGTAAGAAGATTAATTGCTAACTTTGTAGAATTGGTCAAACCAATAGTGAAGTTCCTAAAGAAGGAAGTGAAGTTTGATTGGAACCTTGAAGCTCAACAAGCTTTTGTAAAAATCAAACAAGCAATTCAGGAGGCCCCAGTTTTGGTATCACCTAATTATTTGAAACTATTTTCTCTATTTTCTTTTGCATCTTTTCATACTATTGTAGCTATCATTTTGCAAAAGGATCAAGAAGGGTATGAGCATCCTATAGCCTTTTTCAACAAATTGTTACAATCTACTGAATTAAATTATGAACTAATGGAGAAGCAAGCCTATGCACTTGTGAAGGAAGTTAAGGCTTTCAGACCATATCTGGTCTGCACAAAGGTTAGTGCTTATGTGCCTCATGCTGTAGTAAAGGATATCTTAACATAGAGTGAAGTCACAGGAAAGAGGTGCAAATGGATAAACAAGATTCAAGAGTTTGACCTAGAAATTCATATTACCAAATTGGTGAGAGGATTGGGACTTGCTAAGTTAATGACTGAGGAAAATATGGACCTTGTTCAGGTAAATAATGTTGCTGCTAACATGGATATGATTACTAGTATTGAAATACAAACCTGGTACAAGGATGTTATTTATTTTATTAAAAATGCTAAATGTCCATTTGAATTGAATGATAATCAAAGAAGAAGTCTAAGATTTCAAGCTCAGAGATATGTGTTGATCCAGGGTGATTTGTACTTGAAGGATAATGATGGTATTTTACTCTTTTGTCTAGATAAGCACCAATTAGAGAAAATGTTGAAAGAAATGCACTCTGGAATGTGTGGAGGACATCATTCTGCTTGATCAATAGCTCATAAAATCTTAAGGGCAGGATACTATTGGCCTATATTATTCAAAGACACTCATTCTTATGTGAGGAAATGTGAACCTTGTCAAAGGTTCTCTAAAAAATTGAAGTTCTCAAGTGCATTACTATTGAACCCTGTTGTTATAGAAGCTCCATTTGCAATGTGGGGTATGGATTTTATTGGAGGGTTCTCTGAGAAATCTAGTGGGGGACATAGTCACATTTTGGTGGCTACTGATTATTTTACCAAATGGATTGAAGCCATTCCAACCAAAAGGGCAACCAGTGCTGTTGTAATTGAATTTTTGATGAACAATATAATCACTAGATTTGGTGTCCCTATTAAATTGATTATTGACAATGCTATGAGTTTTAGGTCACAGGAGATCACTGATTTTTGCTTAGAAATGGGCATAGTATTGTCTTATTCATCCCCTTATCATCCACAGGCCAATGGACAGGCTGAATCTAACAACAAGAGTATTCTGTAGATTTTGAATAAAACCCTGGAAAAGAATAAGAGAAGCTGGCATGTAAAATTAAAATTAGCACTATGGGCTGATAGAATTTCTAAGAAGAGGGCTACTGGTAAGTCCCCTTTTGAAATGGTATATGGTGCTAAATCAAGATTTCCAGTAAATAACCTCCTTCCAATTTATAAATTTATGCGAGAAAAGGACATGGAGATCAGTGATCCACTGCAAGATAGAATGGTTCAGCTGATTGAATTAGATGAGATTAGGAGGGAAGGACAAAAGGAAAATATGAAGTTGCACCAGAAGATGAAGTATCTTTTTGATAAGAGAGAAACTATGAGAAAATTCTAGCCTAGTGATATGGTTCTTCAATGGAATGCCAAGGCTGAAGATAAAGGGAAACATAAAAAATTTGAGTCTTTGTGGTTGGGACCATATATTGTTCATCAAACCCATGGTAAGGACTCATATTTCTTGCAAAATTTGGATGGTGAAGAGCAAGAATTGCCAGTGCATGGACAGTTCCTGAAAATTTTCTTTAGCTAATTCTGTTCCATGCATGGTAGGTTTGTATATATGTATAGGTGTGTTTGTTTCTATGGTGTGTTTGTTTCATGTTTTAGGTTAAGGTTTTTTGGTCTGCCTCCCAGAGATTCATAAGTTCTTGCTATGATCTTACAATCAAGCATCCTTAGATAGAGCCACTATTGGATATATTCTTATTTTCTGAGGATTTTGTCTAAATTTTGTATTAAGTTTCCTTGTGAATACCTTGCCTGGTCTAGGTTTTGTAAAGTTTTAAAATTTGTCATAACCAAGTTTGAAAATAGCTCCCCTAGGGTTTTGTCATTAAAGAATTTTGAATTAGTATGAAAATCTTTGAAATAGCCTTGAGTCTTCTAATTCATCATTTCTTTTTGGTTCCTTTAGTTTTCTAAAGAAGTGCATGTGGCTTTTTCCTTAGTCAGTCACCAAGTTGTGTATTGTTATGTCATGTGTCTAATCTATTTAGTGAACTAGAGAGTGTGTTGAAAGTGCTAAGTGTTGTCTTTGTTCACATAGTCTCCAAATATCCAGCAGTTATCAGAAAACATCTACCAATTCAGTGAATGCATTATCTCCAATTCACGTATTCTTTGGCAGTTCTTTGCTTACACTCAGCGACTTGGCGACAATAGTTATCACTCATTCTCTGAATCTAGTGGTTAAAGGAAAAATAACCTAGCGACTTGGATAGTACCATAGATCATTGTCAGGATCGATGGTTGTGAATAATCTCAGATATCATTAGGTCCTACATGTTTCATTTGGCGAATGAGTGGCTGTGTAAAGTTTTCTAAGTTTGGCATCCCTGACAGTTTGGTATGAAAAATTTAGCAGAATGGGTTGCTTCAAGTGTTCACTTGTTCTCAAAATAAATTAGTAAAAAGCTAAATGATCTAGCGATTTAGTGAATCATGTGGTCGCAGGTTCTCTAAAAAGAAAGGTAAAGGGCATAATCATTTGGTGAATGCATGAATAAAAGGATTTGCTAAGTTGTGAGTCTTCAGTCACTTAATCATGGATTTGAAATACCCAATGATTAATATGATCTGGCGATTTAGAAAACCCTTTGTTCACTGAATCTTGTAATCAAATGACCAAGGATCAAATATTTTAGTGAACTGGCGATAGTCGTAGGTCATCAACAAGATCAACGGTTCTTTCAGAATCTCAGAATAAAGATGAGGGTTAACATTAGATTTAGTGACTCAGAGAGTAAAGGCGTCACTAGTTCTCCAAGTATTTCAGTAGTTAAGTGATTCATTAGGTGAATGCATGAACCCTTTATTCACTGAATCTCCAAAAGATTTCATAGTTAGCCAGGACATTAAGAGAATGTGAGATAGCTTTGTTCGCTGGTTCGCTAAATGATAACTGCACTCAAATGCTCGAAGGGTGTCACTATGTTCACTTATTCATGAAAAGTATCATGAGTTAAGGATTGCATTTCGAGAACCTGTGAAGGCTTTGTTTGCTAGTTCTCTGAATATATGTTAAGGTTAACACTGTATTTAGCGATCACAAGAAGATTTCAGTCGTGGATTTGCTGAATGGGCCCAGTTGGAAAAGCTAAAAAGAAAAGAAAAGGGACCATTGCCTCCATGGATAAAGTATAGTATCAAGCTGGAAAGTAAACTAATGAGCCATCTAATCAATTTCAAAGGAAGATTGCGTGATGTAAACATGCTTAAAGTATAGGATCTTAATCATTTTCCTCTTTGCCTTGTTTCCAAGTTGTTTAATCTATTTGTCAACATCTATGCATCGCCTAGCTCCATTTTGAAAACTGGTGACAAGCAAAATTGAATGTGGGAACAATTAAGGAGATTTGTAGTAATTGTGGTAGCTTTACACATTTGGTCCATATCGATAAATCATTGTTTATCCTATTATAAGGATGTTAGGTGTAAATAATACAAGGATATCCCCAAGGTCCCTTAGGCTTCTACGACCAGTGTAGTTTGGGGAAAAATGGGAGAGAGATCATAATTGGGGTGATTTTTACTTGGGGGAGAATGCTACAATTTTGAGAGTCTACAGTTGCCCCCAACCCCCACATCTATTACCAAAATTTGTGCCTCCAAGGGTTTCTTGTTTGGAATTTGTGTGGTAGTTGATGTTGACATATAGAGAACTTCTAGCCCCTCACAAGAAGGGTACATTCACACCTAGGCAATTTAGGATAGGTGACTTCCTAGTAGGAAAGAGGGAATTTCCTCAAATTAATGCATGGTTAAATCAGTTCAAAATGGCTACTAGTGCTTCTAGACATGTAGATCCTGAGGACTTTATCAAAACTGCCAGGATGCTATACATCCCAAATATTGGTGTGAGCAAAGAACATGAAGGCTTGGATGAGGAAGATGTAGTTAGAAACATCATTGATGATGATGAGGTCAAAAGGAGATGGAACAGGTACTTTGATTTGATAGACTTGTCAAAACAAGTGATGGTAGCCAAGCTTCCTTTTGAGGGTTTCTTCCTTGACCTTCCTTATTTGAAAAGAATTGACAAGATGATAGAGATGCATGACACTCTATCAAATCAATTGGAGAGGTTGATTGACCAGAGTCAACCAAAGAAAAAGAAAGAATACTCATCTTCTAATCAAGAGGAGTTCTCTGATGAATCATAAGAAGGGAATAGCCCACCACAAATTGAGGATGTACAGAGTGTTCAGCCTATTGAAAACCAACCAAAAATAGGGGATACTTCAGAGCCACCTTTGAATAGATAGAGGCTTGAGGAAGGAGAGCCTTCAAGGAAAGAAAAAAAAAAGAGATTAATTGATGGAGCATCTGCTCTAGTGCTAGGTGATAGGATTTACCATCACCAATTGAGAAAAGCAATAAGAGGAGGAAAGAAAGTGGCCACTGATGAAACAGATAAGGAATAGTCCCTGTGGTCAGAAAAGGATATCAAAGAGGTCTATGAGGAGGAATTTTTGAGTGATGACTAGTTTATTAAAACTGACAAATTCAAGAGTTTCCTTATTTGGAATAAGCAACAAGAAGTGAGGAAACTTTTGCATGAAGGTATGGTGCCAAGTGAAGAAACATTGAGAGCCTTAGCTACTTATGATCCTAGCCTCGATCCTATGACTACAGATGAAGCTAGACAATTGGTCAAGTCAAGTGGAATGCTATTGACTCTAGGATGGGATCTGACTTCTACTTTCATCATAGACCAAATAGGAAAGCAACTGCAAGGCAGCCTCTCATATGAGGTTCACATTGGTGATATGATAAGAGGAGGTTTCTATGACCCTAAGTCTCAAGCTGTTGCAATGTAGTCCATGGACCCTAGGACTCAAAAGCCATCTCTTTTGAGTATAGAGGATAAAATGGAAGGGAATTAGATAATTTGGACTGTACAGAATACAACTGACCTTGAAGTTTCTAAGGTAGTAACTCATTGGGCTAACCTGAATGAGGCAAAGATAGCTAAATTATCTGAAAGGTAGTCAAAGTTGTTTGAAAGTGAAAACCTGGTAGCCAAGGATAGAGATTTAAAATTGATGAAAATCAAGTAGCTAGAAGATGAATTGGCAGAGATAAGAGTTAAGCTTGAAGAAGCTTCAAAGGTAGTTGTTGTCCCCCCTATGCAGATTGAGGTCCCAATTCAAATTGATGAAGAAATACCTAAGGGACTTACTGAAGATTTGGGTAAGATAAGGATAGAGGCATCTTTGGACACCATGTCAAAGATTGTGTAATATAGGCAAGATAAGATAATAGAGAAAATGGATACAGTTTATCAATCAGTCAGCCAATTGCACCAGACCAACAGAAAGGTAAATGAATCATTGGCTACTTTGGAAAGACTTCATAGTGTTTGGTCTAGGAGAAGTTTATTGTTTGATAAACTTGATAGTCTATAGGATCATAAGCCTAAGATCCCTGGGTTAGTGATAGAAGGTTTTGAGAAGATTGGCTTAGTCAGTGCTGTTTCAAAGTTTTTTAAAGGTAAGTCCAACCAGGTTAGGGCTAAGTTGTTAATGTTTCATAAGCATTATAGAAAATGTCTTCCATCAATATGTGATGACAATGGAGATGTGATCAAGTTGGAGGAATGGAAACTATCAATGGATCAATTAGCAATTACACAAGATGCTTTCCTTAATAGTGACAATACTTTGGATTTTGAGAGGTGTAATAGCATAATTGACAGTCTCTTTAAAATTGAAAATGATTTCATACACTTTGTGATAGAAGCCAAAAATATAACTGATTCCATGTGGGATAAGCAAGTCAAATTGTTACAAGAATTATAGACTTAGAATTGGCCATCAGATGATGAAGTAGTGGCTTGGGAGATGCTGACAACAAAGAAGAAAAAAAGGCCAGTTGTCCAACTTATAGAGGAAGAGGAAGAATAGAGCTGCAGATGGCACCTGATTCAAAAATTGAGGGAGAGCAAGTTTCAAACAAAGGATGATGTAAGTTAGCTGGAATGGTGGTCATCATTCATGCAATGAATTTAGCAACTGCTCTGAAATATCTTTAGACAAAGATGCCACTTGTGGAATTGTTGAAGAAAGATTTTTGTAATGTGTTGTTACAATCTATTTGTCAGTTTGTAATCTTGTCTTTAGTGTAGGATATTTTCTAGCCATCCCAAGCTTGTTGCATCCTTTTGAGGATTCCAAGATGGCTAAGTTATATTTAGCAAGTTTTGACTCTTTTGAGGGGGGTTGAGAAATATACTGTAGAGAGAGGCTTGACGTTATTGTTGAAATTTTAGAATGTTTTGTCAGATTTTTGAAATGTATTGATGTAGTGAAATTTTACTGGAATACAAAAGAATTCCCTTGCATGATTTCAATTGTCTTCTTGTTTGAACTCTATGGCTTTGTGTATTGAATCTGTAAGGTAGTTTTGATATACTATTTACAAGGTATCTATGATTTTAATCTCTAGTTCCTTTCAAGGAAAGGGTAATGTCTTTAGGTTAATTTTTAAGAGCTTAGGAGTTTTGGCAAGAATTTGATGATCAAATGTGTTTAAGAGAGGATGAATTGTAAGGCATTTCATCTAGGATTTGTTTGTGTTTCATTTAGAAGATTTCTGTAGATGTATGTTTCACTGTTTGACTCTATACCCTAGGATAAGGCACTGGTTTATCCTCAATTTGTAGGGATCTCATCATCAACACAACTTAAATGACTAGTTACTTCCATATGTGTTTGAAAGACTAAGATGATAATGTTTGTATTAAGGATATAAACTAATGTTATGATCCTTTTAAGAAGTAGATCTGACATAGGTACACCCACTTGAGTATTCATACTCAAAGTGAAGAAGGTTCTCTATCCTTATTACCTTAGTGTTTGCATTGTGTTAGATTATGACCATTGGGATTATAGGAGTATTCAATAATCTATAGATTTGAGCACTAACACAAACCTAACTAGTGTACATGGAAACAAAATAACTTCAACTAAAGTATTTAATCAAGAATTGTCACTAAACATGCAATTCTTGAATGTCACTAGTGAGTTCTTTGACAATGTATGAATCTGGTCCCTATTTTTCATGAATCAAATATGGACCTAACCAGATTGGATGAAATTTTCCATGTTTTCCTTTTTCTTCCAATTTGGCATTCCAGAGCAATATGAAGTCATTGAGTTCAAAATTCCTTTCTATGGATTTTTTGTCATACAAATTCTTGACTTGCAACTGCATCTTAACATTCTTTGATGCTCATTCTCTCTTGGTTTCATCCAAATTAATCAAGTCTTGAATCCTCAAATTTATTTCATCATCTAAATCTTTATTTTACAGCTGGGCAAAATTGTACATTTCTAGAAAGTTGTTTTGAGGAATCCTTGCATGTATTCCATAGACCAGATAAAAAGAGGCACAACTAATTTTATTCTTAATAGTTACTCTATCAGCCCACAAAACCAATGGAAATTTTGAATTCCATAATTTTTTATTCTTTTCAAGGGTCCACTTAACAATCTTTATTAGGCTTTTATTTGTTGATTCTTCTTGTCCATTTCCTTGTGTATGATAGGGTGAAGAATATGACATCTGGATCCCTTAACTTGTTAGGAATAGTCTAAAGAGATAACTAAGGGGGGGGTAAATTAGTTATATAATAGTTTCAATACTTTATCTTATTAAGTATACTTAAACTTTAAGCATAAACATAATGAAAGAACACTTGAACACAACACCAATATTTTGGTTACGGGGTAACCCAAAATAGGTAAAAACCTTCGTGGGAATTAACACCCACTAATAAGTTGTACAAGTGTATAATGATCATTGTTAGAAGATCTTACAACCCTATTAGGATTTTATCTTTACAATGCAATAAGTACAGTGACCTAGTCAAAGGTTGGACCCTATTAGGAGTCTTTTATGATTGACCTTGTTAGGGGTGAGGACACACTATCTGAGAGCTCACTGCTCAAAGGGTTGAAGGCTGCAACCTTCTAAATAATAGATACATGCTATATCTGGATCTTGGTGAAATGTGAGGTAGACCTTCTATCTTGATCAATTCCAATGAATAGCACACTATATCTTCTCTTTCACATAGACCTCTTCTTGATGACACAATACTTCACACTCTCTCCTCTTCTCTAATTTATCATCTTTATGTCATCCTCCTAGCGATCACAAATGACTGGCTATAAGTATCTTTCCTCTAAATGATATGATCAAGTTGGCCTATTAGAACTAGTTTGAAATAATATTAGAGAAACAATAACACTCTCTAATTTCATCTTTGTCAAGTCTACTAAGTATGCAACACAAATTGGAACTTGTCCAAATTAATAAGTGTAGACACAGGCTACACACTATTGGCTCTACCAAATTAACTGATACTTTCTCCTCAAGATGAATTACATCATGTGCTCTTAAAAAAACATTCTTAACTCTTCTCCAATCACTAATCCAAGCATGCTTACCAAAATTATAGGTGCAACTCCTTTACCAATATAATCTTTGTTGGCTTTTCTAGATAAAAATAGGAAACTACAACTGGTGAATAGCAAGGAAACTGCAACTAGTGAATAGCAACTACATAACTTCACTTCTAATTCATGCAATAATTTTCATCCATGAATGTGATATCACTAACATGTCTCCCTCACATATCCAAATGTGCAAGGCTCCATGATAACTATATGGGCAATCACTCACAAAGCACTGCCTATAACTTTGTCAGGAACACTGCTGACACAAGTTGCTACATAATTTTTTGTACTAACAATTAACCTTTGTATCCATGATATCATGTTGATAAAATTTCCATGATACATATACTCAAATCTTAGTTCATAAATCTTCCATTATTTCTACTTACCATATGTTGTCATCAATGACAAATATACAGTCAGTATTGGCTTGCTAGAAAATCTTCAATAATCTCCCCCTTTGGCATTGATGGAAACATATGGAATGAAAAACACCACCAATAAAAATTAAAAATTCTTTAATAACATTCTCCATTTCCTCATCAAAAACTCCCCCAAGGATGAATCCTTCATCTGCTGCAATATTCTTCAATATTCTCCATTTCCTCAATTGAACTGCTTCCAAGACTGAATACTACTCCCTCTTGCTACTATATATTACTCCTTCATTTTGTATGTTCTCCCCCTTTAATACTATTTTTATTATTATATACTACTCCCCCTTTGACATCAATGGAAAAGGGTGCCAAACATTTAAGCTGTGATACTACTCCTGAATTAGAGTAATCAATCATCCATCAGTCACTTAGGAATGATGCTCTTTCCACTTTCTCTAAGTAGAATCAAGGAAGGGAATTACTCCTAGATTCTCCTTGAGATACTCAAAAGTATCCTTTGGTAAAGGCTTTGTTAATATATCTACTAGATGTTCCTTTATACTCACATAATCCAATTTGACTTCTTTCTCTTCCACTTTCTCTCTAAGCAAGTGATACTTAATCTCTATGTTTTTTGTCTTTGCATGCATCAAAGGATTCTTTGACATGTTGATAGTGCTAGTATTATCAAAATGAATAAAAATAGGATAATCAATCTAAATTCCAAAATCCTTTATCATCTACTTGATCCAAAAAATTGTAGAAGAATTCAAAGATGATGCAATATACCCTACTTTTGTTGTTGACTAAGAAATACAATTCTACTTCTTTCTTGTCTAAGTGACAAGTCTGTCACCAAGAAACATTGCTCCTCCTAATGTACTCTTTCTATCATAAATGCATCCTACCTAATCTACATTTTTATATACATGAAGCTTAACATTCTTTGAGTTAGGATACCATAGACAATAATCTATAGTGCCCTACAAATATCTAAACATTCTCTTTACTACCATGAGGTGACTTTGTTTAGGCTGTGCTACAAATCTTCCAACAATACCAAATGCATTGGAAATTTCTAGTCTTGTTTGAGTAAGATATATGAGTTTACCAATCATAGACTTCTATAATGTTATATCTACTTTTGGAGAATAATCTTCTTTTTTAAGCTTGCATCATGTTATCATAGGTGTACCCATTAGCTTTTGATCATCTATCTTGAATTTATTCTATATCTCTTTCACATACTTGGACTAATTAATGAAAATACCTTTCTCTGTCTACTATACATTGAATCCAAATAAGAACTTAATAGGTCCAGTCATGTTCATCTCAAACTCTCTTTGCATCTCCTTAGCAAGTTTTGCACTAATTTTTTCATTACCTTGAAAGATAATGTCATCAAAAAATATAGATACAAGTAGTAAACCTTTAGATGTCTCTCTTATGAATAGATTACAATCTACTAATCTTTTCTTGAATTCATTTTTTGTTAGATATCCATCAAGTCTCTTATACCATGCTTTAGGGGATTTCTTAAGTCCATAGAGGGCTTTCTTCAATCTTCATACCATATCAAGTTTTTATAATAAGGTGAATCCTTTTGGCTGCTCAATGTATAATTCTTCCTTTAGGTCTCCATTCAAGAATGCTGACTTAACATCCATCTCATAAAATTTCAAGTTTTTGAATGTTACATACGCTAGAAAAAACTTAATGGCTTCTAATCTACTCACTGGTGCAAATGTCACTAAATAATCAATATCTTCTCTTTGCACATATCCCTTACATACTAACCTTGCTTTATTCCTTACTATTGTACCATATTCATTCATCTTATTTCTAAATATCCACTTTGTTCCAATCACATTCTTATCACTAGGTCTTGGGACCACTTCCCAAGTATCATTCTTGATAGTCTGATCTAGTTCTTCTTTCATAGCATCATGCCAATCTAAATCATTACATGCATCTTCAAAACTTAAAGGTTCAATCTAAGATAGTAAACATATAGCCTCATGGCTTGCCGAGCTCTTTCCTTTTGATCTTTTTGTGAATTTTCTTCTCTCATCTCCAATGATGTCATGCTTAGAGTGATATCTAGATGTAAACTTTGGAACTCTAGGTGATACTGTCTCATCTTCATTCTGAGTTTCTTTTTCACTTGTCTTAGGGTCATTGAATAATACATCAATACTATGAAACATCTCTTCAACATCTGTCTCACTAGTGGAAGGACTGGGTTCTTCTTCAATCATAGGTGCATAATCATGATATCTTTCTTGAACCATAAACTTTTCATCAATCTTAACATGATCACTTTCAATAATCTTCTTCAATCTCAAATTAAAACATCTATAAGCTTTTATTTTAGTAGAGTAACTAAGGAAAATACCTTCATCACTTCTTTTCTCAAACTTTCCTATTGCTCCATCCCTCTTGATGTAGCACTTGCTTCCAAAGATTCTAAAGTATTTCACTTTGGGAACATTACCAAACCATAGCTCATAAGGTGTCTTATCCATGCCAGGCCTCAATTGTATTCTATTGATGGTATAGACTGTTATATTGACACCATCTCTCCAATAGTTATGTGCAACATTTACTTCAATCATGATAGTGCATGCTGTATCAAGGATGATCCTATTCCTTCTCTCAGAAATCACATTCTACTGAGGGATTTTAGGTGCACTCAACTATCTCTTTATGCCATGTTCTTTAAAGTACTCATAGAATCTGTCAGAGGTGAATTCTCCCCTCTATCCAATCTTTGACATTTTATCTTTATTCTAGATTCATTCTCAACCTTAGCTTTCAATATTTTGAACTTCTCAAATGCTTTTGAATTATCTTTCAAGAACACAACCCACATCATTATAGATAATCGTCTACAAAAAAACTGAAATACCTTTCATTATAGCATGATCTTGTTTGAGTTGGTCCACATAGGTCTATATGAATTAGATCCAAATTATTCTCTACTGAATTATTCTTTCTTTTGAATGAATTCCTCACATGATTTCCCATCACACATTCCCTACAAATAGTATCAACTAGCTTTTCTATGCTAGGTAGATCTCTTACTTCCTTCACATTTATTATACTTACCATGTTATCAAAATTGATATGACATAGTCTTTTATGCCATATCAAACTATCATCAACTTTAGCAACAAAACAACTTGCTTCTAAATTAAGGTTAAAAATGTTACCTTTAGTCTTTGAACCTGATGCAATCATAACACCATCCTTATTATTAATGATGCACTTGTTGTCTTTGAACTCCAACTAATAACCTTTTCAAGCAACTACCCAACACTAAGAAGGTTATGTTGTAGACCATCTACATAGAGAACATCATCAATTTTATTATTTCCATCCAATGTGATAGATCCCCTACCAATGATAGGTTTAGGAGTGTTATCTCAAAATCTAACCATGCCACCTTTGTATTTTTCTAGATGAACAAATCTATCTTTATCACCTGTCATGTGATGTGAACAATTGATATCTATAATCCAATATGTCCTTATGTCTTCTTGTGAAATCAATGATAGCTCTTGTTCCCTTTTCTCATCTTCATGATCAATCTCATAATAAATCATCTCCATAATAGCAATGAATCAACATTCATCTTCAACTAAATCATCATCTAATACTCCATCTCTAGCATAGTAACATTCCTTTGTATACTTAGGCTTGTAGTTATTCTTGAACTTCTTAACTCTTGTAGGACACTTAGATGCAAAGTGACCAATCTTATTACATGAAAAGCACTTGAATGGTAATTGACCTTATTATTTTCCTTTTCCTTTCTTTTCTCTTTTAGAAATCATAGCAATGAAATCATAGAGTTCTTTCTCTTCATCATCATCATCAAAATTACTAGAAGTGTTTATAGATTTATTACCATGGACTAATGCTTTGAAGGTTGTCTCACTTTTAGGTTATGTCTTCAATCTTGAAATCTTAAAAGCTAAAATTTTTCTGATCAAGGTCTCTCTCTTGAAATTTTTTGTAAGCTGCATGGTCTCATCAAAGATTTTGATCTTGTTTTCATACTCTACTATAAGAGTAGTCATCAACTTATCCATAATGTCTTCCTCCAAGATCTCTCCACTATTGTTTCTGATTCTAGCAACTACTTGATTAATACTTTAGTTTTAAGCTCTGATGTTTTATTTAGGTAGCATCTCTAATGCATTGTATCTTTTCTTCCATATCTATCTATGTGCATTATTTTCTTGTGTATCTCCTTTAAACATGTCTTCTAGGTGCTTCCATATCTTGTAAGTTGTGTCTACTTTCTTTATCTCTAAAAACTCACTATTGCATAAGGCACTGATAAGGGATTATTTGGCTATTGCATTCTAATGGAATAAATCCTTTTTCTTTTCAGTAGCATCTTCCTTTGCAAGATCTTCTAGAGAGGGGATCTTAACTTCTTTGATAGACACTTCAAAAAATTCAAAAGAAATACATTGTAAATGTGTGATCATTTTGTTCTTCCAATCTAGATAGTTCTATCCATCAAACTTAGGACTTCCTTTCCTAAATAATGCCATCTAATTAACCTCAAGTTGTTAAAATTTATGTCTGAGTCACTAGGCTCTAATACCAATTTTTAGGAATAGTCCCAAGAGATCACTTAGAGGGGGTGGTGAATCATTTATCTACTACTTTCAATTCTTTATCCTATTAAGTATACTTAAAATTTAAGCATAAACACAATTAAAGAACACTTGAACACAACACCAATATTTTGGTTATGGGGAAACCCAAAATAGGTAAAAGCCTTGGTGGGAATTCACACCCACTAATAAGTTGCACTAGTGTATAATGATCTTTGTTAGAAGATCTTATAACCCTGTTAGGAGTTGATATTTACAATGAAATAAGTACAGTGACCTACTCAAAGGTCAGACCCTATTAGGATTCTTTTATGATGGACCTTATTAACTGTGAGGATGGATTGTTTGAGAGCTCATTACTCAAAGGGGTTAAGGCTGAAACCTTCTAAATAATAAATACATACTATATCTGGATCTTGGTGAACTATGGTGTAGACCTGCTGTCATGATCAATTCCAATGAATAGCATAGTCTATCTTATCTGTCACATAGACCTCTTCTTCATGACATAGTACTTTGCACTCTCTCCTCTTTTGTAAATTATCATATTTATGCCATCCTCCTAGAGATCACAAATGATCGGCTATAAGTATCTTTCCTCTAAATGATATGATCAAGTCAGCCTATTCGAACCACCTTGAGATCATATTAGAGAAACAATAAAACTCTCCAATTACATCTCCATCGGCTCTACTAACCATGCAACATAAACTAGGACCTATCCAAATTAGTAAGTGTAGACACACACTACACACTGTCAGCTATACCAAATTAACTAATACTTTCTCCTCAAGCTTAATTAAATCATGCTCTCTTAACAAAATGTTCTTAAAGTTAGTGCTCAGATCTATAGATGATTTAAGATTCACAAAAATCTTGAAATTATAACTCCATTAATCCCAATAGATACATCTAAAAAAATTGGTGACTCTGGGATAGTGCTTTAAGTTTGTGGTCCTCTAAGTTTGGTGGCTTTGATATTCTAGCTTAGCAGAATTGATAAAGGTGGGTTTCTCTTTTGTTCACCTATTCTTGAAATAAGTTGGTAAAGTTCTACATCTTCTGGCGACACAATGAATGAAGTATTCATGCATTCTCTTAAAATGTTAGTTATGATAAAAACACATTCCATAAATGGGTGAATCAAATGGTCAAGTATGTTTTTAACCTTTAGTCACTTGATCTCATAATGAAACAGTCAATGTTTAAAACATTGGGAGATTCAGTGAACACTTTGTTCACCAAGTCTCGTAATCAAAAGATGACTGTCCTGATCATTTAACAATTTAACAATATTCATTGACTGATGTCAAGATCAATGGTTAACTCTTAATCTCAAATTGAAACATGAAGTTAGGAAAGAATTCAGTGACTTAGAGAATAATCTTGTTCACTAGATCTCACAAGAAACATGCGGTTAAGTTTTCCTTTCAGTGAATGAGCAAAGCCTTTGGTCGCTAGATCTCAGAATAAGTTAGTAGTTAACCAAAGCATTAAGAGATTAAGAGATAGCCATTGTTTCTGATTCTACAGATGGTGACTATGGTCAGATGCTTGGGTAATATTTCTTTGATTTCTAATTCTCTAAATATAAGCTAGGGTTATATTTTCATCTTGCGATCATGTAAACCTTCAGCCGCTAGATCTCTAAAATGGGCTCAGTTGAGGAAAATAATAAAAGGCTTAGAGACCATTGCTACATGGATAAAGTACACTATTGAGTTGGATAAAAGAAAAAGGGCATCCAATCAGATTTAAAGGAGGTTTTATTACGTAAACAGGGTTTTAAAGCATAAAAAATGTAATCATTTCTTTTCTGCCTTGTTTTTGAGTTTTTTAATCTATCTGTAAACATCCCAGCATTGGCTAGCACTAATTTGAAAATTGGTGATATGTGAAATTGAATGCAGAAGTGATTAAAGTTAGATTTACAATGATTTTGGCAACTGTACGCATTCAATTTGCATCAATAAATAATCTAAACTCATTGTTTTCTATGTTCGAGATAATTTGAAGAGAATTATGTTTTCTTGAGCAATCCCAGAGTGCTAAGCAAGTTAAGTTTGCAGAGCTAAGAGCAATTTTGTAGAAGAAATGAGTCAACTAGAGCTCAACATGACTTCTTCCAATGGTGAAGCCAAGGCCAAAGGTGGTGAAGAAAGAAATAAGCCCAATTACTTATATGATTTTATCAAGTTGGTGCCTCATTCCAGTCAAAACAAGAAGGCTTCTGATGAGTTCTTTTAAGATTTTATAGATCATTACATCAATCCCACCACACCATCTTGCTCAAGTTATAGTCTTTTCAATCATTTTCATGGAAATAGGAGTAACAAAGTACTTATTTGTAATGGTTGGGCTTTGGGCTTAGGAAAATTGGTTTTCCTTGATGTGTTTTTAGATGTGGACTTAATTATTGGGTTGGATAGGCTGTATGATCCCATCTCCAAAATAATTAGGAAGGAGGACCAGTCACCCTTGGTTACTCTCGATAGTGGTTCTTTCATAAAAGCTTTTTTTTTTATACGTCCTCTACTAAAATTTACTTAAGCAAAGAAAGAGAGATGTATATAAATCACATGTGGTCAATAAAATACCAGATGGTTAGACATATCCTAAAGCAAGATAGATATATAGCCCCCATCCCTACTAGCATGAATGCCCCTTACCAGTTTAAATCCCTCCATTTCTATATGAAGCAGACATGTTATGGGTTATGTAGAGTTTTAGGGATTAATGGGGATGAAGAATTTTTGCCTACTAATCTTTTGATGATGATCTTGGATATCCAAAAAACTCTAGTGAACACTAACTATGATTACATCTAGTATATAATTGATATGATTCATGAATGGATAATGTTTGTGAAAGAAAGAAAGAGGTTCGTCAAGTTCTTGCATTACTCTATATTGATGCATTTGATTCTATTTTTCAACATCAATAGTTTTGATTTGAATATGCTAAAACTAAGATTCACCTTCCAAGACTAGCATAATCTAGTCCACCTATGAATGAGGGTGTGGAATTATACTTCAAATGAGTGTGACTATTATGTTTGCCAAAATTTCATTATTTATCCCATCCTGAGATTGCTAGGCATTAATGTTTCAAGGTTACCAACTAGGGTTCTTAAACTCCTAAGATCCATGCATTTGGGGGATAAATGTGAGGGAAACCATAATTGGGGAGATTTATACTATGGGGAAAATTCTATAATTATAAGAGTTTATAATTTCCCCCAACCCCCACATTTGTTACCAAAATTTATGCCACCAAGAGTTGCCTCTTTGGAATTTATTTGGTAGTTGATGTGAATAGAGAAAGAACTCTTGGCCCCTCATAGGAAAGGTACTTTCACACCTAGGTAGTTCAGAATTGGTAACTTCCTGATTAGTAAGAGGGCTTTCCCACAAATTAGCACCTGGCTAAATCATTTTAAGATGGTATCTTGTGTTTTTAGACATGTGGACCTTGAGGATTTCATTAAGACTACAATAATGACACTAATTCCTGGCATTTGTGTCACTAGGGAGCATGACGGCCTAGATGAGGAGGACGTGATTAGAAATGTTATGGAGAAGGATGAAATTACTAAGAGATGGAACAGGTACTTTGACCTGATGGATTTACAAGCCCAATTGAAAGGGGTTGAAATTCCTTTTGAAGGCTTCTTCCCTAACCTTCCCTACTTGAAAAGGATTGTCAAAATGATAGAGATGCAAGATACTCTATCAAATCAATTGGAAGGACTACTTGAGAAAAAGAAGACCAAGAAAAAGAAGAGTTATTCATCCTCTGATTATGAGGAATTCTCTAATGAATCTCAAGAGGGAAATAGCCCACCACAAGATGGGAATTCACCAGTTATCAATCTTACTGAAGACCAACCAGAGGAAAATAGCCTTCCAGATCTACCATTGAAGAAATAGAGGCTTGAAATGGGAGAACCTTCCAAGGAGAAAAAACAAAAAAGGGTGACTGAGAGAGCATCTGATCTTGTACAAGATGATAGGGCATACCATCACCAATTAAGAAAAACTATAAGAGCCAGCAAGATGGTGTCCACTAATGAAGGAACTGAGGAACAATCCCTGTGATTAGGATAGGATGTGAGAGAGGTGTACATCAAGAGGATTTTTTAAGTGATGACCAATTCATCAAGAGTGATGAATTCAATAACTTTCTTATTTGGAGAAAGCAAAAAGAAGTAGCTATGGCTATGCCCAAATGAATGGAGCCAAGTGAAGAAGCTTTGAGGGCTCTAGCTTCTTATGATCCTAGCCTTGAGGCTATAACTATAGAAGAAGCTAGAGAAATGGTTAGATCAAGTGGAATGCTTCTAATTCTAGGATGGGATTTGACCTCTGCATTTATCATTGATCATATATGAAAGCAACCATAGGGAAATTTATCTTATGAAGTTCATATTGGTAATATGATTAGAGGAAGTGGCTATGATGCTAAGTCCTAGGGTGTTACAATGTGGTATATAGCCCCACGGACTCAAAAGCCATCTCTAGTAAGTATAGAGGATCAGATGGAAGGATATAAAATCATATGGACTCTACAGAACACAACTGATCTTGAGGTCTCCAAGGAAGTGACCCATTTTCCTAACCTGAATGAAGCAAAGTTACCTTAATTATCTAAAAGATATGCAAAATTATTTGAGAGTTCAACTAGCTTGGCCAAACATAGAGATCTAAAACTGATAAAGATCAATCAGTTAGAAGATGAGTTGGCAGAATTAAAGGTTAAGCTTGAAGAAGCTTCAAAGGTAGTCCCTCCTCCTACACCACAAATTGAAATTCCTCCTGAATAGATACCAAAAACTCATGATGAGCCTTCTGAGGATTTTGAGAAGATCAAGCTTGATGTCTCCATGAAAATAATGATAGGTATTGTTACTCATATGTTTGACATGATTAAAGAGAAAATGGACTCTATCCATCAGTTAGTGAGCACCTTGCCTAAGGTCAATGAAAAGGCTAATGAAGCATTGGCTACTTAAGGGGTTAGTAGAGTTGGAGGGTATGTTTAAGATAAATGATGGGTACATGCTTCAAAAATCTAAGACTAAAATGGAGGACCTAGAGGAAATAAATTTAGGTTCAGAAACATCCCCTCAAACAATATATATTGGAAAAAGGTTGAGTAAGGGGGTTAGAGGAAATTTTATAAGATTGTTAAAAGGATACAAGCATGTTTTTTTTTGGTCATATGATGAGCTTAAGGCTTATAGAGAAGACCTCTTTCAACATGAAATTCCACTCAAGGAGGATACTAAGCCTTTTAGACAAACAAAAAGACCCATCAATCCCCTGCTATCCATAGAAATGCAGGCTAAATTGACAAAATTGAGAGATGCTAGTATCATTGACCCTATAAGGCATTCTAGATGGGTCTCAAATCTTGTGCCAGTGAGAAAAAATAATGGTGACATAAGACTTTTTGTTGATTTTAGGAATCTGAATGTGGCTTCATTAAAAGATAATTATGGATTGCCAAATATGGAATCCATGTTGCATAAGGTAACTAGTTGTGAGCTCTTATCAATGATGGATGGTTTTTCAGGTTATAATCAAGTGCTAGTCAAACAATCAGAGTAGTTTAAAACAACATTTACAACCCCATGGGGAACATATGTGTATCTGTGCATGCATTTTGGTTTGAAAAATGCTGGAGCAACTTTTCAAAGGGAAATGGATGTTGCTTTTAAAGAATTGATTGATGTCCTTATGGTTGTGTATGAGGATGATCTTGCTACTTATTCTAAGAAGGTTGAGGACCACTGTAATCATTTGGAAAAGGTCATTATTAAAGCTCTAGAATTTGGTATTTCCTTAAATTCTAAAAAATGGCAATTTGCTATGACAGAAGGGAAGCTGCTTGGACATATAGTTTCAAAAGAAGGATTCAAGATTGACCCTGAAAGAGTAGAGGCAATCAAGAAGGTACCTCTACCAAAGAATATAAAGGGTGTGCAATATTTCTTAGGAGAGATTAATTTTGTCAAGAAATTTATTGCTAACTTTGTAGAAATGGTCAAGCCTATAGTCAAAGTCCTGAAGAAATATGTAAAGTTTGATTGGAACAGTGAGGCTCAACAAGCTTTTGAGAAAATTAAACAAGCAATCCAAGAGGCCCATGTCTTAATCTCACCTGATTATTCAAATCCATTTTCTCTATTCTCCTTTGCCTCTTTTCATACTATTACAGTTGTCCTATTACAAAAGGAACAAGAAGGATTTGAACATCCCATAGCCTTCTTTAGCAAGTCATTGTAGTCTGCTAAATTAAATTATGATTTAATCAAAAAGTAGGCATACACACTAGTCAAGGTAGTTAAAGCTTTCAGACCTTATCTTGTTTGTGCCAAGGTTAATGCATATCTACCTCATGTAATAGTGAAAGATATTTTGGTTCAAAGTGAGGTCACATGAAAAAGGTGCAAGTGGATCAATAGGATTCAAGAGTTTGATCTTGATCTCCACATTACCAAATTGGTGAGAGGTTTAGGACTTGCAAAACTAATGACTGAGGAAAACATGGACCTCATCCAAGTGAATAGTGTTGTTTGTAATGAAGATACAGTCACTAGTATTGAAAAGCAACCATGGTACAAAGATATTTTTTATCTTATTAAACATGCCAAATGTCCATAGGAGCTGAATGATAATCAAAGGAGAAGCTTGAGATTGTAGGCCCAAAGGTACGTAATGATACAAGGTGATTTGTACTAGAAAGATAATGATGGAATTCTACTATTTTGTTTAGACAAACACCGATCAGAAAAGGTATTCAATGAGATGCACTCTGGATTGTGTGGAGGGCATCACTCTACTCGATCTCTAGTTGGTAAGGTTTTAAGGGAAGGATACTATTGGCCTATGTTGTTCAAGGATACTCATTATTTTGTCAGAAAGTGTGAGCCATGTCAAAGATTTTCCAAGAAGCAAAAATTCTCAGGTGCATTATTGTTGAACCCTATTTTTGTAGAAGCTCCTTTTGCAATGTGGGGTATGGACTTTATTGGGGAATTTTATTGAGAAATCTAGTGGGGGACATAGTTGGATTTTGGGTGCTACTGATTATTTCACTAAATGGATTGAAGAAATGCCAACTAAAAAAGAAACCAGTGCTATTGTAATTGAGGTTTTAATGAATAATCTAATCACTAGGTTTGGTGCCCCTATCAAATTGGTTGTAGATAATGCCACAAGCTTCAGATCACATGAAATCACTAAAATTTGTTTAAAGATGGGAATAATTCTGTCTTATTCATCTCCTTACCATCTACAAGCAAATGGGTAGATAGAATCTAGTAATAAGAGTATCCTGCAAATTTTGAAGAAAAATTTGGAAAAGAACAAAAGGAGTTGGCATGTAAAATTGAAACTAGCATTGTCTACTAATAGGATTGCTGAGAAAAAGGCTATAGGGAAGTCCCCTTTTGAGATGGTATATGGTGTGAAATCAAGATTACCAGTAAACAACTTCTTACCAACATACAAATTTATGCAGGAAGAGGATATGTAAATCAGTGATCCATTATAAGATAGAATGATTTAGTTGGTTGAACTAGATGAAATTAGAAGGGAAGGAAAAAAGTAAAATATGAAGTTGCAACAAAAAATGAAATATATTTTTGAAAAAAGGAAAACTTTGAGAAAATTCCAACCTGGTGATATGGTTCTCCAATGGAATACCAAGTCTGAAGATGAAGGAAAACATAAACAATTTGAATCCTTTTGGTTGGGACCTTTCATTATTTGTCAAAATAATGGTAAGGATTCATAATTTTTAAGAAATTTGGAAGGTGAAGAACAGGAATTGCTAGTGCATGGAAAATTCCTGAAGTTTTTCTTCAATTAATTCTTTCTCTTTTCCATGCACAATAAGTATGTATATATGTATAGGTGTGTTTGCTTCTGTTATGTGTTCTTTTCCTACTTTAGGTTAGGGTTTTTTGGTCTACCACCTAGAGATTTGTAAGTTCTTGCTATTATCTTCCACTCAAGCAACCTCAGATAGAGCCACTATTAGGTATATAATTAGGTTTCTGAGGTTTTTGTTTAAAATTTTTGTTTAGTCTCTCTGAAAATGTTCTTTTCATGATTTAGGTTTTTAAAATTCATTGAATTTGTCACTTTTAATCTTGAAAACCCTAGGCCTAGATCTTTTTCCCTTGAGAAATCTTAATTTTTCATGAAACCCTTTAGTTGGTCCTAATTCTTGTGTTTCATCATTACCTTTTTGGCCACTTAAGTTTCTTGACCATGTACATGATTATTTCCTTCTCATTGTTCACTAAATCACTTAATACTATTTCATGTATCTTTTTCATTCAGTAAATTGGTGAGTGTGTTGAGCCCTTGTCATGTTTCATATTAAGTCACTAGTTCTCTGAGTCTAGCCATGGTTATTAAAGTCATTAAGAAAATCAACAAATGTGTAGTCTCCTATCTACTTCATTCTTGGTGGTTTCATGTTACCTTTCAGTGACCTAGCATGGCGGTTCTCTCATGTTCTTAGAATTGAGCGGTCAAGTTCTAAGTTATTTAGAAATCTAGCGAGGGCCACTGATTTTCTGCAAGATCGATGGTAATGTTTTAATCTCTAGATATTTGGGTCCTACATGAAATGATTTAGTGACTCAGCGATAGTGCTTTAAGTTTGTGGTCCTCTAAGTTTGGTGGCTATGATATTCCAACTTAGCAGAATTGATAAAGGTGGGTTTCTCTTTTTTTTGCCTATTCTCAAAATAAGTTAGTAAAGCTCTACATCTTTCGGTGACTCAACGAATGAAATATTCATGTGTTCTTTTAAAAGGTTGGTTATGATAAAAGACATTCAGTGGATGGGTGAATCAAATGGTTAAGTGAGTTTTTAACCTTTAGTCACTTGATCTCGTAATGAAACACTCAGTGTTTAAAACATTGGGAGATTCAACAAATGCTTTGTTCGCCAAGTCTCGTAATCAAAAGATGACTATCTTGATGGTTCAACAATTTAATGATTGCTATCGATTGATGTCAAGATTATTGGTTGAATCTTAATCTCATTTTGAAACACATAGTTAGGAAAGAATTCATTCACTCAAAGAATAAGCTTGTTCGGTAGATCTCACAATAAACATGTGGTTAAGTTTTCCTTTTATCGAATGAGTGAATCCTTTGGTCACTAGATCTTAGAATAAGTTAATAGTTAACTAGAGTATTAAGAGATTAAGAGATAGCCATTGTCACTAATTCTCTAGATGGTGACTATGGTCAGATACTCAGGTAATGTTGTCTTTGGTAACTAATTCTCTGAATATAAGATAGGGTTATCTTTTCATCTTATGATCAAGTGAACCTTTAGTTGCTAGATCTCTGAAATGGGCTTAGTTAAAGAAAATAATAAAAGAAAGGTTTAGAGACTGTTACTACGTGGATAAAGTACACTTTCAAGCCAAAGAAAATAAAAAGGCCATCTAATAAGATTTAAAGGAGGATTTTTTACGCAAATAGGGTTTTAAAGCATAAAAATTGTAATAATTTCTTTTCTAACTTATTTTTGAGTTTTTTAATCTATCTATCAACATCCCAGCATCAGGTAGCACTGATCTAAAAATTGGTGATATGTGAAATTGAATACAAAAGTGATTAAAGTTAGATTTGGACTAATTTTAGCAACTATATGCATTCAATTTGCATCGATAAATAAGCTAAACTCATTTTTTTGTGTGTTTGAGATCATTTGAAGAGAACTGTGTTTTATTGAGCAATGATAGAGTGCTAAACAAGTTAATTTTTTAGAGCTAAGAGAAATTGTGTAGAAGAGATGAGTCAACCAGAGTTGAACATGATTTCTTCTAGTGGTGAAGCCAAGGCCAAAGGTGGTGAAGACAAAAACAAGTGAAATTACTCAGATGAGTTTATCAAGTTGCTTCTTGGTTCTAGTCAAAACAAGAAGGCTTTTGGCAATTTCTTTCAAGATGTTCTAGATCATTGTAGATATCCCAACACACCATCTTTCTCAAGTTACACTCTTTTGAATCATTTTTATGGAAATAGGAGTAAGAAAGTACCTATTTGTAATGGTTGGGCTTTGGGCTTAGGAAAATTGGTTGTCCCTAATGTGTTTATAGATGTGGACTTAATTATTAGGTTGGATAGGTTATATGATCCCATCTCCAAAACAATTAGGAAGGAGGACCAGTCACCCTTGGTTACTCTTGATAGGGGTTCTTTCATAAAAGCTTTTGGTTTCTATACATCCTCCTCTACTAAAATTGACTTAAGAAAAGAAAGAGAGAGGTATACAAGTCACATAGGGTCATTAAAAGACTAGATGGTTAGGCATATCCCAAAGCAAGATAGATATATAGCCCCCCTCCCTACTAGCATGATTTCCCCTTACTAGTTCAAATCCCTCCATCTCTATATGAAGCAAACATGTTATGGGTTGTGTAGAGTTTTAGCGATAGATGGGGATGAAAAAAATTTTCCTGCTGATATTTTGATGATGATCTTGGAAATCCAAAACCCTCTAGTGAACATTTCCTATGATTATATCTAGTATGTAATCGATAGGATGCATGAAGGATTAATGTCTATTGGTTGTGGATTATTCCCTTTGATCTTCAACTTGCAGATTTACACTTTGATGGATAATTTAAATAAAACTCTGACTCTATTACCACTCCAAAGTCCACAAGGAAGATGGCCAACTGACAAGGATCATAAGATCCTTCTACACTTTGAGCTTTAGTGCTTGGGTGGTGTACCCTTGACTCACTTCTTCAAAGGAGTCTCAAAATGATGTATATAATGCTCAACACAAGTCTATAAAAGGTTTATCAAATGAGTGTTTATGTTTGTAGTTGTTAACCATGCATACCTCAAGAGGAAGGACCAATGCCTTATCCCTAGGCTCAGAGTCACCTGACTATATACCTCAACTGAATACCTCAAATCAAACACAATGGAATCTGAGGTAAGTGCTTTGCCTATTACCCCTTTCCCTCAAGCACAAGGACATCAAATTCTATACCTGGCTACAAACTCACTGAATTCACCTAGAAGGCTTTAATCCTAACTTTGTTTGAAACTCAAAGATGAATTCAAAATACTCTTTGTTTACCAAACATTAACACACTTTGTGACATTAACCTATATGAGCTCAGAAACAAGCAAGAAGACATACACAAGATACAAGATTGGGATTCAAGAATGTTTTCCTTAACTCAATCAGGATTAGCATTCAATTGGCATGACACCAAGATGAGAAAAAAAGGCACCAAATTAGACCTCTATCAGTATATTACAGTAAAAAACCAGGGACCAAAGACAATAATGTTTTGGAACCCTTGCAAAATCAAAGATTCTACAACTTATACCACTAGCTACCTTGGGATCCTCAAGATCAGATGCAACAAGCTTCAGATAGCTAGGGTTACGGTATCAACCACCCAACCTGGTAGAAATTGTCTAAAAGTTATTACAAAGGTAGGAAACACATCAAAATCAAGAAAGAAGAAACCAGAACTAATCCACAATCATGAAAATCTTCTCTACAAGTATAAGGGATCATAAAACTAGGCTCAAAAGGACACCCTGCAACACACCTTGAGAACACAACTATAGTGGTACAAGCTCTACAAACAATCCAACCACACCCTGGACCACACTTTAGATAGCAAACCAATCACTTCTCACCGAACAGGGTCTACTCTGCAATGAATTCCATAAATTTGGTACTTTCTGGTCACTCAAAGTTCTCAAAAAAATTTGAATTGGAACCACAAAAGCTAAATCCTTGGTGCCTACAGAGAACAATGGGCCATGTTCAAACTAAGACTAGCTTTAAAACACAGCTATTTGATCAAACCTCCTTCACGGCTTTAAGATCTTCCTTTAAAAGTGGCCCCACCAGACTTAGCAAATTGGCGACAAAGGACCTTCACCAATTCACTAAACATTTCATGCCTTCGCTAAACACTTAGCAACTTCCTGACTACCATTTATGCCATCACCAAATCTTCTCATGAATGTGTGACAAGACTACATGAGATCAGCACTGCCACCTTTTTCTCCAGACCACCAAACACTAGACTCCAACTAGGCCTACCCGAAGCCACATGTCACCTCATCATTCACTAATCCATGCCTAGTCATACTGACATAGGACCCATTTACCATAAGCCTTTGAAATGAATGGCTAGCGTAAGATCACATGGCTCTAACAAATCCCATGTGAACTTACACCAGCCATAGGATCCATCCTCATCACAGACCCTTCTAACAATGGCCCCACCTCTGAGCACATCCACATCGACTAATAAGAAACCTCCACCTATGTAGACATGTCACAACCTGGCAAGATGGAAGAAAATTGATGGATGTTGCATGATCTCAAAGGCTGAGAATATTCCTTGAGATTATACACTGACCATCAATCAAAAGTCTTTCACTGTGGGCCCTTCTAACATAAAACACCTCATCAAGATGCAGATGAATGAAAACCTACCAACTCAGATCACCGTGGCACATAAGAACTATCTAGCAAATAGGACCCATCGAAGAATGTATACCTCTGCAAAAAAAGCTAATGGGCCCACCAGACAAGCCTCATCACCACCTACTACTAGGACCACACCCCTTTCCACCAACAGGCCACAAGGACATGTGGCATCCTATCACATGATCACATAGCCCAAAAATGGGCTATGCAAACATGTGACCACCCACAGACCACTATTGCAACCACCACCGCAACCACCACCACAACCGCATGAAGATAACACCATCACACACCGGCCTATAGAACACCACCACCACACCTAAAAGATGCTCCATCACCCACTACCAGGCCTTAGAGAAATGTGGCAAGCAGTCGCATGATCACATAGCCAAAAACTAGGCTATGTGATCATGCGACAGCTAATCACAGGCTGCCACATCATCATCTCAGACCACAAAACAATAACCACTAATGGGCCCCACACAGATAGATGGCAAGTGGTCATATGATTGCATGTTAGAAAAGTCTGACATGTAGCTATGTGACAGCCAATAAGAATATGCCATCTATCCCCCCATCATCGCACTTGCACACTAAAGCAAAGTAAACCGCCAGGCAGCTAAACAGAAATTGGGATGCACATGGCTAGGTGGCAAGTAGTCGCATGATCACATGTCAGAAAAGTTTGACATGTAGCCATGCAACAGCTAATCAGGAAGAGCCTGGACCCACCATCCATGTTGAACTTGCCAAGTTGAGGGAATGCTAGCAAATAGGGAACTAGTGCGAGGTTGAAAACACACAGTGTTTTTGATGAAAGAGGATAAAAAACACACAAAGTTTATGACACGTTAATAGATAAGCACACAAAGCTAGAAGACAAAGGGGTCAAAAATAATCTAGGCTATTAGTAAAAGATCAAAAACATCATGGACTTTCTAAAACATTGTGGGTTTTCGACACTGTGGCAGATTTTAAAAATGCTTCCCGCGGACGTTTGAATTTGAATATCTTTCTAGGTTTTATGATTCAGAAAACACGACTTGGGCTGAAGCAAGTGACACATAAAAGAGCATGGGGCAAGACACTTAACAAAAACATTGCATGAAATAGGCCAATTTCACAAGATTTGCAATGACTAAAAAATTAACTAATAGTGGCTCTATCTGGGGATGTATGCCTCTTTGTAGGCATAGCAAGGACCTAGAATCACTAGTTAAAGTAGATCATCCCACAGGACAAAAATGTAGAGAGCAAGGAGCAAGCAGGGCAAGACCAAGCAACAAGACCAAAAATTGACACACCAAGGCAAAGCAGGGTAGGGGAAAGCAACTTATATACAAAGATTTACAAGATGTACAACCCTAACTACTGTTCATGGAAAGAAAAGTACTTCAAATGAAGTACTACTTCAAGAATTGTCCATGAACTAGAAACTCTTGAATATCACCAAATAAATCCTTGATGATGTAAGAATCTTGGCCCTATTTCTCATGAATCAGATATGGCCCTAACTAGATGGGATCAAATTTACCATGCTTCCCCTTATCCTCCAATCTAGCATTCACAACTAACACCAAATCACCAGGTTCAAACTTTCTGTCAATAGTATTTTTATCATATAGATTCTTAACCTGCAACTACAATTTGGCATTCCTTGCAACTGATTCTCTTCTAGTTTCTTCCAATCTAATGAGGTCCTCAATTCTCAACTACATCTCATCATCAATGTCATCATCATACAACTGCACAAACTTGTACATCTCTAACAAATTATTCTGAGGCATTCTAGCATGAATTCCATACACTAGGTCAAATGGTGCATAACTAATTGCCCTCTTTACAGTTACCCTATTAGCCCATAAAGCTAATGGCAGCTTTGAATTCCATGCCCTCTTATTCTTCTCCAGAATTCTCTTCAAGATTTTAATCAAGCCCTTATTAGTAGATTTTGCCTGACCATTTTCTTGTGGATGATAAGGTGAGGAATTAGAAATCTGAATTCCCAAACCTTTGCAAAAGTCCTTATATTTGGTAGACCTGAAGCACATAGCATTGCCACTCACTATCCTCTTAGGGCACCCAAACCTTGTAATAATATTATTCATCAGGAAATCAATTACCACCCTACTAGTTGCATTCCTTGTAGGTACAACTTCTACCCACTTTGTAAAGTAATCAATGGCAACTAAGATCCATGAATGTCCTCCACTTGACTTGTTTGGTATCTCCCCTATGAAATCAATTCCCCATTGCTGGAAAGGAGCCTAAACTTCTACTGGTTTTAATGGCACATTACCTAAAACCTTAAGCTTACCAGAGAACCTTTGACAAGCATCACATCTCCTTACCAACTATTCTGCATTCCTAAAGATTGTGGGCCACCAAAATCCTACTCTTAAGATCTTATGAGTAGATTTTTTACCCATATAATGTCCACCACAAAATCCCTCATGCATCTCCTTCAACAACACATTAGCCTGATCCTCATCTACACATTTCAACAATATGCAATCCAAATTTTTTCTATACAACTTACATTTCACAATTACATACTTAATGGCCTGTAACTTCAATGTCCTCTTTTGATTATCATTCATACTATCTGGACACCTCATGTTTCTCAAATATTAAATAATATCCTGATACTAAATACAATCATCCATATCACATGTATAATCAATTTTAGAATGATTTACCTGGTTTGCATCTAGATTGGATTGAGCCATCAACTTTGCCAGTCCCTATCCTCTAACCAATTTAGTGATCTGGATCTCAACATTGAATTCCTAGATCCTATTGATCCATCTGCATCTTCTTCCAGACACCTCTTGCTGTGAGAAAATATCCTTCATAGCTACACTTGGCACAAAAGCAATCACAACTGCTCCCATCAAGTAACACCTAAAAGCCTTGATTGCCTTCACAAGTGCATAAGCTTGCTTCTCATTTATGTCATACTTTAATTCTGTAGCCTACAAAGATTTACTAAAAAATGAAATAGGTTGTTCAAAACCATCCTTATTCTTTTGTAACAAAACTGCAGCAATAGTATGAAAAGATGCAAAAGAAAAGATATGCATTGGGACACTATAATCAGGTCCCTTTAGCACTAGTGCATCTTTGATAGCTTGCTTGATATTCTTGAAAGCCTCATTAGGCTCACCCTCCCAATTGATTACAGATCCCTTCTTCAACATCTTGGAAATAGGTCTAGTAACCTCTGGAAAGTTTTTCACAAACCTCCTTAGAAAATTGACCTGACCAAAGAAGGACTGAATCCCTTTAACATTCTTTGGCCTCTAAATTTTATCAATTGCTGCTACCCTCTTTGGGTCAATTCTCACTCCTTGTTTCCCAACTAAGTGGCCAAGCAACTTACCTTCTATGACACCAAAAGCACATTTCCTTGGATTTAATGAAATGCCAAATTCCAAGGCCCTCATAAATATTTTCTCTAAATGAGCACAATGGTCCTCTTCCTTCTTGGAATAGGTAGTTAAATCATCTTGATACACAACAAGGAAATCATTAATGAAATCTGAAAAGGCAACATTCATTTCCCTCTAAAAAGTAGCACCAGCATTTGTGAGACCAAAAGGCATTCTCACATAAACATATGTTCATCAAGGTGTTGTAAAGGCTATCTTGAATTGTTCTAATTCCTTAAAAATGACTTGATTGTAGCTAGAGAAACCATCCATTATTGACATCAATTCTAACCCAATTACTCTCTGCAACATAGCTTCCATATTGGGCAAACAATAATTATCTTTCAATGAGCTGATGTTCAAATTTTTGAAGTCCACACAAAGCCTGATGTCACCATTCTTTTTTCTTACAGGAACAAGATTTGACACCCAAGAAAAATTCCTTATAGGCTTGATAATGCCAGCATCTCTCAACTTCATTAGTTCTTCTTGCATCTTGGGTCCCAAAGTAGGATTAATAGGCCTTTATTTTTGCCGGAAAGGATTAGCATCTTCTTTCAATGGAAAAACATGCTGAAATAAATCCTCTTTATAAACCTTTAGGTCATCATATGACCATGAAAAAACATGCCTGAATTTCCTCAATAATTCAATCAAAGCTCTCCTTACCTTTTGAGATATATCTCTACCAATGTATACTTTCTTAGGTGCCTCATGTGATCCAAGATTTATCTCCTCAAGATCAGCATCATCTTCTCCTTTGATATTATTTTGAACCCTATCTTGGTTGTCAAAGATAGTCTCCAAAACAACAAGCCCCTTGGGCACCTTGTTAGTTCTAAGCTAAATGACCTCATTGCCTAAGAAAACCTCCTTTCCTTCTATTGACTCAACCAAGGCTGAACAATCAAGTTCCTGACCATGATACTAATCCTTGCAATCCATAAACTTCAAAATATCATTATCATCATCAAAAACTTGCCAATTCTCAATATTGTCTGGTATACTAGGCCTAGCCTGAATTTCAACTTTAGAAATACCAGAGAATGTAACATCATTAGGATTGATTGCAATATTGGCCAACAAGTCAGCTATCTTGTTGTTACTCCTATCCCTCCACTCAATATTAAGGGCATCAAAATGCTCAATCAAATCCCACACTACATTCCTATATTGTTTCAACCTTCTATTCTTGGAAGCATACACCAACCTAACTTGGGACACCACCAACTCAGAATCAGCAATAACACTTATGCATTTTATACCTTGCTTTTGTGCCAACCTCAGTCCTAACAACAAGGCCTCATATTCTGATATATTGTTGGTACAAAATAAATTCAATGTGAAAGAGAACTTTTAGGTATTTCCATTAGGAGAAATAAGTAAAATACCTACTCCCACACCATCTTTGTAGTTTGTACCATCAAAGTACATGACCCACAAATCACCCTTCATAGAGTCAGCACCTACCTCAGTAGAAATAGGTGACAAAACAACCTCATTTTCAAATACAAGGATCTCTTCCCTAAAGCATTTACATCAGTATCTACAAAACACGTAGTCTCATTATCTATGTTTCTCTCAATCATGTGGCATACTCTTGGCTCTCGTTCAATCTTGACAAACTGATCATCAATCTTGAAAGTTTCATAGGACAAATCACACTGTAAACTTCCACCCATGGTAGCACTCCATCTTCTAGATAGAAACATCCCATAATGAGGAGGGATATCCACCACCAAAACACTCATTGTTAGCTCTTTCTCTGGATATGCTACCAACCTATATGGCATTGCATTGATAGTCGCAATAACTGGTACCTCCCTCTGATCCATTGCACAACACCTTCCCTACACTGTATCAACTTTAAGGCCCAACCTCTCCATGATTTTGAAAGGCATGATAGTATTAGAAGCACCAATATCAATAATACAATTTCTTAACTTCATCACATTCACAAGAACACTTAAGAAGAATGGGTCAATATTTTCAAGGCTGGCACTGACAGAACTATCCAAATATATTGGAGGAATTTGAGACATAATTCCTTGAGCAACAACATCCTCCAAAGCTTTATCCTAAGATCCATTGCATGAAGTATCATTTTTTGTGAGTATTACCAACCCATGCAATAGCTTTATCTTTATGTTCAAGGATCCTCAACAATTTTGACAATGGAACCTTAACTGTAATTTGTGACAATACAGATAACATGTCAACAGGGGTAGAAGTAGGAATCTCAATCTGCACTACGTTAACATCATTTTTCTTGTTTGACATATTAGGTGTATTGACCACCCTCATTTTTTCAACCTTATCCATTATGTTAATTGGCTTCTCAATCTCACTAGAGATCTTTTCAATTCCAACTCCCTTAGGCTCACAATGTTTACCTTTTACATTCTTGAATTTTACCATGTGATCAACCTTTGATTTCTTCTCATTAGGTTCTTTGGAGTTGTTACTCTTTATAAACATTCATGCAGCTTTCTCATTTGTATTCCTTGCCACCATGCCTCTAGTTTTCACCTGGGCAATCATTTCTATAGTAATGCTCTCCATCTCTTCTCTGGAAGGTCTTCTCAAATTTACTGGCTTGGGAGAAGAGTTCATGTTACATGTTTTCTGATCAATGCACTCACCATTAGAAAAAACCACTTAATGAAAAAGGGCCTGATTATGTCTCTTCATATTCACATCTACCTCTTCATCAAAATTAGAATCATCTTCATATCCTAGACATGAAGAAGCCATGTTGCAACCAACATCATCTTGTTCTTCTTCTTGTTCTATCTCCTCATTGCCACAATTCTTGATTTGCAGCCATAGATTGTGCAACCACACAATGTTGTGTAGAATGAGGGGAATGGCATGCAACACACCAAGGTACATTCTCCATGACATTTATTGAAGCTTTATGTAGAGGGTCAAGGACACCTCTTTCATTGTTTCCTCTTGCAACAGGGACAATAGGCTTTCCATCCTTCCATTGGGTATTGTAGGGGTAATTCTGCAGTCTATTCTGCTTACTAAAATTGTTGTTGAACTGAGGCCTCTCATTGGTAAGAGCACTGATGTTCCTATTTGCAAGTGCCTTCAAATATTTTAATGCATTAAGCACCTTATCCAACTTATCTTCTTCCTGCCTCCTAGATCCAATGCTCTTATCATTTTCCTTTTTGTATTTCCTGTCCCCAAACAACTTTGGGTCATCTCTCTTTCCACCCAACTTTCCTGATATTTTCATGTTGTTCTCAATTTTGACAGGAATCCTAAAAGAATCCCTAAGAGTTCTTGGTTCTTTATCCCTCAATAAATATCCAACCACATGACTTGGAACAACTTGTGCATACCTTTTTGAAATCTCATGTTGAATCCAGCTGCAGACTCATTCTAATTTTTCCTTATGGTATTGAATTCATTCAACATGAAGCTAGCATTAGGCCTTTCACCATACTACTCTTTGAAACACTTCTCAAAAAAGTCCCAAGTATCAATACACTTATCAGGAAGCCTCTTTAACCAATCTCTAGCATCCTCCATTAGAGATTGAACAAACAATTTCATGACAACATCCTCATGCTCTACCTCATAATCATTAAGCATATCAAAAAATAACCTAAGATGCTCTTTACAACTAATAGCATTATTACCAGCAAACTTAGGTACCTTATCTCTAATATCATTTGGAAAAGAATTTGGATAGCCAGGAATTCCATCAAAACTTATTTTCCTATAGCCTTCTAATTGCATAGGTTTTCTTTGAAAGCTCAAAATAGTGTTAACCCTAGGATCAACATTATCATCTATATTTACTTATGCATCTGACTGCTACCTAGGATCTGCACCTATCCTAGTAGATGAAGAATGAAATGAACTAGTAGCATTACTAAGTGGAATAGTAGTAGTCATAGATGGCATACCTAGTTTAGTAGCAGATGGGCCAAGAGCATTAGCTGAAGAAGCTCACAAAAATTAGATCTTCCTTTTCTTTTCTGCAATGGCAGCATCAACCTCAGCTCTCTCTAGTTCTCTTGCAAGGTGCTCATCTTATTTTCTCCTTCTCTCCATTTCAATGTCCTTATTTGAATCAAGTGGTGGGATCCTTGGTATTATCACTGGTTTTCTTGCTTGGTCACCCACCATCTTTTTCTTTCCTTTCTCATTAATAATAACAACAGGTCTAGTGATCCCATACCCATCCTTATCTTTAGGCAAAGGGACATAGCTTTGCACTTTTCTAACCATAGGGCCCTCATTTTCAAATTCATGATCCTATAGTAAGTGCTCTTGCTCACTCCTCAAGACATCGAGATCACCAAAAACATCATGCTGCAATGTTTTAGGAGCAAAACAAAGAACCTTGTTTCTCTCCTTCATTTCATTTATTTTTCTTAGAAGAGACTACCTCTCTATCAAAGCATTTACCTTTTCAGCCTCTCTCTCCTCCTGTAATCTTTTATGTATGGCATCTTGCTCTACCAACTGCAACCTCAGTGCATTCAAATCATCAAGATCTACCATAATGTCATCAGAACCAGATGACACAACCATATTAGGAAGATTTTGATATGGGAAATAGACCTACCTATGACTCATGGGTTCTCTTCTAAATTGATCTTCATCAAGATCCAGGTCAACCTCTAAACCCACATCTCTATTTTGTTCATTTTGACCTACAGCCAAAGGACCTTTGTCCTGAAATGTAGCCTCAAGGGTATCATAAAATCTCTCTTTAGAGTGACCACCTTCTGTTCAAGATACTCTATTTTGTGAACCATCCTCACTTGAGGATACATGTGGTCTTCTGGCTCTTGCATTTCTCTATTCTCTCATGGGAGCACTGGTAGGCTCACCATTCCTTCTAATCTAGCTCTTGTTTCCCTATCTAGGTAATTTCTCCAGAGTGACCTCTGGATTCTTTCTAACATATGACCTAGTATTTCTCCTTTTTTCCATGCTTCTTCAATATGTTGCACTAGTTCAAAGCTTTGATTCACCACCCACCTAGATGGGAAATCCTTGAAACACATAGGAAAACAAGAACACACTTATACCTTTCTCTCTAGATTCTCCCCAGTAGAATCACTGACTCTTAACAAATGCATATCTTCATAGTTGTCCCCAGCAGAGTCACAATTTTGTTCATTGTGGATTATTCCCTTTGATCTTCAACTTGTAGATTTACACTTTGATGGATAATTTAAATAAAACTCTAACTCTATCACCACTCCAAAGTCCACAAGGAAGAGGGCCAACTAACAAGGATCATAAGATCCTTCTACACTTTGAGCTTTAGTTCTTGGGTGGGTGTATCCTTGACTCACTTCTTCAAAGGAGTCTCAAAATGATTTATACAATGCTCAACACAAGTCTATAAAAGGTTTATCAAATGAGTGTTTGTGTTTGTAGTTGTTAACCATGCATACCTAAAGAGAAAGGATGAGTGCCTTATCCTAGGGCTTAGAGTCACCTGATTGTATACCTCAACTGAATACCTCAAATCAAACACAATGGAATTTGAGGTAAGTGCTTTGCCTATTACCCCTTTCCCTCAAGCACAAGGACATCAAATTCTATACCTGGCTACAAACTCACTGAATTCACCTAGAAGGCTTTAATCCTAACTTTGTTAGAAACTCAAAGATGAATTCAAAATACTCTTTGTTTACCATACATTAACACACTTTGTGACATTAACATATATGAGCTTAGAGACAAGAAAGAAGACATACACAAGATACAAGATTAGGATTCAAGAATGTTTTCCTTAACTCAATCAGGATCAACATTCAATTGGCATGACACCAAGATGAGAAAAAAGACACCAAATCAGACCTCTATCAATATATTACAGTCAAAAACTAGGGACCAAAGACAACAATGTTTTGGAACCCTTGCAAAATCAAAGATTCTATAACTTATACCACTAGCTACCTTGGGATCCTCAAGATCAGATGGAACAAGCTTCAGATAGCTAGGGTTAAGGTCTCAACCACCCAACCTACTGGAAATGGTCTAAAAGTTATTATAGGGGTGGGAAACACATCAAAATTAGGAAAGAAGAAACCAAAACTGATCCACAATCATGAAAATCTTCTCTGCAAGTACAAGGGATCATAAAACTAGGCTCAAAAGGACACCCTAAAACATGCCTTGAGCACACAACTGTAATGGTACAACCTTTGCAAACAATCCAACCACACCCTGGACCACACCATAAATAGAAAACTAGTCACTTCTCATTCAAAGAGGGTATACTCTGCAATGAATTCCATAAATTTGGTACTTTCTAGTCATTGGAAGTTCTCAAAAAAATTTGAATTTGAACCACAACGGCTAAATCCTTGGTGCCTGCAGAGAACAATGGCCCATGTTCAAACTAAGACTAGCTTTAAAACATAGCGATTCGATCAAACCTCCTTTGTGGCTTTAAGATCTTCCTTTAAAAGTGGCCTTACCAGACTTAGTGAATTGGCAACAAAGGACCTTTGCCAATTCACTAAACATTTCATGCCTTCGCTAAACACTTAGCAACTTCCCAACAACCTTTCACGCCATCGCCGAATCTTCTCACAAATGTGTGACAAGACTACATCTTATCAGCACTGCCACCTTTTTATTTGGACCACCTAACACTAGACTCCAACTGGGCCTGCATGAAGCCACATGTGACCTCGTCATTCACTGATCCATGCCCAGTCATACTGACACAGGACCCACTTACCATAAGCCTTTGAAATGAATGGCTGGTGTAAGATCACATGGCTCTTACAAATCCCATGCAAACTTATGTTGGTCGTAGGATCCATCGTTGTCACAAACCCTTCTAACAATGACCCCACCTCTGAGCACATCTAGGTCAACAAATAAGAAACCTCCACCTGCGCAGACATGTCACACCGGACCCATTGCAAACAATAGAAAACCTAGCAAGATGGAATCAAGTCGACAGATGGCACATGATCTCAAAGGCTAAGAATATTCCTTGAGATTATACACTGATCATTGATCAAAAGTCTTTCACTATAGGCCCTTCTGACATAAACCTCCTCATCAACACATGGATGAATGAAAACCCACCAACTCAAATCACTATGGCACATAAGAACTACCTAGAATATAGGACCCACTGAAGAACACATACCTCCACAACAAAAGCAAATGGGCCCACCAGACAAGCCTCATCACCACCTGCTACCAGGACCACACCCCTTTCCACCAATGGGCCACAAGGACGCATGACATCCTATTACATGATCACATAGCCTAGAAATGGGTTATGCGAACATCTGACCACCCATAGACCACTACCGTAGCCACCACCACATGAAGATAACACCACCACCACACTTGGAAGATGCCCCATCACCTGCTACCGGGCCCCAGGGACACATGACAAGTGGTTGCATGATTGCATAGCCAAAAACTAGGCTATGCAGTCATGTAATAGCCAATTATAGGCTGCCACATCATCACCTCAGACCACCAAATAGCAACCACCAACAGGCCCCACATAGACAAATGGCAAGCAGTCATATGATCGCATGTCAAAAAAGTTTGACATGCGGCTATGTGACAGCCAAAAAGAATATGCCATATGTCCCCCCATCGTCGCACTTGCACACTAAAGCAAAGTAAACCGCCAGGTAGCTGAATAGAAATTGGGACCCACATGGCCAGGTGGCAAGCGGTCGCATGATCACATGTTAGAAAAGTCTGACATGTGGCCTTGCAATAGCCAATCAGGAAGAGCCCAGACCCACCATCCATGTCAGACTTGCACAGTTGAGGGAACACCAGCAAACAAGGAACTAGTGCGAAGTCGAAAACACAATGTTTTCGATGAAAAAGGATAAAAAACACACAAAGTTTTTGACATGTCAACAGATAAGCACACAAATCTAGAAGACAAATGGGTCAAAAAAAATGCAGGCTATCAGTAAAAGATCGAAAACATCATGGACTTTCTAAAACATTGTGGGTTTTCGACATTGTGGCAGATTTTAAAAATGCTTCCTGCAGACCTTAGAATTTGAATATCTTTCTGGGTTTTATCATTCAACAAATGTGACTTGGACTAAAGCAAGGTCACACATAAAAGAGCACAGGGTAGGACACTTAACAAAAACATTGCAAGGAACAGGTCAATTTCACAAGATTTGCAATGACTGGAAAATGGACTAACAATGTCTATCAAGAAAAGCAAGAGGCCCACCAAGTTCTTGCATTAATCTATGTTGATGCATTTGATTCCATTTTTCAACATCAATAGTTTTGATTTGAATATGCTAAAACCAAGATTCACCTTCCAAGACCAGCATAATCTAGTGCAACTATGGTTAAGGGTGTGGAATTATAATTTAAATGAGTGTGACTATTGTGTTTTCTAGAATTTCATTGTTTATCCCATCCTGAGATTGTTGGGCATGAATGTTTCAAGGTTACCAACAAGGGTTCTTAAACTCCTAAGATGCATACAGTTGGAGGATAAATGGGAGGGAAACCATAATTGGCATGATTTCTACTATGGGGAAAATTCTACAATTATAAGAGTTTATGGTTGCCCCCAACCACCACATTTGTTACCAAAATTTGTGCAACCAAGAGTTTCCTCTTTGGAATTCATTTGACAGTTGATGTGGATAGACAGAGAACTCTTGGCCCCTCATAGGAAAGTTAATTTCACACCTAGGTAGTTCAGAATTGGTAACTTCCTGATTGGTAAGAGTGCTTTCCCATAAACTAGCACCTAGCTAGATCATTTCATGATGGTATCTATTATTTGTAGACATGCGGATCTTGAGGATTTCACTAAGACTGCAAGAATGATACTAATTCCTGGCATTATTTTCAATAGGGAGCATGAGGGCCCAGATGAGGATGATGTGATCAAAAATGTTTTGGGTCCAATGATGAAATTACTAAGAGATGGAACATGTAATTTAACCTAATGGATTTACAAGCCCAATAGAAAGGGGCCCAAATTCCTTTTGAAGGCTTCTTACCTAACCTTCCCTACAAGAAAAGGATTGAAAAACTGATAGAGATGCATGACACTCTATCAAATTAATTGGAAGGACTAGTTGAGTAGAAGCAGACAAAGAAAAAGAAGAGTTATTCATCCTTTGATTATGAGGAATTCTCTAATGAATCTCAAGAGGGAAATAGCCCACCATATGCTGGGAATTCACTAGTTATTGATCTTACTAAAAACCAACTAGAGGTAGAAAGCCTTCTAGAGCCACCATTGAAGAAACATAGGCTTGAAATGGGAGAACCTTCCAAGCAGAAAAAATAGAAAAAGGTGATTGATAGAGCATCTACTTTGTACTAGGTGATAGGGCATACCATCACCAATTGAGAAAAACAATAAGAGCCACCAAGATGGTGGTCACTAATAAAGGAAATGAGGAACAATCCTTGTGGTTAGGACAGGATGTGAGACAGGTGTATCAAGAGGATTTTTTAAGTGATGACCAGTTCATCAAGAGTGATGAATTCAAGAACTTTCTTATCTGGAGAAAGAAACAACAAGTAGCTAAGGCTGTGCCTAAAGGAATGAAGCCAAGTGAAGAAAATTTGAGGGCTCTAGCTTCTTATGATCCTAGCCTGAAGGCTATAACTATAGAAGAAGCTAGAGAAATGGTTAGATCAAGTGGAATGTTTCTGACTCCAGAATGGGATTTGACCTCTACATTTATCATTGATCAAATAAGAAAGAAACCATAGGGTATTTTATCTTATGAAGTTCATATTGGTTATATGATAAGAGGAAGTGGCTATGACCCTAAGTCCGAGGCTGTTGCAATGTGGTCTATAGCCCCAAGGACTCAAAAGCCATCTCTAGTAAGTATAGAGGATCAGATGGAAGGAGATAAAATCATATGGACTCTACAGAATAGAACTGATCTTGAGGTCTCCAAGGTAGTGACTCATTTTGCTAACCTGAATGAAGCAAAGACAACTCAATTGTCTGAAAGATATGCAAACTTATTTTGGAGTTCAACCAGGGTGGCCAAAGATAGAGATCTGAAACTAATAAAGATCAAGCAGTTGGAATATGAGTTGGTAGAATTGAAGGTTAAGCTTGAGGAAGCCTTAAAGGTAGTCCCTCTTCCTACACCACAAATTGAAATTACTATTGAACAGATACCAGAAACTCATGATGAGCCTTCCATGATTTGGAGAAGATCAAGCTTGATGCCTCCTTGAAAATAATGATAGGTATTGTTACTCATAGGTTTGACATGATTAAAGAAAAAATAAACTATGTCCATCAGTCACTGAGCACATTGCCTAAGGACAATGAAAAGGTGAACGAAGCACTGGCTACTTTAGAGCCACTCTACAAAGTATGGTCTGGGAGAAGCCCACTTTTTGAGAAGCTTGATGCCCTACAGCCTCATAGGCCTAATATCCTGGAGGTGGTTACAGAAGTGTTTGAGAAGATTGGGTCAGTTAGTACCACTTCCAGATTATTTAAGGGAAAGTCTAATTAGGTTAAAAAAAAATCAGCCATGTTAGTACCTAGCTGTAGACACAACACTTTAGTAAAACATTAGAGGTTAGCAAAAACCAAAATCTACAAGTAATTGAAACTATGCTAACTAGGTGATTTACTACCTTCTACTAGGTGCGAGTTTGATGTTCTCAAATTGAAATTGAGATCAGTGACAATGAAACATCTAAACAAAGGATTTAAAATGATGAAAGCAATGAAATATGAATGCAAATTAATCTAGATTTTTGTATTTTCTGTGTAATAAGAATGATAAACTATATGAATCTAAGCTAAATGAATTAAAGTGAGATTTAATGTAGATTTAATCTAAGAATGATATGAATGAATATGAATGTAAAGCTATGATATGGAACTATGCAACTATGACCAACAATGAAAGATCTCACAAATTGCCTATTGTAAGTGCTCAATCCTTCAATTGTTAATTCACCAGAGTAATTGTGCAAATTTGAGTGTTGATAATTATGAAGAGATGAGCCTTGATTTTATAGAAATCTAGGTGTTTGAGGATGTAGGAGAAAATCCATAAATCACTCTTGATAAACTCAGGTTGATTTTTGAGTTATCAAGAAATCAGAGATAATTAACTCACAAAAATCATACAAAAGCAGTGTTTAACTAAAAATAGAGTTTAGATCAAATTTCAACTCATCATCAGATGTTGAGTTTCAATTTTAAAATTGATTGTTAATTTCTAGTTGCCTACTTTTCTGATTGTGCATGATTTAATTATAAATTAATTAAAAATAAAGTGATTTATTCTCAACTTAATTGATTTTAAAATTAAAACAATTGATTTATGGGTTAATCAATTGTTAAATCAAACTTTATTAAAAAACTATATTATTAAATATTGATAACTGACTTTAATTAATTAAATAAGAATTACTAACGAGATTTTAGATTTATTGTCAAAATTAAATAATACAATTAGGAATAAATAGAATTAAATTTAATTAAATAATTAAGTGGTAGTATTAAATCTGATTAAGTAAATATTCAGAATATTCAATTAATCAAACTTTAGGATAAATTAGATTGGTCACCAAATAATTATTAAATTAAGAATAATTATAATAAATTAGGAATATTTCTAAGAATATTCCCCAATGCATAATTTAGGAGAATCAATTAAATTTGATAATGTGTAGATGTGCCTTAGGTTAGGACTTTGATGTCCATTTTGTTCAAATTGTTGATATAGGAGGTCAATGAACCTAGGACCTAGTCATTGATCATGTATCGATTTGTTGTCATCATTGAACTTTTAGGTAACTGGATAAATCAGTACAATGCCCACTAGTTATGAAACCATAGACATATGAATATCGATTTGTATGTGTAGGAATAAATATAACACCCACTGGTTAGGAAACCATGGACATATTAATATCAATTTTATTTTTGGAATGTTAGATTAGATATAAGCACCAAGGCACAAACACCAGGATGACCTGAATATTATGTCCATTTTGATATAGCGATTTGTATAAGCATCAGAACATAAATTTCATGATGACCTGAATACGCCTTGTGTAATAAACACATCAAGTAGTCAAGAGACCATTCTAAATCCAATTTGAATTACCCGTAGTGACCCTTTATTGTTCACATCCTTAGGCAAGATCGTGTTTCATAGTAGGAGAAAGAGCTTACTCAAAAAGACAATAGTTAGATCTAGCTTCCTTGAATTCTCTAGGTATCAATGGTTGAGGTACACATGGCCATCCAATTCGAGATAGAGGCTCTTATAGACAGACACCATTTCAATCTAGAATTTCCAAAGTTGTTAGATTTTCACATACAAGCAGAAGACAAAGAAAAGATTATGCCCCTAGTCATCACTCTCTAAATCTTTTGAAGGACATCATCGAAGAGCTCGAAGGGCACAATATGCAAAAATTTCAATGTGAATTAGTAAGCTTACAAGGAGATAAAATCATGTAAAAAGCATAGATTGTTTTCAATTTGTTGTTTGATTGTGTTGTTTTAGATGCAAAATCCTTTTTGGAGAGGAGACAGACAAACTAACTCAGATAAAGCTTCAAAGGACCTTGACTGGATATGACTCATCTAAGGTATACTAGAGACCATAGGATATGATATTGATTTCCCCCAAGTGTTAAGAATTGATAGGATACATACATTTTTGTCTGATTGGTGTACAAAATGACTTTATTGAAAATGGGAATGCAAAAACAAACCAAGAGATATGCACAAACTAAAGTAGGACTAAAAGATGGGAAAGACCAAGATTGCACTGATAGATGGAGCATTTTGAACAAGTGGCACCTGTTTGCTGGGTTTTCACCATCTTGGTAGAGATTCTATTTTTGCTACCAAGGCGCCTATTTCCAAATTTTCACCAAGGCACTTTTTCTTTTTCTCATTTTTTTGTATTTTTCATTTTTCCAATTTTTTTAATATTTCTCATTTTTATTTTTTTTGCAGTTTTGATATTTTTTTATTTTTTTGTGAATCATCAAGGCACCCATTGCTAGGTTTTCACCAAGATGTTCATTTTTTTAGGACTTTTTTTATCAGATTTTTAAGATTTTTTTAGGATATTTTACCATACACTAAATGTGTTAGGCATAGAATTTCTTCAGATGGAGAATGCTGATTGGTTCTCAGAGATGTTCTCCTTCATTCATTGAGATTTGATAGGCTCTAGAGCCAAAAGTAGTAGTGATAACAAAGGGACCCAGCTAGTTGGGTTCAAAATTCCCCTTGCATTCTTGATGTGATTAATTTTTAGGATTCTCTCTCAAGGCTAGATCCCCAACCTGAAATTCTCTATGTTTAACTTTCTTGTTGTAGCCTCTAGACATTCTTTTTAGATGCAGTTTGAGATGATCATATGCTTCTTGTCTGTGCTCATCTAGTAGTTCAAGTTCTTGCAACCTAGACACTCTATAGTCATCATCAGTTACTGGACCATGCATTATGATTCTTAGTGATGGGGTTTCAACCTCAATAGGCAATACTACTTCAGACCCATGAACTAAAGTGAAAGGTGTAGCCCCAGTGGGCATTTTGTTACTTGTTTTGTAAGCTCAGATAGCTGGATTGATCATGAGATGTCGGTCTCTTCCTATTTTATTAACTGTACAGTGTAATATTTTCAATAAATTCTTATTAGAAGCCTCTGCTTTTCCATTCCCTTGAGGATAGTAGATAGATGACCAATATTGTGTAATCTTGAATTTACCACATAGATCATCTAATTCTCTATTGTTGAATTGTCCACCATTATCTGTGACTATAGAATGTGGAATACCATATCGACATATGATGTAATTTAGAATGAACATAGATATTTGTTTTCTAGTTGCTTGTGTCATAGGGACTGCTTCTACCCATTTTGTCAAATAGTGTGTAGCTGTAATAATATGGGTATGTCCACTAGATGAATGAGGATGTATGGATCCTATAAGATCAAATGCCCATTGCTGAAAAGTGCATTGTGTAGTGAAGGGAATTAGATCTCTCCTTGGAGCATGAATTAGGTTTCCATGTATCTGACACTTTTGACAATTCTTAGAAAACTTGATTACATCTTTCTCCATTTTAGGCCAATAGTACCTAGCCCTAATAAGTTTTTGAGCTAGTGTTAGACTGTTCGAGTGTGATACACAAATACCTTCATGGAATTCTTCCAATGCATGTTGAGACTCTTCTTGTTCTAAAAATCTAAGTAGCATACCATCTAGACCTCATTTGTACAGATCATTACCAATGATGACATATCGGGAGGCATTGCGGATAAGGTATCATTTTTCATGACAGTTAAAGGTATCAAGAATGATTTCATCTTTGAGATAGGAGAATAGGTTTTGATAGCAGGATGAATCATGACCTACAATAGTGAAAATCATGTGGGTTTTAGGGGAATCATATGCAGGATAAGATAGTGCTTCCACTAGGAACTCATAGTGTAGCTCATGTTCAGGCTGCTATAATAAAGTAGATAGCATTGCCATTGCATCAACAACCCTATTCTCTATTCTAGATATTTTCTTAAATGTGATAGATATGACATATTTCTTTAGATCATCTACCATTACTTTGTATGGAATGAGATTTTCATCTTTCATCTGGTACACATCATTGACTTGATGGATTACAAGTTGTGAGTCTCCATGAATGTGTAATTTTGTTACTCTTGACTCAATTGCTATTTCAATGCCATTAAGAAGGGCTTCATATTCAACAATATTGTTTTTGCAAGGAAACTTGATTCGAAATTCTTTTGGGATCGAGTATCCTTGAGGAGTTATTAATAATATGCCTACTCTAGATCCATTCTATGTATAGGAACTGTCACAAAATAATTGTCATTCTCTAGAAAAAAGATTCATGATAGAGGAATATGGGAATTCCATTTTCATTAGTGTATCATCAAACATAGGTGCATCTGCTAATTTCTTAGAAATAACTTGACCTTTATTATCTTTTCTTTCAACATATTCAATGTCAAATTCACTTAAGAGCATGGCCCATTTGGCTAATCTACCTGTGAGGGTAGCTTTTCTTAGTAGGTACTTTAGTGGATCAATCTTAGCTACCAAATGTGTTGTACATGCCAACATATAATGTCTCAATTTATATGATGCAAAAATCATAGCTAGACAAGCTTTCTCAATCATTGAATAGTTCTTTTCATACACAACCAATGTTCTACTAATATAGCATATAGCTCTTTCTTTCTTATTCTCATCATGTTGTGCTAGCAATGCCCCTAGTGATGTTTTCGTCATGGAGAAATATAAGATCAATGTCTTCCCTTGAATAGGAAGCATCAAAATAGGAGGATTTGATAGATATTGCTTCATATGATTAAAAAAAAATTCACATTCTTCATTCCATGCAAAGGTCACACCTTTATGTAATGTTCTTGTCAAAGGTTGTGATATGTTAGCTAACTGAGATATGAAGCATCTAATAGATTTAAATCTCCCTTGTAATGTTCTCATTTGACTAATATTCTTTGGAGGTTGCATCTCCATGATAGATTTAACTTTTTCTAGATCAACTTTGATTCCTTTCTTTGAAACAATGTAGACTAAAAGCTTTCCAAAAGTGACACCAAAAACACACTTCTTAGGGTTTAGTCTGAGACTAAATTTTTCCATTTTGTCTAGTATCTTGCTCAAGTCATTTATATGTTCAGCTCTAATCATAGATTTTTCTAAAGTATCATCAACATAATCCTCCATAGTTTGATGCATCATGTCATGAAAAATAGATGTCATAGCTCTCTAATATGTAGCACCACCATTCTTAATCCCAAATGGCATGACATTCCAATTGAAGATACCCCATGCACATGTGAAAGAAGTTTTCTTTCAATCTTCTAGAGCAATTTTTATTTGATTATATTTAGAGAAACCATCCATTAAAGAATACATCCAAAATCCTGCAATCATGTCCACTATCATATCAATATTAGGTAATGGAAAATCATCCTTAGGACATGCTTTGTTTACATCTCTAAAATCTATGCATACTCTTATTGATTTGTTTGGTTTTGATATAGGTACAATATTAGAGATCCATTTAGCATAATCAGTAACACAGATGAATCCAGATTTTAGTAGCTTCTCTAATTTAGCTTTTACCAAGAGTGCAACATGTGGATGCAGCTTTCTTAATTTTTTATTAATAGGTTTTACTCCAGGAGCAATAGATAAATGGTGCATTATGAGATCAGGATCAAGTCTAGGGATATCTGAATATTTCCATGCAAAGTTGTTCTTCTTTTCTATTAACAAAGTGGTGAATGCTTTCTTCTCTTCTAATAAGGATTGTGCTACATGGATCATCTATGGTTCTTCTAGTCTACCCAAGTTGATAGATTGAGTGGTTTCAATTAGAACTGGAGATCTATCCTATAAATGACTCAGAAGGACATCAAATATCTCATCCTTAGGTTCCTTAGAGAGGTTTTGACCTTTGGATGCATCTTTTTTCTTTACTATTTTAGGTTTCGAGACTGCTACAAAGTGGTTTTCACCCTTAGAACTCCTTTTCTTTTTATTTCTATTTTTATTCTTTTGACTGAGATATTTGATATCTGACTCTATCATGCTAATGCTCTATTCATTGATGGAAGTCCTCATAGGCTCAACTGCATTGAGGTAGCAAGCAAGGGCATAGGCATTAGGAAAAGTATAGATATATTAGCTCAAATTCATGGAAGTTTGGTTAAGATGGTTAGGATCTTGGATAGTCAAAGTGGGGAAGGATTAGGAGATAGTGTTTATAGATATGGATCTATCATCATTGGTCCTAACCCAAAACTCAAGTTTGAGGGTGATATTACAACTCAAAACATTCAATTTTTGAATAGCCTCAATGTCATTGTGAAAGTGCAATTCAGCCATAGGTGGATCAAACTCATTAAGTTCATTATTTCACTCTAGACTTACATTGGGTTTAGGTGCATATTGGTGAATAACATCAATATGTTTTTTTGTGATAAGATCATCTTCCTCTGGAATGACTCCCCCTTCATAGTCATTAGATTATTCATATATGCCTCTAGGAAATCTAAGAACATGAGTAAAGTTAGGGTGAATACCCCAAGAAGGGTTACCCTCAAATTCTGATTTGAATTCATACTCATGGGAATTTGTCTTAGAATAACTACCACCTTCCTCTTTGTCTATTTGATTGTCTTCAAGATTAGCTAGTTCTTTTGTTGCAACTATCTCTTTCTCTATAGTAGGATCTTGTATTTCTACTACATTAATTCCTTTTATTAGATCATCTTTAGCTTCAAGTAGGTCTTTTATATCTTTAGGAAAACACTCATAAGGGATAAGATCTTTAGTGGTGTCTAAATCATCACTATCAAACTCTTTTGTTGTTTATCACTTTAGTTGATTTGTTGTGGATGGGTTAATCTTCTCTAAGACATGTGGTGAGTGCTTCCTAAGATAGAAAGGCTTCGTGTATCCTAGACCTGTTGTATTCTTTTTTTCTTAGCCATGATGATCAAGAGGTGATAGAAGACCTTTACCCTATAGTACTAGAGGTCCTTTTCCTGTATATCTCATTTTAGCAATCAGGTTGTCCCCTAGTCCATATGACTTAGAAGGGATATTCTTTATTTTAGCATCACATTTTTTAACAACTTGAGATTTAGGTTGATTTTTGTATAGCCACATGAGCACAACTTCATCTTCTTCAAACTCCTATTTAGATACTTGTTCTGCAAAAAATTTCCTTTATATGCTTCAAGAGGTTCTCTAGACTCTAGTTTGGCCTGTTTCAAAGTTTGTCCATAGGACTTAGGTGAGATAGGCAGAGACGTCAAAGATAAGATTGGCTCTATATTATATTCTCCAATACCATTTTATTTGATCTTAATGTCTTTATCAATGTCTTCCATCTTGGATGTTCAAGAAATGTCTAGCTACTTAGTGGAAGATTCTCTATTATTAGGAACAAGTTTATTAGCACTCTCTTTCAATGTATTGCAAGTTGTATATAGATCATCCAGAATTGTCACCTCTACTCCTTCATAAGGGAATTTCAAACATTGATGGTATATAGAAGGAAGAGCTTTGATTTCATGTATCTAGGGTCTCCCTAGAAGGATATTGTAAGCCAAAGGTAGATCAAGAACTTGACATATAGTATCTTTGATGATAGGACCTGTTCTGATAGGTAAGACAATTGTTCCTTTGGAAGATCTTTCTTTCTCATCATATGCTTTGATATTTATCTTCTTTGTAGGATCAATGGCCATTTTTGAAAATCCCAATTGTGTAATCAAGTTAAAAGAACAAATGTTTAGACCATCACCCCCATCTATCAACACACGTTTGACATGATGGTTTTGGATCAAGACTTCAATATGCAAGGGATGGTTATGCAGATGACTCAAGGAATTATGATCTTCCTCTAAAAAGGAAATATACTGTGGAGACATAAGATGACTGAACATAGTCTAGAATTTGTCTAAGTCAAGGTTATCAAGAACATTGGATCCAAGTAGAGCTTTGTCTAGAATGGTTCTATGAGCTGGAGATATCTGAAGAAACTCAAACATGAAGATTTTTGCATTTGTGTGTTGGAGTTGTTGGACAATACTTTATGACGTAGGCCTTGTGTCTTTAGGATTTGAAGATTTAGATGTAGCCTTTTGTTTAGAAGTAGATGAAAGATTGAAGGACACCTTAGGGACATTTTTTGAATCTAGTATTTGTCCTTGTAGGTGTGCCTGAGCTTGTGATTGAGTAACTACATTAGCTGATTGATTCTCTCTATCTTTTCTTACAATTGTGATGAGATTGCAATGCTTAGATAGACATGGTTCAACCATATTGATGAGAACATTGTTTCTAGAGTAGACATAATTAACTTTAGCACCCATATTAGGCTGAGAAGAAGAATTTTCTTTACCATGTTTAGGAAATGGTTCTGTGAATGTTGTATGATCATTATTTCTCTTATGATTGTCAATTGTGATGTCTCCATTATCAATTTTGTCTTGTATGATGTGCTTCAAGTGAACGTAGTTATTAGTCTTATGACCTTTATTGTGATGGAATTCATAGAAATTGTTCTCTCTCCACTATTTCAGTTTAGGTTAAAGATCAAAGACTTTTATCTCAGGCAAGTAGATGATTTTGTTTTCCAATAGAGTTTTCATGGTAGATTCTAAGGATTCTCCAAGAGGAGTGAATTTTCAATTAGGGTCTATAGCCCAAGGCCTATAATCAGATGATTTTTTGTTAGATTCAGATGTTCTAGCTTCAAAGGCTTTGATGGCTTGGGTGCCAACAGTGAGATTGAAAGTGGGTGCTTTGGATGGGGCACAAATAGTATTAATAACACCATCTGTAACAACACCTTTATTCTTGTTCTAGTTTTTGTTTTTTGTCCTTAGAACTAGATCCAAATCATACTTGTCATTTTGAAGTGATATGTCTCCTTTTTGCACAAGTAATTTCTCAATTTTGATCACATTATCTACCATCTTGTCAAAGGATGTATGATTTTGCTTTTGTAAAGGGTAGTTGATTTCTGGAACAAGATTGTTGATGAAGATTTCCAACTTCTCAGTTTCTGGAATGGGTCTAGCATATAGAGAAAATTTCTTCCTCTGCCTCTTGAGAAATGTCAAGAATGGTTCTCCTGGATATTGTTTTAGATTATAGATGTCGATCATAGTGATTGAATGTTGAATATTGTAGGAGTATTGTTGATAGAATATTTTGATTAACTCCTCAAAAGTTTTGATAGTAGGAGGCATTCTAGAGAGCCAATGAATGGCTGACCCTCCCAGAAATCAAGGGAAAAGACACATCAATTAGATTTTTTTTGTGCATGAACTCCATGGATTGAGTATAGAATTCTCTTACATGATCTTGAGGATTAGAGCTACCATCATACTTATCATATTTAGGCATCTCAACTCTTTTAGGGAATGGTGGAATGTACAAGTCTTTATCAAATGGAAAAGGACATAGGGCCTCCATGGATAACTCCTTCGGTTCCTTTTCTTTCTCAAGTTTGTTAAGTTTGACTTGCATGGCATGCATCTTTTTCATCATAGCCATGATAGGGGTTTCTTCCTCATGTGTAATGATATCTTCAACATTAAATTTTGGAGGAATTTTAGCTCCTTAATGAGCTAACTCTAGAAAGTATGCTTATCTATCTTCCTTCAAGAAATGCCTCAACATTCTCTTAAAATCATCATCATTTTGATATTGAGAAATTTTAGAAGGTGTAGGTTCTTGATCCATACCATGTTTAGAATGAGGTCCATGAGACCCATGTTGTGTTCCTGCATGAGACATGTTAAGAGTTTTGGGAATCCCTGGGATAGATCAAGGAGGATTTTGTTGATTACCTCTATGAGTTAATGAAGGGGGTATGTAACCAGTTTTCAATCAAAAGTTTCCAAGACCGTTGTCTTCATAAAGACCAAATTATAGATTTTCTCAAGAGTTGGACGCTAGAGAGTAGTCAAAGGTACAATGTTAAGTGCTTCTCTATATTTCTTGTGAGATGAAGCTCTAGTTTCCACCATTAACCTTAGGTGAAGCAAGAAAACAAGATGAAGACAACTGAAGAAAGATATGATTCAAGAAGATCAAATGATGAAACCTTGCCAAGATTGAAGTGATAAAAGATTAGATCAAATGTAAGTGAAGGATACTACACCATAGTAGTGTGGGTAGATGCCCAATAGATGGAGAGCACAAGCTCATAACACTTAGCCATTTAGTAAAAGATTGAATTTGAAGATAATTTTTACAAGGCTTTGACACAAGATGAAAAAGACTCAAATCGATAAATTAGAAGGCCAAATCAAACTCAAGTGACCATGTATAGAAAATGAATGGATTCATTATAGGTTCTACTCTATTTATAACACAATGATTTTGTTAACAAATTTTGGGACTTGTTTCTCAACTCTAGACATGCAGTTTCAGATAGTGTACAATAGGAAAATAGGCATACAAACCCCAAACAAAAAATTAGATCTAATGGAATAGTTGACCAACTAGCAATAATAATCTCTCTACCTTGAAAACTTCAGGACAGGTTTGCATGAGAGAATGATACTTTGCATGAGGAAATACTAGGTTGCATGTGAGAATGTGATGTCTCATGCAAAGGAATGCTCAGAAAGTGAAATCTTGTGTGATAAAAGGACACAGTTTGATAATTTTGGCATAGATTTTGAGACATAACACTAGCTATTCTCTAATAGAATATTCAGTTCTCACTCTAGAAAAAGATTTTTGCTCAGATTTTGTAATTTTTCAGTGTTTCAGTACTAAATTGTTATGAAAATTTTGATTATCTGAACAGTTTATTTCAAGTAACCAAGAAGATATCAAGCACACAAAATAGCAAGCAAGGGAAGAAAGCAATCATCTGAAAACAATGAACAAGGGAAAAAGAAACCTTGCACATGAACAAGCAATAGTGACTTATTATGCTAATCCCTAGAAATACAACATGTTTATGTTCCAAAAAAAATTTCAATAATGCACATATTCCTAGAAAATGAAAAATCGGCCTCACTAGGGTTTGTAGTAATGGTCTAACTCTACAACTTTTGTGATCTCAAGAGAGAAAAATCCAATCTAGGCACACTAGGTTTTTGACACAGTTTGATAATTTAATACATTAGGAGCTACTAGGGAGATCTGACAGCCTAACAAGAGATCACACCCACAAAAAATTCCTCCATAAGGACATTTATATAGCGACTAATACTACCATGACAAAAATGGCTATTACCACTTGAGGTTTTGTCCATGTGGTTGAACTAATTAAGGGAATGTCCACTATAGTTAACCCTCTATAAAGGTGACTCATAGAAGATACCACATGGGGACTGGTTCCAGATTCAAGGATCTAAGTTTATGATACTACCCAAAAAGGGACTAGAGCATAGTCCTCTAGCCTTTTCACTTTTAACCAAAATAAAGCAAACAAATTAATTCAACATGCTAAGACCCAAATTATCTCACAAAGATCTATGATGTCAACTACTTATGATCTATCAACCTCTCTAGAGAGAGAATGTATCAATCAAAAATTGAAGACACACAAATGTAGTAGAACATGAGATGCTCTCAGTAACGTCCCTACCTATATGGGGATCCTTCATCAAGAAGAGCTTTGAATGAATAAACAAGTGAAAGAAACTCAGTATCTCAAGATCATCCACAAATAGTGTTCATAGGGCCTATTTACTATGTGTAAGAGATATAAAGAAAGAAAATCTATGTTCGTTTTATAGCCCAAAATGAAGTCTATGATATGAAAGAAAGAAAAGTCACACAAGATTGACACGTGAAAGTTTATTTTAATACAAATTGAAATATTATCAGCTTCAAAAGAATACCTTACGTCCAATGCTCTACAATCTAGAATTTAGCACACATCTAAAAGTACAAAATCAAGACAAATCAATAGCAAATAGTAAGAGTTAGAAATCAATAATCTAAAAGTATGGATCTGGAAATTTTGTGTCTTTGTAGCAAACTCTCATGTGAGTCAGGATATGGTCTCATGCAAGGAAATATGGTCTCATGTGAGGAAGTGCTGAAACTAGCAAAACATTACACGGTGTGATGAAAAATCTCACAGGAGAATCTGTACAGAGATGTAAGCAAGTATGGACAAAAAAAATTAAAAATCATAATTTTGATTGAAAAAGTGCTAAAAAAAAATTTAAAATTTTTTTTGTAGGCAAAAAAGAAACAAAAAATAACGTCCTACAGAGAATACGAGATCTAAAAAAAACTTGAAACCCTTAACCTCAAAAATTGCTTTAAAAACACTAGAACAGGCAACAAAAGGGGAGTTTTGATAGAGAAATGATAGAAGATTGATAGAATAGAAAGGAAACCCATTTTAGAGCCCCACGGTGGGTGCTAGAAATGTGTGTGAATTTTGTACCTAGCTATAGACACAACACTTGCGTAAAACATTAGAGGTTAGCAAAAACCAAAATCTGCAAGTAATTGAAACTATGCTAACCAGGCGATTTACTACCATCTAGTAGGTGCGAGTATGATGTTCTTAGATTGAAATCGAGATCAGTGACAATGCAACACCTAAACAAAGGATTTAAAATGATGAAAGAAATGAAATATGAATGCAAATTATTCTAGATTTTTGTATTTTCTGTCCAATAAGAATGAGAAACTCTATGAATCTAAGCTAAATGAATGAAATTGAGATTGAATGTAGATTTAATCTAAGAATGATATGAATGAATATGAATGTAAAGCTATGATATGGAACTATGCAACTATGACCAACAATGAAAGATCTTATAAATTGCCTATTGCAAGTGCTCAATCCTTCAATCGTCAATTCGCTAAAGTAATTGTGCAAAATTTGAGTGTTGATAATTATGAAGAGCTAAGCCTTGATTTTATAGAAATCTAGGGCTTTGAGGATGCAGGAGAAAATCCATAAATCACTCTTGATAAAATTAGGTTGATTTTTGAGTTATCAAGAAATCAGAGATAATTAACTCACAAAAATCATGCAAAAGCATTGTTTAACTAAACATAGAGTTTAGATCAAATTTCAACTCATCATCAGATGTTGAGTTTGAATTTTAAAATTCATTGTTAATTTCTAGTTGTCTACTTTTCTGATTGTACATGATGTAATTATAAATTAATTAAAAATAAAGTGATTTATTCTCAACTTAACTAATTTTAAAATTAAAACAATTGATTTATACGTTAATCAATTATTAAATCAAACTTTATTCAAAAACTATATTATTAAATATTGACAACTGACTTTAATTAATTAAATAAGAATTAGTAATGAGATTTTAGATTTATTGTCAAAATTAAATAATACAATTAGGAATAAATAGAATTAAATTTAATTAAATAATTAAGTGGTAGTATTAAATCTGATTAATTAAATATTTAGAATATTCAATTAATCAAACTTTAGGATAGATAAGATTTATCACCAAATAATTATTAAGAATAATTATAATAAATTAGGAATATTTCTAGGAATATTCTCCGATGTAGAATTTAGGATAATCAATTAAATTTGATAATGTGTAGATGTGCCTTAGGTTAGGACTTTGATGTCGATTTCGTTCAAATTTTTGATATAGGAGGTTAATGAACCTATACACCATTTTGGGGGTATTACAATAGCAAGCACTTGCCCTTATTCTATGATGATAATGAGAATATAATATCAATAGATGAGTGTAAATCAAGCTTGGGCTAGCACATGATTATGCAGGATGCTTTTCTCAATGAAGATGGAGTAGTGGACCTGGTTGGCTGCAACAAAATGATTGTCAACTTGATTAAAGTTGAAAATGAGTTTGTTAAATTTGTTGCAGATGTGAAGAGCATAACAAGTGCTTAATGGAATGCTCAGATTGGGGTACTACAAGAACTACAAGGATACACTTGGCCTTTAGATGCCGAGGTAGTAGAATAGGACAAAATCACAAAGCCCAAGAAGAAGAAGCCAGTTACCTTGGAGTTGGAAACAAAAGAAGAATAGAGCACCACATGGCACCTGATCTAGAAATATAGGAAGAGCATGTATCAAACACAAGATTATGTAAGTTAGCCATGTAGGCAGTCATCATTCATGTGAAAAACTCTAGCAACTGCTCTGAAAATATCCTCAGACAAAGGTGCTAGCTGTGAAGATTCCATTTGATTGGAAAGTGCTTTCTGTTTCTAATTTTTGTACCTTTTTTCTTTTAGTGCAATTCACTATCCTGGCTATCTGAAGCTTGTTGAATTCTTTCTTTTAGGATTCCAAGATAGCCAATGATATAAATAGCAATGTTCTTCTTTTTCTCAGGGTGGTCAATACATTTTGTAAAGAAAAGTTCTGAATATAGAGCTCTATTTTCTATTAAGTCTTTGAAGAACTTTACTGAAACTTTTCAAATACTAATAAAAAATACTAGAACTACTTTCCTGTCATTTTTTATCTTCATATGTGGCTGTTTTAATTTTCTTATGCATTAAATTGTAAGGCTTTTTCAATGCATTATGTACTAGGTGAATATAGAGGTTGAGGTTAAGTATCTTTCAAGGAAAGAATAAATCTTAGGGGAGGTCTTTGGGAACTAATTGTCTAAGTATGAATTTGATGATAGATATAGAAATTGAGAGAATGAAATGTCAGACATTTCATTTTGGTTTTAGTATACTTATTTTGGTATGATTTTGTGGATGTAGGGTTTGACTATGATGCCCAATAAATAAGGGACTGGTTTAAATTATATTTACATTTGTACCACCAAGAAGATACAAATAACTAATTAAATTTACTTTTATTGCATAATCTTTATCTAAATCATCTATGACAAGTACATAGATGGTTATTGTAATTCTTTAAAGAAGCTTTTGAGAGGTAAACTTGCCTGAGTTTTATACTCAAAGTGAAGAAGGTTTTTTAACCTTATTACCTTAGTGCTTGCATTTTGTTAGATGCATCTATTGGGATTAATGGAGTTATAATTTAAAGATTTTTGTGAATCTTAAATCATCTACAAATCTAAGCACTAACACTTAACTCTTCTCCAATCATTTATCCAAGGAAGCATACCGAAATGATAGGCGCAACTCCTTTACCAATATAATTTATGTCGACTTTTCTAGATAAACATAGGAATCTGCAACTAGTGAATAGTGAATGCATAACTTCACTTCTACTACACACAAGACTCTATGTCCATGAATTTAATATCACTAACATGTATCCATCACATATCTAAATACACAAGGCTCATTGATAATTGTATGAACAATCACTCATAGAACACTACCTATAACTCTATGAGGAACACTACTAACGCAAGCTGCTACATAACTATCGATACTAACAATTAACCTTTGTGTCCATGATACATATATACTTAGATTACTTCATAAATCTTTCATGCATGCTACTTACCATATGTTTTCATTAATGACAAACATATAGTCAGTACTTTCTTACTGGAAAATCTTGAACAAAAATTTCACCTAATTCCTTATACTCATTAGATTTGAAGCACATTGCATTGTCAGAGACAACCCTTTCGAGAAAACTAAACCTTGTAACAATGTTATAAAATAATAAATTAGTCTCCAACTTGCTAGTTGAATTCCTTATGGGAATATCTTGTACCCATTTTGTAAAATAATCAGCGGCAACTAAGATCCAAGAGTGTTGTTCACTAGATGTTTTTGGCATCTCTCCAATAAAATCCATTCCCCACTATTGGAAAGGGGCATGCACTTCCAATGGCTTCAATGGCTCATTTCCTAAAAAAAATTTCTTACTAGAAAATCTTTGACATGCATCACTCTTTCTGACCTATCTTTTTGCATCTTTGAAAATTATGGGCCACCAAAACCCTTCTCTCAGAATCTTTTGAGTAGTTTTTTTAGCCATATAGTCTTGTCCACATATCTTTTCATTAATTTCTTTCAACGGTTTGTCAACCTGACTTTCATCTACACATTTCAACAAAATGCAATCCAAATCTCTTCTCCAAAATTTGGATCTAATGATAACATACTTAATTTCTTGCATCTTTAGAGTCCTTTTCTTTCCATCATCCAATCTTAATGGACACTTCATAGTCCTTAAGAAGTAAATAACATCATGATACCAAATAAAATTATCTATAACTGATGCAAGGCAAAATGGATAATCCCAAAATGGATAGTCCAAGTCTACACCAACAATAACAACAACAAAAACCATAGCAGAATACAAAAATATAATGCTTCAAATAAAATTTCATTTAACATGCCTGACTATAAGGCCTTCCAGATTAGGGCCAAATATAATCACTTACAATAGTATTTCTACAATCTCATATCTAGTCCATCATTGTAGCACATAACCAACTAGTGGAAACACTAAGGAAAATCTAAACTTGAGCTCCCAAGCCACCAAGAAATATCCTTGTCTCTAGTCATGAAAATGACTATCTCTGCTATTACAAATATTAGACAAACAATCTGATGTTCAAGATCTCATAGGATCTAATTAGTATCCTTGTCCTTCAGTCACTTTAACTCATTCCAAATAACTACCTAAACATTCCTTAAATACATCTCATCAACCACAAGTTAGTTGGAAGAAATAATTAACTCCTAATCCAAGTTGGCTTCTACTACAAACAAATATTAAATGCAACAACAATCAGCTCTCCAATAGCCTTACAAATAAATTACTCTCCATTTTGGCCTCAAGATCCACATAGGGGAATACAACACAAGATACCAACATTAAATACACCAAGTCAGCCAACCAAATCTCAAAGAACTCTAGTCAGTAAGATAGAACTACCGAGGGCTAGTAAAATAGTGGAGCCAACTAGGCATCAATAAGAAAGTACGTCGAATGAAAACTACAAGAATCACTAAGTACAAATTCTTCTAAGTACTAGAGGTTTTACCAAGTTCCTTCAGTGACTAAGCCTCCTTCAATGACTGAGATCCATAGTCAAAGATGCAAATCGAGCAACATAGAACCACTTCAACATACCACCATGCATATTTTCTTAATACCCTAGAATGCCCCTGCATCAATACCATAATCAATTTCAATCTGATTTATCTAATTTTCATCAATATTAGACCATGTCATTAACTTTGTGAATCCTTGGCCTCTATCCAATTTAGTAATCTGGATGTCAATAGTAAACTCTTGGATTCTATTTATCCACGTGCATCTCCTCCCAGACACTTATTATTGTGAAAAGATGTTCTTAACAACAACACCTGGGCCAAAATTAATCATTTTTGCACTCATGAGATAAAATATAAAATATTTCATAGTCTTCACAAGTGCATAAACTTTCTTTTCATTAATATCATACTTTAATTCAACAACTTGTAAAGACTTACTAAAAAGGGAAATAGGTTGTTCAAAACCCACACTATTTTTCTTTAATAGGACTGCAACAACAATTTGAAAAGAAGCAAAAGATAAGATATGCATTTGAATATCATAGTCTAGTGCCTTAAGAAAAGGCACATCTTTTATTTCCTATTTGATATTATTCAAAGCTTCATCAAGCTCACCATCTCATTTGATCTCTGATCCATTCTCCAACATTTTGATATAGGCCTACTAATCTCAGTGAAATTTGTAACACACCTCCTTAAGAAGTTTACTTGGCAAAAGAAGGATAGAATTCCTTTCACATTTTTTGGTTTCTAAATTTTTCAGTGACCACTACCCTTTATGGATCAATTCTTACTCCCTATTTTCCAACTAGGTGACCCAGTAATTTTCCTTTAGTCACACCAAATGGACACTTTATAGGGTTTAAAGAAATACCATATTCCAAGGCTCTTTGAATATCTTCTCTAAGTGTAACCAATGATCTTATTCCCTCTTGGAATATCAATTCAAGTCATCTTGGTATACCATAAGAAAATCATCAATGAATTTTGTAAATGCAACATCCATTTCTCTTTGGAAAGTGGTACCAACATTTGCTAAACCAAATAGCATTCTCACATATACATAGGTTCCCTAATGTACATCCTTTTAGGTGTCTCTTATGTATGAAGATTAATTTATGTTAGGTCTATCTAGTCTATCTTCTTAGTGTCCATTTGGACTCTATCTTTACTGTCAAACACAGTTTCTAAAACAAGTCCCTTGGGAACTTTTTTAGTTTTGAGCTGTAGAACTTCATTTTTGAGAACAATTTTTTTTCCCTCTACAGTCTCAACTAAAGCTGAACAGTCCAATTCCTAACCATGATACTTATCTTCATAGTTCATAAACCTCAAGATATCTTGGTCATTCTCAAAGACCTACTAGTTCTCAATATTATCTAGTATATTGGGTCTAGTCTGAGTTTCAACTTTTGAGACATGTGCAAAATTGATGTCACTAGAATTGATTGCTATATTGGATAACAAGTCAACCATTTTATTATTACTCCTATCCTTCCATTAAATATTGAAATCATCAAAACTCTCAATCATATACCAAACAACATTCCTATATTTTTTCCACCTTTTGTTCTTAGAAGCATAAACTGACCTCACTTGAGATACAACTAACTAAAAATCACCAACTACCTTCATAAAATTTATTCCATGTTTGTGTTCCAATCTTAATCCTATTAAAAAAAGCTTTATATTATACTATATTATTTGCACATGAGAAGCTTACTATGAAGGAGAACCTGCAAGTATTTCCTTCAGGAGAAATAAGTAGAATACCTACCCTTGAACTATCTTTACAATTTGTACCATCAAAGTACATCACTCACAACTCACCTTTCTTAGATCTAGCATTTACTTCTAGAGTGATAGTGTTAGGCCAGTTTTCTATTGTTGCAAAGTCTTGTGAAAATGGCCTCCTCCCTGCAATGTTTTTGTTAAGTGTCTTTCCCTGTGTTCTTCATTGTGTCACCTTGCTCTGGTCCAAGTCACATGAGCTAAATTGCAAGATCCAGAAGAATATTAAAGTTCTAAGGTCTACGGGGAAACAAAATTTAAAAATCTACCTAAGTGTCAAAAACCCACAGTATTTTTGAAAATCCATGATGTTTTTGACCTTTTTGGCTTGCATAAAGTCCTCGATGTTTTCACATCCTTGTTTACCTTTGTGTCAATGTCAAAAACCTTGTGTGTTTTCGATCCTTTGCTGTTGTGAAAACTTTGTGTGTTTTTGACCTCCTAGTTCCCTGTCTGTCAGCTTTCCTTAAGTGTGTAGGTGTGATGTCTAGTGGGCCGAGGTCTTCAAATGCTCTTCTCTAATTGGCTATTGCATGGCTACATGTTAGACTTTTCTGACATATGATCATGCAACCACTTGCCACCTATTCGTGTGGGCCCGTTTCTTCCTATTATTCCCTTGGTTGGTGGTTATGTCTTCATTTTGTGACTTGGCAACTTGTGGTTATCTCTTGTTCGTTGGTTTCTGGCAGTTAATACCTTAGCATTTAGTGACTTGGCAAGCAATCTTTTCTCTTCATTCTTGGTGGTTAGTGGCTAACATCTCATGACTTGGTGAATGGTTAGTCATGTGGTCGCAGAATGCTCGATGGTTGGTTCATGGGTCCCAGTTCTTTTCATTGGCCAGTGTTGGAGATTGAAGATCTACGGTTGGCGTGTGATCACATGGAATATTATTTCCCCATGCGGTCATGCACCCATAATCTGATTCAATGCTGGTGTGCTAGGTGGCCAAGGGTACGCAGGTGGGTCTTGTGGCAGGTGTGATTGGGTGTGGATTGGCGAATGGTGTGGTAACAGGTGGCATCGTAGTTGTGGAGTTATGTGGGGTGTGACATAGTTTGGTGTGCCCAGGAGTGTTTGGTGGTCTAGATAAAAAGGTGGTGGTGCTGATAAGATACAATCTTGTCACACATTTGCATGAGTATTTTGTGGTTCTCTAGTTTGTCTAGCGACTTGGTGAACAATGATCGTAGAGTCACTAGATTTTTAGCGAAAGGTGCAAATTTTTTTGCGAACTAGCAAAATTTCTTTGGTCACTGGTTCACCAGATATGTGGGGTCCATGTTTGCAGTGATCAGGTGAGTGGTGGTGTGACATGTGGCATATGGCAAGCTCAGATTTAAGGAGTGGTGGTGTCAATAGTTAAGAGAACGTAGTGGTTAACATGCTGTCGCATGTTTGCATAACCCATTTCTAGGTTATGCAATCATGTGACCAAGCATGATTTGTTACCTGTTTCCTGTGGTGGTGAGATGTGACTGCGCAGTTGCACAACTGGAGGCAAATGGTCAAGAAGGCATAAAACCTGCCAAATGCAAAGTAGCCATTGGGATTCAAATTCAAATTTTGTAGAGTGTTTCCAGTGACAGAGAGTACCAAAATTTATGGCTTTGGTGGCAGTTTCGACCTAGTTTGGTGGCAGTTGGTGTCGCGGTGTGGTCCAGGGTGTGTGAGTGTTTTGCAGAGGTTGATTTGTGTCTGTTTGAGCTTGCTAAGTGTTTTTTATGGCAGGAGGTATTGAAAATTCATTTTGGAGCACCTGGAGTAGGCAAAGTGGATTGTCATTTGCTATGGCTTGACCCCTATCATGTTTATGTTTTATTTCTTGGTGGGGTTAGGTGATTTTGAAATCTTGTTTTTGAAATGATCATTGTGCTTGCATTGTAACCCTGGTATAAAGGGAATTTTTGTAATCATTTTGAGGGGCTGGCTGGAATTTCTTGACATAGGAATCTGAAAAGCCAAGTGTGTATCCTCAGTCCAGGCTATAACATTTTTTCTTATTTATCAATGCTAGGAAGAAAAATTATGTATCTTTTTCATATTTTCTATGGTATCAATGAATTAGTTTGTAATATAGGGATTTGAAACCACACACTTAATATAGTCTCTCATTCTTGGATCTCTCCTTCAGTTGTTCTTGATGAATTTTGGGTTTTCTAACTCACTGCATTAGGTTACTGGTGTATGTGTTTTGTCTCTCAGCCCTGATCTAGGATTAGGTTAAAAGCCTCTGAGTGAAGTATAGATTTATTGGGTTCAATCAGGAAGGATATCTACAAGTAGTGTAAGAGATGTTTGACTATGTTTATGGCTTGGTTTCTCAGATGAATCTAGTAGTTGTTCTTGTATTTCATGTCTGCTTTAGGTATGATGCCCAATGGATAAGGCACTGATCATAAGCTAGTATCCTTTATGTTGTTACATGTGTTGCATGATTGTTTACACTCTGCAAGAAAGCATTAAATCGGTTACCTTTCCTTTTCATGTTGGTGGTAGTATTAGGAGTTCCTCTCTAGTCTTCAAACTCATTCTATGCAAATAGGGCTATTTCTATATGAATTGGCTTCATTGGGGTACAGGTTACCTGAAGGGGTTTGAAGGCTATTCCACACTAATCTATTTGCAGGCCTTTATTTACCAAAAGGGATGGCATGAGTGTGCAGATAAGGCAATACCCACCTAAGTGAATGTGGAGCTCAAAGAAGAAGGAGGATTTCTCTCTATCCTCATCAATTGGTTTGTTTTCCTTATCAAACTTGATGTGTCTAACTAAGATCTAAGCCCAAATTTTGGTTCAAGTTTGGTTCTGCAAGGAAAAGAGCCAACAGATAGGAGGAAAGATAGGTTCTCTTTCAAGCATAGTGACTTCTTCTCTAAAAGCATTGATATTGGTATTGTTGGTTCCTGGATAGGATTTTACACTCCATGCGATACCAATATGCTTATGATGGATGTTAAGGAATGGTTAGCTCTAAATATGGGCAATCTATAAGTAACTAGACCAACTATAGGGATAAGACTACCCTCTTCTGCTTCTAGCTCTGCAAAACCAAGGCAGGTGCACCTGATCCAATAGTATTAACTCTGAATGATAGTTCTAACTCTACCCCTTATTTTTCTATTGGATCTTTCAATAGATGAATATAGTGAGAAATTACTAAACAAAAATCTATTGTTCATTGACTCTCCATCATTGGGTAGGACAATACATAAATGTAAATAAAATTAAAGACTGGTAATGATTTAATGATTTGGGATTAAAAGGCTTGAATCACTCTTCTCAACATGAAGATAGGAGAATATAGGCCACTGCCTTATCCATTGGGAAAAATATTAACGAAAAGGATGAATACAATGGTGTCTAAAATTGGTCTTTAGACATAAACACAAATACCTCAACTCTTTCCTACTTATGAAAATCCTTCAAATGAACTCCAAGAACACATATTCCACTTTGAGCAATATTTAATCTAACTCTAGGCTAGAACTCAAAGCACCAATACATTCATATAAACCTTATGCAAGGATCTAAAGATTCAAAGAATAGAGCAAAGGAAAACAAAGATTTGAGGTTTGTATTAAGTATAACCTTTCACCATGTGCATAGAGTATCCTGAATAACAAGCTTGCAAGATAAGAACAACCTATACTTCTCTATTGTTTGATAAAATGATATCAAAAATTACAATCCTTAACTGAAAGCTAGGGTTTTAGAAATTTCTATCTTTTTAACACCTAAACTCCAATCACTTAGAATGATCATGAAAAATCCCTTTATACCAAGGGATGCAACAAGAAACCAATCATTCTAGGGTTACAAAAAACTAACCTAAAAAACCTTTACAACAACCCCAAAGGGTTTAAAATAACTACACTACTGAAATAGGTGAGATATTTGTAGTTGATTCGACATGCTTTATGTTTTCAATGCTATCCTTGGCTCCTTTTCAACAAACCTAATTTTATCATCACACTATCTAACTACAATGAATGCCCTTCTACAAAAAGTCAACCCTGATATTCATTTGGCTTGGCATCATAGGAAACAAAATTAGATTTTAGCTATAATTTATGCCTTCTATATCCTTTCCTAACTGCAATCTGTACTGAAAAATTCAATTCCTAGCCACCGCATTGCTTTACATGATTCACTGGTTCAAAAATGCTAGCAAAAACCCTATAGGATATTTGAATTTGAATAAAAATGGTAATTGGCTCAACTTTAAAATGTAACTGTTGATCTATTTTATTCTCAGTAGATTGGGCGGTTCGCAAAAATCCTTCAACAGTCAACAAAACCTTTTGAAAATCTTCTGCCACCTCATAAAACTCTCGACCAATGAAAATTGAGCACGTCGGTGATGAATCAACACTTTGGACCCACTCCTTATAAGCCTTAGATTGAATGGTTGGCACATAATCTCATAGCCTTGACAGACCCCATGAGATCATACACCATCTGTCAAATCTTCCACACTGGCATTCTTTAGAATCTCTCAGGCCCATTGACATGTCTTCTTTCCTTTCCAGCTCAGCCAATCACAACATGACACCTTAGCTATGAATCACCAGATGGCCCCACTATTCTCAGCTAACCTTTAACCTTTTGACCACTTGGAAAATACATGACCAAAGACATTTCACCAATTCACTGAAAAACTTGAAACACTACTACTTTATCTAGAGATTCAATGAACAAGTATTTGCTGAATCGCTAAAAGAATTAGAACTCTGCCATAATACTCCATGAAAAAGTGAACACTACAAACATTTATCAGGACCCCCAAAGATTTAACCACTCTGCCAAAACCCTAGACCAGAAACTAGGCCCACCTTAAATGAGATCAACGGTTGTCTAAAGTTCAAATACCTCTGACATATTCTATGAGATCTTACGACAACCATTGTATCAACCTTTTTATACTACTCTGATAGATGCCCTAACATGAAAAAAATCTATGGTTAGGCTTATGCCCTTAGAATCCATGAAGATTACACCAGAACATACACCCACCATCGATGAAGAATCTCACCCCTGTTCTGACAAACCTCTAACATAGAAAAGAATCAATAGCTGGTCTTATAGCCTCATGTGTCAGAAATAACCCTTAAGATCATACATTAGCCATCGATGCTCTGCCACTGTTAGAACCATTGAACCTCTAAAATCATTGGCCCCACTAACAATATTCTGAGTCATTAATACATGGACCAATGAGAAAGTGTTGACTAAGCACACCTAGCATGTGGACCCATTACATTGAAAAGCCTTTGCCATGAAAGAGAATCAATGGGTAGCACAACTTCACAAACCTCTAACACACTCCATAAGATCTTATGCCCATCATTGGATCAAGATGGTGTCAGAAAGCTAGGCCTAGGAAAGGAATAAGGTCGTAAACTATAGGAAAAATTAAAGGGCTAGACTTAGGAAAAATCACACTGACAGACTTAGGAAAAATAAAGCTAAATGCTCAGAGACTTCAGGAAAAAGAAGACTACCAGGTGAAAATATTTAACGCACATTCCTTATAAAGTTTTTTAAGGGGCCCAAAAAGTAACATGAATTTAGAATAGGGCTAGGGAACACTTAGGGTTTTCCTTGCAAATGGTTAGATTTTTGAATTTTTCCTAGGGTTTTACTAGGAAAATGGGAGAAATAGGTGCAGAGGCATAGAAAATAATACTGCAACCATGGAATTTTTACTTGTGCTAACAGGTATCTACAAAATAGGTAATATTAATGTTAATATTTCTCTCCATCATGAGGCTAACTCTTGGCTCCCTTTCAACTTTAAAAGATTGATCATCTATCTTGAAATTTCCAAAGGACAAGTCTCATTAAAAACTTTCACCCATGGAAAAACTCCATTTTCTAGAGAGACTGCCAGCTTGTAAGGTAGTGCATTAATAGTCCAAATGACTGGTACTTCTCTCTAGTCCATTTCATAACATTTGTCCTAAACTATATCAACCTTGAGACCCAATCTTTCCATGATTTTAAAAGGAATAACTATATTTGATGCAGTTGAATCAATCATACAATTATTTACTATCATTCCATTTACTATGATACTTAAGAAAAATGGATCTATGTTTTCAAGGAAAGCATTGATAGAGCTGTCAAAATACATGGGTGGTATCTGAGACACCACTCCCTGAAATTCCATTCATTTCTTAGCCTTTTCTTGGGGCTCATTGGTATTATCGGCAACATTGTTTTCATGAACATTATCAACCCATGCTAGAGCTCTATCTTTATGTTTAAAGATTCTTAATAACTCTAATAAAGGAACCTTAACAATAATTTGAGACAAGACTGACAACATGTCAACAAGAGTAGAAGAAGGAATTTTAATTTACATTTCTCTAGTATCTTTCTATTTTTCAAACACATCAGCTATTGTTATTGCCTTTAGTTTCTCAATTTTGGCTATTGTATTAATTGGCATCTCAAATTCCTTTTGTATGTCATTTTTATGAGTAGTAGACACCTTTATAGCTCTAGCTCCCTTTAGTTACCACTTCTTACCCTTGACATTTTTTACCTTCACTACATAATTATTTTTTGGTATGTTTCTAGCAGGTTCCTTAGAACTAGTATATTTATGAACATACCTCCAGCTTTTCTAGTGGTCTCATTTATTGTCATGCTTCTATTTTTCACTTGGGCTACTATTTCTACAATGATCTTAGCAATTTCATCCTTTGAGGGTCTTCTCAAATTTACTTTCTCTGAGGAAGTGTTCATGTTACATGTCTTCTCATCAATTTCCTCATCATTAAAAAAGACTTCTTGATGGAATACTACTCTGTTGTATTTTTTTAAATACACATCATTATCTTCATCAGCATCAACATTAGAAACATCTTCATGTTCCAAAGATGAATTAGTCAAGTTACAACCAATGCCATCATTATTTTCTTCCTAATCTAATTGTTTAATGCCATCATCTTGGTATGTAGTTATGGACTGTGCAACCACACAATGTTCTATAGAATGAGGTGACTGACAAGCCATACACCATGGTATATCCTCCATAACATTTATAGAAGCATTTTTAAAGGAATCATGGATGATCTTGTCATTATTTCCTTTTGCACCTAGCGCAATAGGTTTTCCATCATTCCTTTAGGTGTTATAAGGGTAATTTTGCAACCTATTATGCCTATTGAAATTATTGTTGAAAAGGGGCTTTTTTGGAGCATAAATCTTATGATTTATATTGTTGGGTGCCTTCAAGTCTTTTAAGGTATTTAATACCTTATCTAACTTGTCTTCTTCTTGCCTCTTATTTTTGACAGTCTTTTCATTATCCTTCTTATGGTTCATATTCTCAAACAACCTAGGATCATCTCTCTTCCCACCCAATTTTTTGGATATTTTCATATTGTTCTCTATATTCACAACAATCCTCAAATCATCTCTAAGATTTCTTGGTTATTTGTCTCTTAGTAGGTATCAAGTCTTTTCATCAAAGGCATTGAATTATGTGGTCAAACAAACATTGTCATCTAACCTCATGAATTGAAACAATTTTTGCATGCACTTTTGAAACCTCATGTTGAATTCATCTGTAGATTCACTTCAATTCTTCCATATTTTATTGAATTCATTTACCATGAAACTAGCATTAGGTCTATCACCATATTTTTGTTTGAAACATTTATAAAAAATATCTCATTTATCAATACAATGGTTAGGGATTCTATTAAACCAGCCTCTAGCATCTTCTACTAAAGATTGAACAAATAGTTTTATAACTACATCCTCATGTAGTATCTCATAATGATTTAACATGTCTACAAATAAATCAAGGTATTCTTCACAAATGATGGAATTATTACTAGAAAATTTGGGTACCTTATCTCTTATTTTAGTTTGAATAGCATTAGGATGACCTGGTATTCCATCAAAACCAATTTTCCTATATCCCTCTAGTTGCATTGGTCTTCCTTGAAAATTTAATCCTATATTTCCACTAGAACCAACATTAAAGGTTGTATTATGACCTACTTGTACATTTGATTTTTTCTTAGGGTCAACATTTAAATTGGTAAATGAAGAAAAAAGAAAGTTATGAACATCAACATTACCAAGTGGAGCAGTATTAGAAGTAGAAAATGGCATACCTATTTAAGTTGTAGATTATCCTAGAGTGTTTACAGATGAGGCCTTCAAGAATTGGATCTTCTATCTTGTTTTTGCAATAGATGCTTCAACTTAAGCCTTCTCTAATTCATTTTCTAGATCATCTGTTTCCTACATTCTCTTTTCCATCCCTATCTCAAAGCTTGAAATAGGTGGTTGGATTTTTGGTGTAATCACAAGCTCATTGATTTTCATCCTAACCATCTTTTTTCTTTCCCTTATTGTTATCAAAAAATCAGGTTCAACACTTTCATTTACATTTTTCTCTTTACGCTAAGAAGCATAAATTTTTACTTATCTAATCACAGGGCCCTCATGTTCAAAGTCACGGTACTGCAACAAGTGTTATTTTTCTCTTCTCAAGACAATAAGGGCACCAAAAAGATCAGGCTACAAAGATTTAGGAACAAAAGAAAAAAATTTGGTTTCTCTCCTTCAATTCATTAAACTTTCTAAGTAGAGACTCTCTTTCCATTATTGCATTTATAGTCTCAATTCTCTTTCTTTCTATAACCTCTTGTATATTGCATCTTTCTCTACTAGTTGTAATCTTAATACACTCAAATCAATTGGGTCTATCATAACATCATTAGAGCTCGATGATACATCCATATCAGTGACTTGTTGATATGGATAGTGGACCCTCCTTGGTTCCACTAGTTTCCCTTCTAAATTAACATGGTTTTTGTGCATACTTGGCACATAATCCTTATTATCTTCTTTTGTACTTTAATTTGTAGGGGGTACTACCTTATCTTGAAATAATACCTCTGGGGTATCACAGAAATTATCTCTAGAGAGACCACTATTAAACTTTGAAATTTAATATTGTGATCCATATTCATTAGGAGATGTATGTACTACCCCACCATCATCATTATTCTATTCCTTTACAGGTGCATTCTTGGATTCCCCACCTTTTCTAAGCCAACTTTTCTTTCCTAAGCAAGGTAAGACTTCTAGATTAATCTTTGGGTGTCTCTTGACAAAGGCTCTTTTAGTTTTTATTTCATCCATGGTTTGTAGATCATAAATACATTGGTTCTAATACTTTGAGTTATGATCCATGCTTTATTGGGAATTCTTAATAGATAAACCTTGAGAATCTAAAAAAAATCTTGAATAGAACAAAATAAACATGGGGACCCAAAAAGAGATAAAGTGTAGCCGACTAATTTTTCCTTAAAATCTTACCCAGAGACTTCTAAGAATTTGTTAAACCCAATGGTTTGCAATAGGTTCAACTAATTTGTACTATTACAATCCCCACCAGAGTGACCATTTTGTTGGCTCCTTTTTCCATTCCAAAAATATTTACAATTTATATGACAACTTAATTGTCTTTGAATCTTTGAAACCTAGTCCAAATCTGTTGAGAAAAAAAGGACCAATTAACAAGAATCAAGAGAATGATCCTTCTACAGTTTGAACTTTTGACATAGACCAAGGTGAGAGGATCCAATTAAGGATAGTCCAACCTTGCAGCTTCAAAATTACATACGAGAAGTACACAACAATTCAAGCCAAGATATGCTTCAAAACATAATTTTTAATAACATGCCCGACTAAAAGGCCTTCCAGGTTAGGGCCAATTACAATCAAAGATTACAATTCTACAAGATCCACACACATATCCAATACAATCTCAACTAGTTCAGCTCTAAAGACAATCAGAACCTAATGGAAATCCTAAGGAAAATCTAAACTTGAGCTCACAAGCCTCCAAGAAATCTCCTTGTCTCCAAGTGTGCAACCACTAGCTCTACTTACAACAAACTATTAGATAAGAATTTGATCTGCAAGATCATGCAAGATCTTTTCCACAAATTCACCAACTCTAGCTTTGCTAGATCTAATGGCATTCTACTTATCAACCTCCTAGTTCTATCCTAAAACATCTACCCAAACACCCCTTAAATACTAAATCATCAACCACAAGTCAACTAGATGACAACATTAACTCTTCCTAAAAAATATTAATGCAATACAAGTCATCTCAAATAGCCTTAAAAACATTTAAATCCAACATGTTGGCTTGAAACAATAGCTACCAACAATAAATGCACCAAGTTGGCCCAACAAATCACACAGAACTCTAGTTGGTAAACTAGAACTACCAAGAAATAGTGAAATAACTGAGTGAGCCAAGCATCATGCAGCACTAGTGGTGACTAAGCACCATAAGCATGACTAAGAAACACTTTCACTAAGCACCAAAGATTATCAAGTTCCTTTAGTGACTAAGCTTCCTTCGATAACCAAGGTCATGAGTTAAGGCTGGAACTGAGTAACACTGGCCAAATAACAAACACCCCATGCAAATTCACTAAGGATAAAGAATTTTCCTACTTCACCTAAGAAATCCCCTACATCAGACACCCCAAGTTTGAAAAGATGTTCATATGTGAGAAAAAACATCTTCTAGGATTTATCACATGAATCCTGAACTGGTTCTTCACATACAAGTCCTCCATCTTCTCAGTTTGCATACTCTTCCACTTCAACTTTCTCTGTCTCTTCAAGTCTTTTCTTGATAATGCATAGGTCAGTTCCCAAAATTGATCATTCATTTTCTCTAGATCTGACAACTCAACTCAGCTACTGATACTCAAGCTTCTCCTACCAAACATTGTATCCATCAAAGGAATCAAGGAAAACTTCATGTCATTCTTCTCGACAATAAATACATTCTTCACACAATCATAGATATCTCTACAATCAAATTGACAAGGTCTACCAAGAAATATATGACAACTATTCATCTCCACAATCTCACATAACACAAGATACTTATACTGGCTAATCTAAACATTAATGAAACATTGTTCTATTACTTCCAAAGCCTAATCATCTTGCAGCCAACCAATCCTATAAGGATGTGAATGTTTCATTATATTCAAATAAAGTTTTTGAACCATGTCCTCAGCAACATAGTTATCAATACTACCACTATCAATAATAACATCATAGATTTTACCTCCAGACTTGCATTGGGTCCTTAAAAAGTTACTCCTCTGACAAGTTTCATCCTTTGTACTAAGTAATATTTGCCAAAGCAACAAGTTCTCAAATTCAAGTTCATTCTGAATATTCTCATTCACCAAAATAGTTTGTTGATCAACCTTCTTCTATGGACACCCAAAAGAATGATGTCCTTCCTCTCCATAGTTATAGAAAGTACCCTTAAAGATAACTCTACCTATATTATTCTTTTCTTCCATAGGTTTTAGTTCATCTTCTACATCAATTGGTTTATCCTTCACTGAGTGATCAACTTTCTCATTCCCTCTTGAGTTACTATGTTTTTTCCTCTTCAACTTATCTTTTGCCTTCAGAGCATACTAATGAGCATCTTCAATAGAATCAATCTTCAACATACCAAACTCATCCTAAATATTGAATCTCAGACCATTCACATACTAAGCTACCTTTTCCTTACCAAGTTCTCTATGTGCAGACCGAATAGTAAGTTTGTAGAACTCCTTGATATAATATTCAATAGACAAATCCTTCTAATTTAGATTCTACAATTTCTTAAATAAGTCAAGTTCATAGCCAATCAATATGAACTTAACTTTAAATTTAGTCACCATCAACCTCCACCGATTGATCTTCATTTCACCTTCATCTTCTCTATCTCTTTGTAGTTCTTTCCACCAAAGAGATGTGTGTCCTTTCAATTTAGTTTGTACCAACCTCACTTGAAGAGGATCTTCAATTTCTTCCAGCTCAAAGAAATCTTCAAGTTCACCAATCCAGTCAATCAAATTCTCAATTTTCAAAGTTCTAGAGAAATTAGAGACTTCCATTCGGTAACTACTACTTAACCAAGCTTCAGATCTAAGAAATTGAGTAGTTTTTTCTTCAACAAATTTGTGCCTTTGATCATCTCCACTAGATCCAGTAGGTTCAAAGTCTTCAACAGCTTCTTCATATCCATCCCTAGTACCAACATTTTGAGGTACACCAGTAACAACTCTCATGATCTTGGTGACCATGTCATTTTTTATCAGTTCCATCTCAGATCTGAAATATGATTTCACCTTCTCTATTATCTGGGATTCCATAGTATCATAGAAGTCAACAATTACTCTAGGGTCCAAGATTTTTAGAGGTATCCTTAAAGATATGCAAAACCCTCTACAACACACCCTACACTAATCACCTTGTGAAAATCTCCAACTTGAATGCAATTCAGATCTCAACTTGCAACCTTACAAAAAATAACTAGGGAAAGATTCCATAAGTTAGTACCATGGATCCACAACTAAGATCATATGATCTCTTTTCCAAGAAGATCACTTTGCAAGATCAACCTTGCTAGGTCAATCTTCACTTCCACAAGATCTACTCTACTCTGATACCACCTGGCATAGACCAAGGTGAGAGGATCCAATTAAGGATAGTCCAACCTTGCAACTTTAGAATTACATAGCAGAAATACACAACACAAGCCAAGATATGCTTCAAAACATAATTTTCAATAATGTTCCTGGCTTTAAGGCCTTTCGAGTTAGGGCCAATTACAATAAAAGATTATAATTCTATAAGATCCACTCATAGATCCAATACAATCTCAGCTAGTTCAGCTCTGACCATAATCAGAACCTAATGGAAACCCTAAGGCAAATCTAAACTTGAGCTCGCAAGCCTCCAAGAAATCTCTTTATCTCCAAGTGTGAAACCACTAGCTCTTCATACAACAAACTATCAGATAAGAATCTAACCTACAAGATAATGCAAGATATTTTCCACAACTTCACCAACTCCAACTTTTCTAGATTTGATGTCCTTCTTCTTATAAGCCTCCCAGTTCTATCCTAAAACATCTACCTAAACACCCCTTAAATAATAAATCATCAGCCACAAGTCGGATGGATGACAACATTAAGTCTTCCTAACAAATATTAAATGCAATATAAGTTGGCTTAAATAGCCTTACAAACATTTAAAACCAACATCTTAGCCTGAAACAATAACTACCAACAATAAATGCACCATGTCAGCCTAACAAATCACACAAAACTCTAGTCGGTAAATCAGAATTACTGAGAAATAGTGAAATAACCAAGCAAACCAAGCATCACTGAGTACCAGTGTCAATCAAGCACCACAAGAATGACCGAGTAACACTTTTATCAAGTTCCAGAGATTATCGAGTTCCTTCAGTGATTGAGATTCCTTCAATAAATGAGACCATTGGTTAAGGCTACAATTGACTAACATGAGCCAAATAACAAACACCCCATATATATTTACCGAGGAAAAAGAATGCCCCTTCTTTACCAAAGAATGCCCCTACATCATCCTTAATGATTGAGTGGGTATACCTATTGATTCACTTCTTAAAGGAATCAATAAAACTTATTTGCATTATCTAATAAAAATATTAGGTATTAATGTCCTTTACACATTGACTGAAATATTTTAACATTTATAAGTTGATTAATGATGAATAAATGCTTCCTAAGAACAAATAAGTGTCTTATTCTAGGGTACACAATCAAATAAAATATACATCAATAGAAAAATTAACTCAAACACACCCAGAACCCAAAATAAGTGCTTTGCATATTATTCCTCTCACTCTCACATTCAGACGTCAAATTCTCAAAAGAATCGTAAAGTCTCTAAAAATTACACCTAAGAATTACCCTTCCCTTGAAAGGAACTCAAAAATAACTTCACAATCTACTTTTTAAACCATAAATTAAAATTTCTTTGCAACATTAACATATAAGAACTCAAAATCATAGCAAGAAGACATTCATAAACATGAGATGGAATTCTAGTGTACTCTTACTAAATTTCTTAGTATCAATACATTAACAATAGTATAATGTATTGGAGATTTACTAGCAAATCAATGTTGACTGTATGTTTGTCATTGATGACAACATATGGTAAGCAATGTGCATGGAAGACTTATGGAGAGAGTCTTGAGCATATATTTCCTAGACATGTTATAAGCATATTATCATGAGCACAAAGGTTGATTATGAGTGAAGAAAAGTTATACATTTATTTTTTTTAGTAGTCTTCCTAAATAATTCCTAGGAAGAGTTATGTATGTGATTTTTAGTAAGGTTGTGATGGTGCCTTGCACATTTATATTTATGTTGGAGACATGTTATTGAATCTATGTTCATGGATACAGAGTCAATTGTGTAGTACATGTTGAGTTATGATGTTTTCGGATTGCCAGTTATAGTTTCTTGAGTTTATCTAATGGAGCCAACATTGTTTGTATTGTTGTAGAAATTGGGCTTATTATTATGATATGCATGCTTGGTATTCTATTTATATAAGAGTTAAGGATGTTTGGTTAATAGTATAGATTATTATTTAGTTTGAGAAGAAAGATTCAAATGATTTGGTGGAGCAAATAGTGTGAAGTGTTGCATCTACTCATATGGGGTTGTGTGGTAATTTTGGTTTTGTGTGGTTAATGAAACCATTGGAAATGTGGTAAGAGAGTTATATTATTTCTCTAATATGATTTCAAGAAGGTTCTAAAAGGCTAACTTGATTATGGAGAAAGATATATATAACTAGTCAGTTTTGATTGATAAGCATGGCAACAAGATGAAATAAAGAAAAGATATGAGAAAAATAGTAAGTGAAAACTATTATGCCATTTGTAGAAGGTCTATGTGACCAAGTAGAGAATGTGTGCTATTCATTGGAATTGATCAAGACATCATGTCTACCTCATAGTTCACCAAGATCCTGATATAGTGTGTAACTATTATTCATAAGGTTATAACCTTCACCCTTTAAGAAGTGTCCTCTCAGAAAGTGTATCCTCACCCATAATAGGGTCAATTATAAAAGACTCCTAATAAGGTCTGACCTTTGACCAGGTCACTGTACTTAATGTATTGTAAAGATCAACTCCTAATAGGATTGTAAGATCTTCTAATAGGGATCATTATACACTAGTGAAGTTTATAGTGTGTGCTAATTCCCAGTGGGGTTTTTACCTATTTGGGTTTCACCATAATGAAAATTGTGGTGTTGTGTTAAGTTTTCTTATATTGCATTTATGCTTAATGATCTTCTGTACTTAGTTTGATAAAGAATTGAATCTTATACATAACTGATTCACCCCCCCCCCAACCCCTCTCAATTATCTCTTGGGACTATTCCTAACAATTGGTATCAGAGCCAAGTGCCTCAAAGATAATTTTAAGAGCTTGAGGTTGATTAGATGGCATTCTTTAGAAAATAAATTCCTAAGTTTGATGGACAAAATTATCTAGATTGGAAGAACAAAATAAAAACACATTTGTAGTGCATTGCTTTTAAGATTTTAGAAGTAGCTACTAAAGAAGTTTAGATTCCTTCTTTATGAGACCTTGCAAAAGATGATTCAACCTTGAATAAAAGGATATTTTCTCTTCAAATGCTATTGCCAAAGAAGCCCTTATCAACACCTTATCTGATAGTGATTTTTTAGATATAAAAAAAGTAGATAAAGCCTACAAGATATGGAAGTCTCTAGAAGACATGTTTGGAGGAGATATTCAAGCCAATAATGTGTACAAAAAGACATTGAAGAAAAGATATAGTACGTTGGAAATGATACCTAAAGAGAACATCAGAGCTTACAATCAAAGGATTATTGAAGTAGTTGCAGGAATAAAAAATAATGGTGGAGAAATTTTAGAAGAAGACATAATGGATAAGTTGATGACTACTTTGACACAAAAATATGAAAGAAATATAGAGATCCTAAATGAGACTATGTAGTCCATACAAGACTTCAAAACAAAGACCTTAATCAACAAGATTTCAGCATTCAAGATATCAAGATTAAAGACAAAGCCTAAGAGTGAGACAACATTCAAAGCCTCGGTCCATGGTAAGAAATTTTTGTACACCTCTAGTAATTTTGATGATGAAGATGATGATAGAGAAATAGATAATTTCATTACTATGATTGCTAAGAAAGAAAGAAAAGGAAAAGGTAAATATGAAGGTCAACTACCATTCAAATGTTTCTCATATAACAAGATTGGTCATTTTTCATCTAAATATCCTACAAGAGTCAAGAAGTATAAATATTACAAACCTAAGTATAAGTAATGTTACTATGCTAAAGATGGAGTATCAAATGAAGATTCAGTAGAAGATGAGATTGGATTTGTAGTAATTGAAGAGATGGAAAAAATGTTTGATCAATTGGATAAGGAAGATGAAAGGAAAGAACAAGAAATAGCTTTGATTTCACAAGCAGACATCAAGACAGACTGGATTATTGATAGTGGTTGTTCACATGACATGACATGAGACAAAGATATATTTATTGATTTGGGTAGATACAAATGTGGCATGGTTAGATTCAAAAAAAATACTCCTAAACCTATTATAGGTAGAGGATATATCACTTTGGATGGAAAGAATAACATTAATGATATCTTATATGTTGATGGTTTGCATCATAACTTACTTAGTGTTGGACAATTTCTTGATAAAGGATATCAATTGGAATTCAAAGATAATAAGTGCATCATTAATAAAAATAAAGATCAAATGATTGCATTGGGATCAAATGCTAAAGGTAATGTTTTTCATCTTAATTCAGAAGCAAGTTGTTTTGTTGCTAAAGTAGATGATAGTTGGTTATGGCATAAAGGACTATGTCACATCAATTTTGATAATATAGTAAAGATAAGCAATGTAAAGGAAGTAAGGGACCTTCCTAGCATTGCAAAACCAATTGATACAATATATAGGGAATGTGTGATGGGAAAGAATGTCATGAATTCATTCAAAAGAAAGAAGAGTGCAGAAAAGAACAAATTGGATCTAGTGCATATAGACCTATGTGGAACATCTCAAATAAGATCATACTATGGTGAAAGGTATTTTATTTTTTTTGTTGATGATTATTCTAGAATGATTTGGGTTGCATTCCTCAAAGATAAATTTGAAGCATTTGAGAAGTTCAAAATAGTCAAAGCTAAAGTTGAAAATGAGACTAGATTAAAGATAAAGTATTTGAGATCAGATAGAGGAGGAGAATTCACCTCTGATAAATTTTATGAGTATTGTGAAGAACATGGGATAAATAGACAACTAAGTGCACCTACAACCCCTCAGCAAAATGAAATTACAAAAAGGAGGAATAGGATAATTCTTGACACTGCGCACACTATCATGATTGAAGGAAAGGTGGCACACAACTATTGGAGAGATGCAATCAATACAACAATCTATACTATCAATAGAATTCAATTAAGGCTAGGCATAGACAAGACACCATATGAACTACATGGTTTGGTAATGTACCTATTATGAAATACTTTAGAATCTTTTGAAGTAAGTGCTACATTAAGAGAGATGAAGCTATCAACTAGTTTGATGAAAGAAGTGATGAAGGTATTTTTCTTGGTTACTCTACTAAAAGAAAAACCAACAGATGTTTTAATTTGATATTGAAGAAGATCATTGAAAGTTTTCATCTAAAGATTGATCAAAATTTTATGATTCAAGAGAGATATCATGATTATGCACCTATGATTGAAGAAGAACCTAAACCTACTAGAAGTGAAGCATTTGTTGAATAAATATTTGACAACATTGATATTTTATTCAATGACCCTGAAACAAGTGAAGAAGAAACACAAAATATAGATGAGAGAGTCACACCTAATGTTCCCAAATTCACATCTAGATATCATTCAAAAGAATACATCATTGGAGATTGGAACATCAAATTCATGACAAGATCAAAAGAAAAAATTTCAACATGTGATGAACTGGTGTGTTTATTTTCACAAATTAAACCCCTAAGTGTTGAAGATACATGTAATGATTTAGATTGGCATGAAGAAATGAAAGAAGAGCTAGATTAGATAATTAAGAATGATACATGGGAATTAGTCCCTATTGGAAACAATTGTCTGAAGGAAATTGCTACTCAAATTATGTATTGTCTTTGATGTCACACTATGTCATAGTCTGTAGCATTCAGTACCTATTGAGCTCAGTCAGTCTGCCAGGTAGTAAAATCAGCATTTACCGAGTTCAGTCAGTCATCAAAGAAAATTCAATGTTTACCGAGTTCAGTCGGTTATCAAAGAAAAGCTAGCATCTACCGAGTTCAGTCAGTTTTCAAAGAAAAAGGATTATCAGTGTTTACCGAGTTCCTTCGGTCTCTGAAAGATTGTAAAAAAAAAAAGTTATGGTCACTGAGCACTGTCGGCCCTTGAAGGATTTTTGCAAATAAAGTTTTCTTAATTCTGCCGACTGTTATACTAAGTAATGTCGATTTGACAAATCTAAAATCATATAAATAAAAGGTCAAATGTGAAAATAAAATATACAAAATAGAGCAAAAGATATATAGAAGAGAGACAGGAAAGGTGTGTGCAAATTTGTGAAGGATGATCAGATATCCTTGAGGAGTAGTAGAGATATATTTGATCAGGAAGGATCACACTTATGCAGAATAGAGATCTGTAATCAACAAGGCAGTTGCATTATTATACAGGTCATTTTCATTGTCACCCTTTTATCATTGTAACAGTGAATTCTAAATCTCTTAACCGAGTTGGTTTAACAACCATGATGTAAATCCTCTAACAAGGTGACAATTCCATTGAATTGTTTTCAAGACCTCTTACCAGGCCACTCCTAGTAGGGTGTTTAAATCCTCTAACAAGGTCACACGTAATAGTGTGTTTTGTAACCTTTTACCGGGTTGGCTTCTAACCGGGCATCACTTCAGAAAAGTGAAAATCAGTATCTAGATACATTGGTGGTTTTTCCCATATTGGGTTTCCACATTAAATCTTGTGTCTCTTGTGTTCTTAATTGCTATCTTAATCATATACAAGTGCTGATGAATATCTAAAGATAATTTTGCTAATACTTTCTGCATCTACAAAGTTACTGCAATCTATTTACCGAGTGTTAAACAGATAATATTCATCAAGATATCCTAAGGGATCTGGAAAGAAATAATTGTTAAGTGTTTTATGGTTGACTGATTCACCCCCCCCCCCTCTCAGTCACTTCATCCATATTCCATCAATTGGTATCAGAGCTTTTGGTGCTTGCAGGAAGGGTTTCAAGGACCTAAGCTAAAGATCAGGATGTCTTATAAGAGGGAAATTCCAAAGCTCAACAGAGATAACTTTTCAGCATGGCAAGGTCTCATGCGACTTCATCTGGCTTCCATTGGTGATTCAAGATGCAAATACATTGATGAAGAATACACAGTTCCTACTGGTGCATTAATTGTTGAAGACATTTCAGAGAAAAAGACTCATAATACCATGATGATAGACATTGCATCTGCTCTCAGCTATGAAGAATTTGATGATATTAAAGAATGCACTACTACATATGAAATGTGGATCGCACTGAAGAAAATATATGGTGGTGATGCAAATGTGAAAAGAGCCAAAGCAGAAAGCCTAAGAGGATAGTTTGACAAGATGAATATGAAAGAAGATGAAAACATTGCAAAATATGTTGAAAGGATCAAAGCAAGTGTAAGTGCAATTAGAGCTTCTGGAGGAACAATCTCAGATGAAACTGTTATAAGTAAGGTACTTAGAACATTACTCCCTATCTATGCAATAAGAGTATCAGCTATTCAAGAAAGAAGATGTGAAACAAACCACAATATAACTTTGGATGCTTTAGTTGGAAGATTGACAGCCTTTGAATTAGACAACTATGACAACTATGTTCCAAGTTCCAAAAATATTGAGTCAGCATTTGAGGCCAAGGTTTCACTAAAGAAGAACAAGAAAATAAAAGAAGTTCAGTCAAAAAGTGAAGATGTATCAGAAGAAAGTTCTGATAGTGATCTTGAAATTGTAGAAGCATTACTTGCAAAGAAGTACTCTAAAGGGAAAGGTAAATATAAAGGTAAAACTCCTTCAATCTATTTTTCATGTGAAGAAATTGGACATATTGCAGCTAGGTGCCCAAAAAAGTAGGTCAAGGAAGAGAAGAGAGGTCACAAATACCATGGAAAAAAGAATTTCAAATCATTCAAGGATAAAGGTAAGAAAACATGTTTTATAGCTAAAGATTCTGATGATAGTGAAGAAGAAATTGTCTTTATTGCTATAAAAGATGAATCTGATGATGATGAAGATAAGATGGCACTTATTTCTCATATAAGAAAAGATGATATATGGATAATAGACAGTGGATGTTCACACCATATGACTGGTGACAAGACAAAATTTGAATACCTAGAAGACTGTGATAGTGGAAATGTAAGATTTGGAAACAATGAACCTTGTTGTATAAAAGGAAAAATCTCATTAACCAAAGAACTCATATGTGATAATGCTTATTGGGTTGAAGGACTAAAACATAATCTTCTAAGTGTAGCATAGCTAATCAATACTGGTTTCAAGGTTGAATTCATGAATGGTCAAGAAAGACTGCTGGATGAAAAAGGAAAACTCATTGGATCAGGCAAACAAACAAAAGGTAACTTATTTTATCTTGATCTTAGTGAATATTCATGTTTTATTGCTCAAATTGAAGAAAGTTGGCTACGGCACAAAAGGTTATGTCATGTGAATTTTGATAACATGATAAAGATAAGCAAATTCAAGAAGGTTAGAGGCATTCCTACTTTGAAGAAACCTGATACTGGTCTATGTAAGAATTGTCAGATTGGCAAAATGAGTAAAACTAGTTTTAAGAGTAAGAACTATCAGTCTATAGAAATTTTGGAAATTGTGCATACTGACTTATGTGGACCTATTGGAATACAAAGCTATACTGGAGATAAATTCTTCATTCTTTTCGTTGATGATTATTCTAGAATGATGACTGTTATGTATTTAAGAGAAAATTTAGAAGCATTTGAAAAGTTCAAATGGTACTTGGCAAGAGTGGAAAAGAAAACAGGGAAAAGATTGAAATGCTTAAGATCAGACAGAGGTGGTGAATTCATCTCCCATGATTTTAACAACTTTTGCATTGAAAGAGGAATCAAAAGGTAGGTATCAGCTCCTAGAACTCCTGAGCAGAATGGAATAGAAGAAAGAAGAAACAGATCTATTATGGATTGTGCAAGGACTTTAATGATAGAAAAGAACATCACTATAAAGTACTGGAAGGAAGCTATCAGCACTGCAGTTCATACCTTGAACTGAGTACAATTGAAGAAAGACACATTCAAAACTCCTTATGAATTATGGTATGGCTATAAACCCAATGTAAGTTACATGAAAGTATTTGGTAGCAAGTGTTATATCCTAAAAGAATCTAGAAGAAATAAATTTGATGTGAAAAGTGATGAAGGGATATTCCTAGGATATTCTAGCAAAAGCAAAGCATACAAATGTCTGAACTTATCTACTCACAAAGTCATAGAAAGTATACATGTAAAATTTGATGAGTTTGTAGAAAAGACTGAAGAAGAAAGCAAAAGGGAACCTAAAAACTACAAGAGATTCATTTACATTGAACCTGAAACATTGGCAGACACAACTATCAATGAGAAAACTATATCTACCGAGCCGAGCACAGTTACCAAGTCACAGGAAGAAGTTCAAACTGAGTCACAGGAAGAAATTCAAACTGATTCTCAGCCTGAAGTTACCAAGAAAATATCTACCAAACCTGAGCAACCTGAAGAAGAGATCCTAGAAGACAACAACATGACACATTCAAAAAGCAAGGAACCTATACTAGCCAAATATGTCAGAAGGAATCATACACCAGATCAAATTATTGGAAACAAATCAGATGGTACTATGACAAGAAGCAAGCTAAAAGGTACATGTCTGCTTACTGATTTTGAACCTAGAAATATAAAAGATGCATTGAAAAATGAAAGTTGGATTGAAGCAATGAATGAAGAATTAGAACAAATACAAAAGAAAAAAACATGGACTCTTGTACCTAGACCTAAAGATAAGAATGTAATTGGAACAAAATGGGTATTCAGAAATAAGCTGAATGAAGATGGTCAAGTATCTAGAAACAAAGCTAGATTGGTATGTAAAGGTTATTCTCAAGAAGAAGGTATTGATTATGGAGAAAATTTTGCTCCTATTGCAAGATTAGAAGGTGTAAGAACCCTACTTGCCTATGCAGCACATAAAGGATTTAAGGTATATTATATGGATATAAAATCTACATTTCTCAATGGAATTCTTGATGAAGAAGTCTACATTGAACAACCTGAAGGTTTTGTTGACCCAGATAAGAAGGACATGGTCTGCAGGTTACACAAAGCATTGTATGGATTGAAACAAGCTCCTAGAGCATGGTATGAAAGACTCCATAACTATTTGATTCACATTAATTTCAAAAGAGAAAATGATAACAAAAATCTGTATATTAAAGAAGGACCAGATGACAAAATTGTATTGGCAAAAATATTTGTAGATGATACTATATTTATAGGGAATGAGGATCAGTGCAAAGAATTTTCAGAGAAAATGAACAAAGAATTTGAAATGTCTATGTTTGGTTTAATAAAATTCTTTGTTGGTCTTCAAATTTAGCAAAGCAAGAATGGTATATACATTACTCAATCTAAATACATTAAGGAAATACTTAAGAAGTTTGGTATGGAAGATTCAAAACCAGTTGGTACACCCATGTGTACTGGACTGAAACTTACCAAAAATGATGATTCAAAAGATGTTGATCAGACCTTATACCGATCTATGATTTGAAAATTGCAGTATGTAGTACACACAAGACCTGATATAGCCTTCGCAGTCGGTATAGTAGCTAGATTCTCAGCAAAACCTAAGGAAAATCACATGATGGCAATCAAAATAATCTTAAGGTACTTAAGAGGAACTGAAGAATATGGTTTGTGGTATAAATTTGGAGGCAATCTAGACTTAAAAGTATTTACTGATGCTGATTGGGTAGGGAACATTGATGACAGAAAAAGTACAAGTGGTGGAGCATTTTTTCTTGGAAAAAGACTGGTATCTTGGACCAGTAAAAAGCAAAATTGCACATCTCAATCCATAGCTGAAGCAGAATATGTTGTTGCTGCAGTAAATTGTTCAAATATTGTTTGGTTTAAATAGTTATTACAAGGTATGAAGGTTGAAATCAAAGAACTAGTTGTTATATTTTGTGACAATACCAGTGCAATAAACATTTCAAAGAATCCAGTGATGCATTCCAAAACCAAGCACATTGCTATTAAATATCACTTTGTCAGAGAATTGGTGTAGGACAAGGAAATCAGATTAGAATATATTCATACAAAAGAGTAGATTGTAGACATTTTCACCAAACCATTACCTAAGGATGCATTTGTGTATCTAAGAGGTAAGTTAGGGGTCATTCCCCTATCCGAGGCTCACTAAATATAGTTTTAGTGATGCATCAACCTGAACATGATTGAAAATCAACCATGTTGATGCAGCATATTCAAGGAATCATTGCATATGAATCAGTACTTGAGGTACATTAATTTACACCAGTATTATGGTAATTGTCTTTGGCATGTGTTGTCAAAGAGGGAGTGTTTGCTATGTCTTTGCTATTTCTTCAATAAATTTTCAATAGTCAGAGGGAGAGTTTTAAGAAAAAAGAAGTTTGCTAACAGAGGGAGATTTGAATCTGAACCAAGCTAATTCTTTCAAATTTCTTATGCTATGACATATTGTGTTTCCATCAATGCCAAAGAGGGAGATTGTTGGAAACAATTGTTTGAAGGAAATTTCTACTCAAATTATGTATTGTCTTTGATGTCACACTATGTCATAGTCTGTAGCATTCAGTACCTACTGAGCTCAGACGGTCTACCAGGTAGTAAAATCAGCATTTACCGAGTTCAGTCGGTCGTCAAAGAAAATTCAATGTTTACCGAGTTCAGTCGGTTATCGAAGAAAAGCTAGCATCTATCAAGTTCAGTTAGTTTTCAAAGAAAAAGGATTATCAGTGTTTACCGAGTTCCTTCGGTCTCCGAAAGATTGTGTAAAAAAAAAGTTATGGTCACCGAGCACTGTCGGCCCTTGAAGGATTTTTGCAAATAAAGTTTTCTTAATTCTGCCGACTGTTATACTTAGTAATGTAGATTTGACAAATATAAAATCATATAAATAAAAGGTCAAATGTGAAAATAAAATATACAAAATAGAGCAGAAGATATATAGAAGAGAGATAGGAAAGGTGTGTGCAAATTTGTGAAGGATGATCAGATATCCTTGAGGAGCAGCAAAGATATATTCGATCAGGAAGGATCACACTTATGCAGAACATAGATCTATAATCAGCAAGGCAGTTGCATTATTATACAGGTTATTTTCATTGTTACCCTTTTATCATTGTAACAGTGAATTCTAAATCTCTTAACTGAGTTGGTTTAACAACTATGATGTAAATCCTCTAACAAGGTGACAATTCCATTGAATTTTTTTCAAGACCTCTTACCAGGCCACTCCTAGCAGGGTGTTTAAATCCTCTAACAAGGTCACACCTAACAGTGTGTTTTGTAACCTTTTACCGAGTTGGCTTCTAACCGGGCATCACTTCAGAAAAGTGAAAATCAGTATCTAGATACATTGGTGGTTTTTCCCATATTGGGTTTCCACATTAAATCTTGTGTCTCTTGTGTTCTTAATTGCTATCTTAATCATATACAAGTGCTGATGAATATCTAAAGATAATTTTGCTAATACTTTCTGCATCTACAAAGTTACTGCAATCTATTTACCGAGTGTTAAACAGATAATATTCATCAAGATATCCTAAGGGATCTAGAAAGAAATAATTTTTAAGTGTTTTATGGTTGACTGATTCACCCCCCCCCCTCTCATTCACTTCATCCATATTCCATCAGTCCCTAGACCTATTGACAAAAAATGTGATTGGAACTAAGTGGAACTCAGAAACAAGATGAATGAAGATGGTATAGTGGTAAGAAACAAATAAAGACTAGTATTTAAAGGATATGAACAAAGAGAAGGAATTGATTATTTTGATACATTTTCCCCTGTAATGATATTGGAAGCCATAAATTTGGTTTTAGCCTATGCTACATTCAAATACTTTGAGGCATATCAAATGGATGTGAACTCAACATTCTTGAATGGAGAGTTGAAGGAAGAATTATACATAGAATAACCTGAAGGATTTACATTATTAGACAAAACTAATATGGTATGTAGACTAAAGAGAACTCTCTAAAGACTCAAACAATCCCCTAGATCATGGTATGAAAGAATAGATGGTTTCTTAACTAAGATTGGTTTCAAGAAAGGAGTAGTAGACTATAATTTATTCTTAAGTGACACCTGAAGGATTATTGTTAGTTGCTATTTTTGTTAATGACATTATATTTAGAGGTAATGAAAATATTAGTGCATATTTTTCTAAAGAGATGCGGAGTGAATTTGAGGTCAGCATGATTGGACCTATCAAGTACTTTTTGGGGTTGAATGTGAAGCAGACAGAAAAAAGGTATTTTCATTAAGCAGTCTAAGTATGTGAAAGAGATATTGAAGAAGTTAAAAATGGATGATTGCAAGCCAATAAGTACCCCTATGATAATAGGATGCAAGATTTTTGATGCAGGAGCATCCTAGGTGTAAGAGCAATCTTGCATCACCCAAAAATATTTTTGGTTTTGTTTTCAATAAGGGCTATCTTGTGTAGAGCTGCTATTTATGGAAACTTACTATTTTTAGTAATTTGGTCATATGATCTCAGAATATTCTAATTTCACATGTGGAGGTTTATCTCATTCATATCATCGTTCTAGTAAAGTTTCATGGCTAGATCAAGTCTAGTTTTGAAGATATTAAAGGTTTTCAGTATTGGTAGCAGGGTACATAAACTTTGAACTCGGTTTTGAAGGCTTTAGAGGCCATGGATGAGGTCAAAACTTTGGATAACTAGAGCTTGATGGAGTCAATAATTGTAGAGATCCTCATGCCCTTTCCAAAATGGGGTCATAATAGTCAATCAAGTCAACTAGTGATGACTTATGGTCTTTGGAAGTCAGGCCACCTGAAATGGCAAAAAATAATTTTTCTTCAAAATTTTTGTTTAGGTTTCAAAAGTTATTTTGAGCCAACTTTGATGTAATAAATTGAAAAATAAAATAGTTCTAAGCTTGGTAGGCCCTAAGGGATAGATTTCTGGAACCTTCTTAGGTGTTGGAAATTGCCTATGTAAGAATTTGCCTAAGGAAAAGAATAAATTCCAACATCTAGAAGCTTGAGAGATAGCACAATAGAGATAGGAAAAATAATCAAATAATTGATTATAGCCAATTGAATTGAATACAAAGTAGGAAAGCCTAAATAAATAGGTAATGCAATAAGACTAAATGATAAGGAGATGATAAGATATCACCCACACAAGGTGGAATCACATGTCCACCAAAGGTGGATCATTCTCCATTGTACATGAAAGTATGTGAAACATGTGAAAAATGAGAGGATGATAATGTGATAAGAGCACTAAAGGTGGATCTCACACACAAAGAGGTATTTGATGACAATTATCACACCTAAAGTGGAAGTTCTCCTAACCATGTGCTAAAATAAAAGGCAAACTCCTAAGTGTCACAATGACAACTAATATGAAAATGCATTATCCTAAGTAAGCTTAAGTAAAATGTAATTAGTAATATTTAATTACACCAACACCCCCCCTTAAGTGCAACTTAGGGGAATGCACTTAAGCTCACAATGAAAGATGGGTCCTGGCTACTAGGCCATGTTAGGTACCCATGTATAATATGCAAGAGAAATAGATAATGCAATCTCTCATAAAACGGAGAAAGAGGGAAAACCTCATGGGAAAAACCATCCCCTAGAAAGAGAGATAAATATGAGATGCATGCATGGGTGGACTAATCAAGACCCCCCAATTATGACATGCATCATGCATATACAATAAAAAATCCCCCCAAAGGAAGGAAACAAGGAGACATGATATCCCCCCCATAATGAGTAATCTCCTCCAAGGATGGTAAGTGCTTGAAGACAAAACATAGTCCAATGCCTACAAACAACATTTCTCCTCTTAGGAATAAGATACACCAAGTATAGATGTAATAAAGCTTCCCATTGTGGATAGGAAGTAGGAAGGGGAATCTAAATAAAGTATGATGTCTCTGAAGTATGCCCAAGTGTCAACATGTCCTTGGTTGATGAAGATGTCATGAACCAATCAATAGAAATCCCAATAGAAGAAGGTGACAAACAAGGAACCAATGATAATTGATCCACATAAGAATTTGGATCAAACTCCAAAGACAAAGATTCCTCCTTAAATGAAGTAGGAAGAGAAGAAAGAAAGCCCCCTATCAATGTAGAATGTACACCCTGATGGAATATGGATGAAGTGACTGAGAGGGGGGGGTGAATCAGACAACCATAAATCTTGATTATTAATTCTTTGCAGATCCCTTAGGATATCTTAACACTGTTATCTATTTTAGCACTCGGTAAATAGATTGCAGTAACTTTGAAGATGCAGAAAGTATTATCAATATTATCTTTAGATATTCATCAGAACATGTATATGATTGTGAAAGCAATTAAGAACACAAGAGACACAAGATTTAACATGGAAACCCAATATGGGAAAAACCACCAATGTATCTAGATACTGATTTTCACTTTTCTGAAGTGATGCCCGGTTAGAAGCCAACCCGGTAAAAGGTTACAAAACACACTGTTAGGTGTGACCTTGTTAGAGGATTTAAAACACCCTGCTAGGAGTGGCCTGGTAAGAGGTCTTGAAAATAATTCAATGGAATTGTCACCTTGTTAGAGGATTTATATTATGGCTGTTAAACCAACTCGGTTAAGAGATTTAGAATTCACTGTTACAAAGATAAGAAGGTAACAATGAAAAAGTGACCTGTATAATAATGCAACTGTCTTGCTGATTACAGATCTCTGTTCTGCATAAGTCTGATCCTTTCTGATCGAATAAGTCTTTGCTGCTCCTCAAGGATATCTGATCATCCTTCACAAATTCGCATATACCTTTCCTTCTTTTCTTCTGTAAATCTTCTGCTGTATTGTTATTTACTTTTCACTTTTGACCTTTTATTTATATGATTTTGGATTAGTCAAATCAACATTATTTGGTATAACAGTCGGCTGAATTAAGTAAACTCTATTTTCAAAAATCCTTCAAGGGCCGACAGTGCTCGGTGACCATATCTTTCTATAATCTTTCGGTGACCGAGGGAACTCGGTAAACACCGACAATTCTTTACCTTTGATAACCGACTGAACTCGGTAAACACTATCTTTTCTTTGGCAACCGAGTGAACTCGGTAAACACTAAAATTTCTTCGGCAACCGAGTGAACTCGGTAAACACTAAACTTTCTTCGGCAACCGAGTGAACTCGGTAAACACTAAACTTTCTTTGGCAACCGAGTGAACTCGGTAAACACTAAACTTTCTTCGGCAACCGAGTGAACTCGGTAAACACTAAACTTTCTTCGATAACCGAGTGAACTCGGTAAACACTAAAATTTCCTGTCTGGTAGACCGACTGAGCTTGGTAGAAGCTGATTGCTGCGGATTATGACATAGTGTGACATCAAAGACAATACATAATTGAGTAGCAATTTCCTTTAGACAATTGTTTCCAACAATCTCCCTCTTTGGCATTGATGGCAACACAATATGTCATATCATAAAAAATTTGAAAGAGTTAGCTCGGTTTAGATTCAAATCTCCCTCTGTCAGCAAACTTCCTGTATCCTGAAAATTTCTCCTTCTGACTATTTGAAAATTTCTTGAAGTAATAGTAAAGACATAGCAAACACTCCCTCTTTGACAACATATGCCAAAGATAATTCACATATTACCGGTGAAAATTAATGTACCTCAAGTACTGATTCATATGCAATGATTCCTTTAATATGCTGCATCAACAAGTTGATTTTCAATCATGTTCTGGTTGATGCATTACTAAAACTGTATTTAGTGAGCCTCGGATAGGGGAATGACCCCTAACTTACCTCTTAGATACATAAATGCATCCTTAGGTAATGGTTTGGTAAAAATGTCTGCAATCTGTTCTTTTGTATGAATATATTCTAATCTGATTTCCTTGTCCTACACCAATTCTCTGACAAAGTGATATTTAATAACAATGTGCTTGGTTTTGGAATGCATCACTGGATTCTTAGAAATGTTTATTGCACTGGTATTGTCACAAAATATAACAACTGGTTCTTTGATTTCAACCTTCATACCTTCTAATAGCTGTTTAAACCAAACAATATTTGAACAATTTACTGCAGCAGCAACATATTCTGCTTCAGCTGTGGATTGAGATGTGCAATTCTGCTTTTTACTAGTCCAGGATACCAGTCTTTTTCCAAGAAAAAATGCTCCACCACTTGTGCTTTTTCTGTCATCAATGTTTCCTGCCCAATCAGCATCAGTAAACACTTTCAAGTCTAGATTGCCTCCAAATTTATACCACAAACCATACTCTTCAGTTCCTTTTAAGTATCTTAAGATTCTTTTGATTGCCATCATGTGATTTTCCTTAGGTTTTGCTGAGAATCTAGCTACTATACTGACTGCTAAGGCAATATCAGGTCTTGTATGTACCACATACTACAATTTTCCAATCATAGATCGGTATAGGGTCTGATCAACTTCTTTTGAATCATCATTTTTGGTAAGTTTCAGTCCAGTACACATGGGTGTACCAACTGGTTTTGAATCTTCCATTCCAAACTTCTTAAGTATCTCCTTAATGTATTTGGATTGAGTAATGTATATACCATTTTTGCTTTGCTGAATTTGAAGACCAACAAAGAATTTTATTAAACCAAACATAGACATTTCAAATTCTCTGTTCATTTGTTCTGAAAATTCTTTGCACTGATCCTCATTCCCTGTAAATATAGTATCATCCACAAATATTTCTGCCAGTACAATTTTGTCATCCGGTCCTTCTTTAATATACAGATTGCTGTTATCATTAGCTCTTTTGAAATTAATCTGGATTAAATAGTTATGGAGTCTCTCATACCATGCTCTAGGAGCTTGTTTTAAACCATACAATGCTTTGTGTAACCTACAGACCATGTCCCTTTTGTCTGGATCAACAAAACCTTCAGGTTGTTCAATGTAGACTTCTTCATCAAGAATTCCATTGAGAAATGCAAATTTTATATCCATCTGATATACCTTAAATCCTTTGTGTGCTGCATAAGCAAGTAGAGTTCTTACACCTTCTAATCTTGCAACAGGAGCAAAAGTTTCTCCATAATCTATACCTTCTTCTTGAGAATAACCTTTACATACCAGTCTAGCTTTGTTTCTAGATACTTGACCATCTTCATTCAGTTTATTTCTGAATACCCATTTTGTTCCAATTACATTCTTATCTTTAGGTCTAGGTACAAGAGTCCAAGTTTTGTTCTTTTGTATTTGTTCTAATTCTTCATTCATTGCTTCAATCCAAATTTCATTCTTTAATGCATCTTTGATATTTCTAGGTTCAAAATCAGTAAGTAGACATGTACCTTTTAGCTTGCTTCTTGTCATAGTACCATCTGATTTGTTTCCAATGATTTGATCTGGTGTATGATGTCTTCTGACATATTTGGCTAGTGTAGGTTCCTTGCCTTTTGAATGATTCATGCTGTTGTCTTCTAGGATCTCTTCTTCAGGTTGCTCGGACTCAGTAGATATTTGCTCGGTAACTTCAGGCTGAGACTCGGTCTGAATTTCTTCCTGTGACTCAGTTTGAACTTCTTCCTGTGACTCGGTCTATGACTCGGTAACTGTGCTCGGCTCGGTAGATACAACTTCCTTATTGATAGTTGTGTCTGTCAATGTTTCAGGTTCAATGTAAACGAATCTTCTGTAGTTCTCAAGTTCCCTTTTGCTTTCTTCCTCAGTCTTTTCTGCAAACTCATCAAATTTTACATGTATACTTTCTATGACTTTGTGAGTAGATAAGTTCAGACATTTGTATGCCTTGCTTTTGCTAGAATATCCTAGGAATATTCCTTCATCACTTTTCACATCAAATTTATTTCTTCTGGATTCTTTTAAGATATAACACTTGCTACCAAATATTTTCATATAACTTACATTAGGTTTATAGCCATACCATAATTCATAAGGAGTTTTGAATGTGTCTTTCTTCAGTTGTACTCGGTTCAAGGTATGAACTGCAGTGCTGATAGCTTCCTTCCAGTACTTTATAGCGATGTTCTTTTCTATCATTAGAGTCCTTGCACAATCCATAATAGATCTATTTCTTCTTTTTGCTATTCCATTCTGCTCAGGAGTTCTAGGAGCTGATACCTGTCTTTTGATTCCTCTTTCAATGCAGAAGTTGTTAAAATCATGGGAGATGAATTCACCACCTCTGTCTGATCTTAAGCATTTCAATCTTTTCCCTGTTTCTTTTTCTACTCTTGCTAAGTACCATTTGAACTTTTCAAATGCCTCTGATTTTTCTCTTAAATACATAACAGTCATCATTCTAGAATAATCATCAACGAAAAGAATAAAGAATTTATCTCCAGTATAGCTTTGTATTCCAATAGGTCCACATAAATCAGTATGCACAATTTCAAAAATTTCTTTAGACTGATAGTTCTTACTTTTGAAACTAGTTTTACTCATTTTGCCAATCTGACAATTCTTACATAGACCAGTGTCAGGTTTCTTCAAAGTGGGAATGCCTCTAACCTTCTTGAATTTGCTTATTTTTATCATGTTATCAAAATTCACATGACATAACCTTTTGTGCCATAGCCAACTTTCTTCTATTTGAGCAATAAGGCATGAATATTCATTGAGATCAAGATAAAATAAGTTACCTTTTGTTTGTTTGCCTGATCCAATGAGTTTTCCTTTTCCATCCAGCAGTCTTGCTTGACCATTCATGAATTCAACCTTGAAACCAGTGTTGATTAGCTGTGCTACACTTAGAAGATTATGTTTTAGTCCTTCAACCCAGTAAGCATTATCACATATGAGTTCTTTGGTTAATGAGATTCTTCCTTTTCCTTTTATACAACAAGGTTCATTGTTTCCAAATCTTACATTACCATTGTCACAGTCTTCTAGATATTCAAATTTTGTCTTATCACCAGTCATGTGGTGTGAACATCCGCTGTCTATTATCCATATATCATCTTTTCTTATATGAGAAATAAGTGCTATCTTATCTTCATCATCATCAGATTCATCTTTTATAGCAATAAAGACAATTTCTTCTTCACTATCATCAGAATCTTTAGCCATAAAACATGATTTCTTACCTTTATCCTTGTATGATTTGAAATTCTTTTTGCCATAGTACTTGTGACTTTTCTTTTCTTCCTTGACTTGCTTGTTTGGGCACCTAGCTACAATATGTCCAATTTCTTCGCATGAAAAATAGATTAAAGGAGTTTTACCTTTATATTTACCTTTCCCTCTAGAGTATTTCTTTGCAAGTAATGCTTCTACAATTTCAAGATCACTATCAGAACTTTCTTCTGATTCCTCTTCACTGTCTGTCTGAACTTCTTTAATTTTCTTGTTCTTCTTTAGTGAAACCTTGGCCTCAAATGCTGATTCAATATTTTTGGAACTAGGAACATAGTTATCATAGTTGTCTAATTCAAAAGCTGTCAATCTTCCAACTAAAGCATCCAAGGTTATACTGTGGTTTGTTTCACATCTTCTTTCTTGAATAGCTGATACTCTTATTGCATAGATAGGGAGTAGTGTTCTGAGTACCTTACTTATAACAGTCTCATCTGAGATTGTTCCTCCAGAAGCTCTGATTGCACTTACACTTGCTTTGATTCTTTCAACATATTTTGCAATGTTTTCATCTTCCTTCATATTCATCTTGTCAAACTGTCCTCTTAGGCTCTCTGCTTTGGCTCTCTTCACATTTGCATCACCACCATATATTTTCTTCAGTGCCACCCACATTTCATATGTAGTAGTGCAGTTTTTAATATCATCAAATTCTTCATAGCTGAGAGCAGATGCAATGTCTATCATCATGGTGTTGTGAGTCTTTTTATCTGCAATGTCTTCAACAGTTAATGCGCCATTAGGAATTGTGTATTCTTCATCAATGTATTTGCATCCTGAATCACCAATGGAAGCCAGATGAAGTCGCATGAGACCTTGCCATGCTGAAAAGTTATCTCTGTTAAGCTTTGGAATTTCCCTCTTGTAAGACATCCTGATCTTTAGCTTAGGTCCTTGAAACCCTTCCTGCAAGCACCAAAAGCTCTGATACCAATTGATGGAATATGGATGAAGTGACTGAGAGGGGGGGTGAATCAGACAACCATAAATCTTGATTATTAATTCTTTGCAGATCCCTTAGGATATCTTAACACTGTTATCTGTTTTAGCACTCGGTAAATAGATTGCAGTAACTTTGAAGATGCAGAAAGTATTATCAATATTATCTTTAGATATTCATCAGAACATGTATATGATTGTGAAAGCAATTAAGAACACAAGAGACACAAGATTTAACGTGGAAACCCAATATGGGAAAAACCACCAATGTATCTAGATAGTGATTTTCACTTTTCTGAAGTGATGCCCGGTTAGAAGCCAACCCGGTAAAAGGTTACAAAACACACTGTTAGGTGTGACCTTGTTAGAGGATTTAAAACACCCTGCTAGGAGTGGCCTGGTAAGAGGTCTTGAAAACAATTCAATGGAATTGTCACCTTGTTAGAGGATTTATATTATGGCTGTTAAACCAACTCGGTTAAGAGATTTAGAATTCACTATTACAAAGATAAGAAGGTAACAATGAAAAAGTGACCTGTATAATAATGCAACTATCTTGCTGATTACAGATCTCTGTTCTGCATAAGTCTGATCCTTTCTGATCGAATAAGTCTCTGGTGCTCCTCAAGGATATCTGATCATCCTTCACAAATTCGCATATACCTTTCCTTCTTTTCTTCTGTAAATCTTCTGTTGTATTGTTATTTACTTTTCGCTTTTGACCTTTTATTTATATGATTTTGGATTAGTCAAATCGACATTATTTGGTATAACAGTCAGCTGAATTAAGTAAACTCTATTTGCAAAAATCCTTCAAGGGCCGACAGTGCTCGGTGACCATATCTTTCTATAATCTTTCGGTGAAAGAAGGGAACTCGGTAAACACCGACAATTCTTTACCTTTGATAACCGACTGAACTCGGTAAACACTATCTTTTCTTCGGCAACCGAGTGAACTCGGTAAACACTAAACTTTCTTCGGCAACTGAGTGAACTCGGTAAACACTAAACTTTCTTCGGCAACCGAGTGAACTCGGTAAACACTAAACTTTCTTTGGCAACCGAGTGAACTCGGTAAACACTAAACTTTCTTCGGCAACCGAGTGAACTTGGTAAACACTAAACTTTCTTCGATAACCAAGTGAACTCGGTAAACACTAAACTTTCCTGTCTGGTAGACCGACTGAGCTCGGTAGAAGCTGATTGCTACGGATTATGACATAGTGTGACATCAAAGACAATACATAATTGAGTAGCAATTTCCTTCAGATAATTGTTTCCAACACACCCATGATAGATGCACCTGGATCAATATAGAAATTGCACCAAGAAAATCGAATAATGCTCCTCCTCATAGGAAGAAACAATTCTATAGGTGTGCCAATGAATCCTCCCCAATATAAAGGAAGAATCCTCAAAATGTATGATGTCTCAAGAAACTAAATAGGAATCTTCAACACGAGTATGATCAAACTAAACCATGCAATGTGACATCTCAAGTGAGGTTTGAGAGTCATGAAAACTAATCTCCAAAGAGTCAAATGTCTTCTCTGAAGCTAAAGAGACCTCCTCCAAATGTTGTATCATAGGATCCACAATTATGTCAATCTTGAAAGAAGGATCAAGTGGAGAATGAAAATGAGGGTCAACATGCTCCCTCACAACAACTAAAGAAGGATCATCTTCAACAAAGAGAAGATGAATGCCATCAATGAAGTCTTCCAAATCTAAAATGTAGGACTCCACAAACAAACCTACAATGTCTGTCAAGTAGTCATCCCATGGAACCAAGTTTGGAAGATAATGAATATCATGTTGCATTGAATCACAAGAGCGAATGGCTATAGGAAGGCATGCATCCTCAAGAGATGTGATCTTAGTAGGAGGAGAAGGAGCTACAACTAGGTGTAGATCATGAAATTCTACCCCCCAAAAAAAAACTTTCTTGAAAAAAGGGCTCCAGACAACTGAGATATCGCTGTTTGAAAATCACCCTTGCCAAACCTTGAAAATTCAAATAGCTCTAGATTTGGCTTTAGATGTCCAATTTGGATGAAACAAAATTTTATTTAGGGGTTTTTGGACATTCTCAATGTGATGCCAATCTCTTATTTGCACTAGCAAGCTACAACTTTGACCTGCAATAAAAATATCTCAAAATAGGCTATACAATGAAACTCATATGGCTCTGATACAATGTAAGAATTTGCATAAGGAAAAGAATAAATGCCAAGATCTAGAAGCTCAAGAGATAGCACAAGAGAGATAGGAAAAATAATCAAATAATTGATTATAGCCAATTGAATTGAATACAAAGTAGGAGTGCCTAAATATATAGGCAATGCAATAAGACTACATGATAAGGAGATGATAAGATATCACCCACACAAGGTGGAATCACATGTCCACCAAAGGTGGATCATCCTCCATTGTAAATGAAAGTATGTGAAACATGTGCAACAATGAGAGGATGATAATGTGATAACAACACTAAAGGTGGATCTCACACACAAAGAGGTATGTGATGACAATTATCACACCTAAAGTGGAAGTTCTCCTAACCATGTGCTAAAATGAAATGCAAAATCCTAAGTGTCACAATGAAAACTAATATGAAAATGCATTATCCTAAGTAAACTTAAGTAAAATGTAATTAGTAATATTTAATTATACCAACAACCTATCTAAAGAAGGCCTGTAGTGTTGTCTTGCACAGTTCTAGGTAGATTTGGGTAATGATTCAAGGATTTTCCCTATAGAATATTATAAGGGGAATGCCCATGTGGCTTTGCATATTGTAATTATGAAATTTGTAATTCCAAACTTGTGGAGATAATAAGAAGCCCATTTTCTATTCTTGCAAATTATTTTTGTTTCTCTATTTCTGTTATGTGTTTGTGGTATTAAGGGGAGCACCCTTCTTCAAGTGGTATCAAAGAAGGAGTTCTTGAGTGTGTAAATAGGTCACTGATTGTGAGGTAGTTTACACCAGGACCATGGGTTAGGGTTTCTTTTGTATATAGATCACCGACTATGAGCTAGTTCACACCAGAACTGTGGTTAGGGTTTTAGTGATATGCATGAAGATGCCTCCATGAAGTGAACGTGGTGGAAGAGTTGATCCTATGAAACCTAAGGTTAGAGAGCTCTAGAGAAAAGTGCGAGCATTGCAAGAAAAGATTCATAAAGGAATGAATCTTAATGCCAGAGAAGTAAGTGAGGATGAAGTTGAAGAAGAAAGAAATTCTGATCAAGAAGGAGAAGTCAAAGTTTTGAATCAGGAAGAGGAAAGACTTTTTTAGGTCATTTCCAAGATTGAGAAAAGACCTAAGATTGAGGTTCCTACATTTTCATGGAATCTTAACCTAGAGAAATTGATCAATTAGATTAATGAATGTGAAGAATATTTTGAGAATGAAGATATTGAGGATCCTGATAGGGTTAAATTTGCAAAGGCTAGACTAAAAGGTCATGTGAAGATCTAGTGGCAAGAGATTCAATTGGAGAGAAATTGAAGAGGAAAGGAGAAAATCATGAGATGGAATTGGATGGTGGATAAGTTGAAGTGACAGTTCATTCTTGTTGATTATGAGCTTGACCTACTAAAGAAAATGAAAAGTTTGAAGTAAGAAAAAAGATTTGTTTAGGAGTATACATAAGAGTTCTATCGAATCCTCGTCAGAAAAGGTCATGCAAAAGTGGATAAGGAGAAAGTTTCCTATTACCTTAATGAGTTGAGGCTGATCATTGAGGAGGAGTTGAATTTGGTTTGAATGAATAGTATTAAAGAGACATACTAGTTTTCCCTAAAAGTAGAGTAAAATTTGAACAAGAAGTTTGAGAGGAGACAAAATGGAAGAGGTCATGGTGGAAGATCTGGTGGACAGTTATATGTAGGCTAAAATGAAGATCTAAAAAAGAAAGATGAGGCCAATAGTAGTTAGAATCAAAGAGGAAACAATTCCAATCATTTTCAAGATCAGAATAATAGAGATTAGAGAGGAAGAGGAAGAGGACAAGGATCAGGAAGAGGAGGATTTCATGGAACATGTTTTCCTTGTCGAGAAGAAGGTCACAAGGCCTTTGAATGTCCTTAATTCTAAGGAAGGAAAGATAGGAGAACTAAAGACTAGGCTATATTTACACATGTAGATGAAGATGCAAGATCATCACATTCTGAAGATGTTGAAAGAGGAGAAACATTGATTAACAAAAGAGTCCTACTAAGTGGTGAGAATGAACCTGAGCAAAGGAGGGGCCTATTTCACACTAGATACAAGTGCGAGGGTAAATATTGTGATATGATTATTCATAGTGGAAGCACTGACAATTTGGTGTCAGAAGAGATGGTGACAAAGCTGAAGCTCAAGAGATAGAAACACCCACATCCATACCAGATTGATGGGCTATACGATGACCATAAGGTCATGGTCAATGAACGATTCTTAGTGAAGTTCAAGATTGGCAGATACCATGATGAGGTATTGTGTGATATCATATCTATGGATGCATGTCATATGTTGTTGGGTAGACCATGATAGTTTGATAGGTATGCTATACATGATGGTTGTTTGAATACCTATTTCCTAACAAAGGATGAGTGTGACATAAAATGAAGCCATTGAATGACATAGAAGAAAAGGTATGTGGTAGTGCAAGAATAACTTTTTTTCATGGAAGAAAGTTCCTAGAGGGTATGAGGCATTAGAATGTTTGTTTTGGTTTATTCCAAAAGTTGGTAAAGAGGAAGTCGAAGATGTGCCTATAGAATTTGTAGATTTGTTGAATGAGTTTTAGGATATTGTATCTAATAATGTGCCTGATGGATTACCACTAGTCAAGAAGATGAGCCATCAAATGGAATTGATCCTAGGAGTGAGTTTACTAAATAAGGCAGCACATAGAATGATACCTATAGAAAGTGAGGATTTAAATAGACAAGTACATGAGTTATTATAGAAAGGATTGATTCAGAAGAGTCTGAGTGCATGTGTTGTACCAACAATATTAGCACCAAAGAAGAATGGAGGATGGAGGATGTGTACAGATTCCAGGGCTATAAACAAGATCACAATCAAGTATAGGTTTCCATTACTATAGATGGATGATACTATGGACTACTTGAGTGGAGTTATGTATTTCTCAAAGATATATCTGAAAAGCAAATATCATCATATTTGGATTAGAGAAGGAGATGAATGTGTTAGGCCTATTTTCTATCATAAAAAAATCTTATGAGATTGGCCTTCTCCCCTACAAGTGTTTCATGGTTTGTGTCCTACTCCATGCTCTTTTGTGTGTCACCTTGCTTCTACCCAAGTCGTGTCTCTTAGTGTGAAAAACCTAGAAAGATTTTTAAATTCTAAGGTCCGCGGGAAGCAAATTTCAAATTCTACCATAGTGTTGAAAACCCACAGTATTTTCAAAAATCCATGATGTTTTCAGTCTGTTTGTTTTCAGGCTTTGTTGTTTTTGACCCTATGCTTCCTACTTTTGTGCACTTATCCTTCGGTCTATCAGAAGCTTTGTGTGTTTTCGGTCTTTTTCATCGAAAACATTATGTATTTTTTACCTCGCGCTTGTTCCTTGTTTGCCAGTTTTCTCTAAGTGCGCAAGTGTGATGTCTAGTGGGCCTAGATTTTCAAAGCTCTTCCTAATTGGCTATCACATGGCCACATGTCAGACTTTTCTGACATGCAATCATGTGACTGCCTACCACCTATCCACGTGGTCCCAGTTCTTCATGGTTTTCAGCTGCCTAACGGTTTGTTCTTCATTTGGTGACCTGGCGACTAGCAGTTATCTTTGGTCTCTTATTTTTGGTGGTTAAGTGACTGGCATCTCACAATCTGGTGACTATGTAGTCACATGATCATTTCATTCCTGGTGGTTATCAGCTAGCATCTAGTGACTTGGCTGGCGGTTAGTTTCCCATAGTCACATGGTCATAGAATGGTGGACCTGGGTCTTCACATTGTCAAAGGTGGTAATGTGGTAGCCGGGGGTTGGTTGTTGCATGACCAAATGTCAAAATTTTTTGACATGTGATCATGCAACTGCTTGCCACATGTCCCTAGGGCCCATCTGCAGGGTTGTTGCAGTTTGGTGGTAATGAAAAGTGGTGATGTGGCATCTTCCTATTGGTCCATGTGGTGATGATTAGATGTCTCAGCAGGGCTTGTGTTAATCATTTTAATCTACAGTTGGTGTGCGATCACAAGAAATATTCTTTCCCCTTACAATCACGCACCCACCATCTAATTTGATGCTAATGGATTAGTTTGCAGTGGGCCTGAGTGAATTCTATGGAGAGGATGGCATGGTAGATCTAGTGGTTGGTGGATGATCTCATGGTAGGTGTTAGACTCCTTGCAATCATGTGCTCACTATTTGATTTCAAGGGCTTAGGTATGGTGTTGGTGATGGGGTGGTATTTAGTGAATGGTGTTGTGATAGGTGGCATCGTAGTTGCAGAGTTAGGAGTGGGGTCCGTTGTAGTTTGGCAGTCCCGATAAGTGTTTGGCAGCCCAACAATTTTCTTTCTTGTCACTATTTTGCAAGATGATTTGGTTGTTCACTAATTGGTCTGGCGACTTGGTGAATGAGTGGTCATGAGGTTGCTAGAGTTTTTAGCTGAGGCAGGTAATATTCTACAAATTGGAGAAAGTTCCTTTATCGCCAATTCACCAAATGACTTAAGTGGGTGATTTTCAACACATGCAGTCATGTGTTCATGAAGTCTAACTACTGTTAGGCCTTTCATTCCATGACTCAGATTGTGCCTTGTTGCTAGTTCATGAAATGTTAACCTGAGGTGCTTGATGAGTTAAAGAACTGAAGCCTGGGAATGATGAAGAGATCTACAGTTGGGACTTAATTATCGATATTCGATCGAATCAGGACCATCAATGTGTTTTTGATGCCAAGACTTAGCCATTGGTGTTCAAATTCAAATCTTAGAGATGTTTCCTATGACCAAAAAGGACCAAAATTGATGACAAAAAGGGCCTGAGTTGGTGAAATTGATCTTCTTCACCGATCCTATGTGGTCTTGGTCACCATGATCATTGCAGAGGAATACCTTACCATGAGGGAATAAATGAAACACTACCCTGATGTGTGTTGTAGAGATCTTTTGGGCCAGATTTCTTAGGGTTTGATGGTAATTTGGTACTTGGACCAATACAGGGCTAGTTAGCTATTGAGATTAGACTGTTTGAGCTTCCATGTTGCGGCTTGACCCCTATCTTGTTTGTCTTTATTCCTCAGTGGGGTTAGGTGGTTTTGAATTTTGAGTAGGAAATGATCATGCACTTGCTTTGTAATCCTGGTATAAAGGGATTTTTATGATCATTTTGTAGCATTGGGAGTGAGATTTTTAAACTTTTTCAGTTGTGAGTCTTCTATCCAGTCAAGATTCTAACATTTTGGCATTTGGTATTCTATTGATGATAGAGAAAAATTTGTAGGTCTAAGCTATAATTTTCAAGCTTGATTCCTCTGGTTTGATTGTTTATACTTAAGGATTCTTCATACTTAATACAAATATATGACTCTTATCTCTCCTTTGTGTCAACTTGGATAGGTTCTAAACTTTCTAGTTCTCTGCATATTATTTTATGTATATGTATCCATTCTTAAGTTCTAATGTAGGATTAGATGAAATGATGCTTTAGATGGGACATAGATCTATCCGATTGTCTATGTAAGGATATCTTATAAGTAGTAAAGGGGATTGTAGGTGTGTTTATGTCTTTGAATCTCAGCTATTGTCTGGTGTGTATAGCATTCTTGTTCTAGGAATTCTTGCCCAATGGATGAGGCATTGGCCTAAATGATTATTTCATTATCAACAAATACTGATTGTTATTGTTATGATCTTAGAAAGATAAATTAAGAACCATTGTTTAAGTTTACAGCAGTCAGTTGTTTGTGGTTCTACCCTATAGAAATGGAGAGTCAATGAGTGTGTGGTTAACATTTAGTACTTTCTTTCTATCCACTTATCTATTATCAAACCTAGTTCTTGGTGTATGAAGAATATTTTATACTAGGATAGGTGCACCCACCTTGGTTTTGTAGGGCCGAAAGAAGAAGAGGGCAGTCTTGTCCCTATAGTTGGTCCAGTTACCCTAAGACCTCATAGAAATTTTGGAGCTAACCATTCCTAAGATCCATCTGAGGGTATACTAGTAGCCTTTTAGCACATAAGTGTCATTTTGGACACCAACAAGATGGCGACTCTACTGGGTAAGTGTTATACATGTTCATCTTAACCAGTAGGTCATCATTGGAAAATAGGGTTATCTTTGTCCCTTGTCTCTTTCACTCATTTGAGAATTTTTGAGGTCAATAAATTTCATTTTAATATTCCCAATACACTTGGGTGGCAACTCAAAAATCTTGGTAGCAGTACTGGTCAGTGATTAATTTTGCAAGATGAATTATAAAGCTACTAGGTCCTAGAGAAAGTAGCATTCTGAAGACATAATGGAAGAAGGTATTCTAGGTACTTCAAGGCCTAGTCAGACAATAGGAGGAAAGAAAAGAAGAGGTGTTTCTTAGACTTGGAGAAATAAGAGAGATATCAGATAAGAGACCCAAGCTAGGCCTAGTCAAGAGGAAGATAATTCAGAATATGAAGAGGCTGCTATTGACTTGGGATTGAATCAGTATGAAGATGAAATTCAAGTGGGAGATGATGAGTCAGACACCACACTCCTTGAATCTGAGGAGATCTTTGAAGAGGTTTATGAAGTAGAGAGAAGAGTTTAGGAATAGCTAGCCATTAGGCAGCAAAGAGAAAAGGATAAAGAGGATAAGGTAAGACAAGCTATGGTGAGGGCTAATTAGCTAAAGAGGTAGTTGCTAGATTTGGAGGCAATTAACTTTGTCCTAGAGCCTAAGAGGGTAGAGGAACAACCTATTGTGCAAAAAATATATGAGAAATTTAGCCCAAAGGATAAAGGAAAGCAGAAGGCCATTGGAGTTCAAATCAATGAACAAGTTGTTGTTGATAGAACATTAGATCTAGGACTGAGATTAGATTCAAACCTTGAGATAGAAAGAAGGAAGAAAGAGATATTGGACAAAGAACTAGAGAAGGTAGAGTTGGAGGCTTCTGCTGCAAAAATTAGAAAGAAGATTGATTTTCTCAAGCATGCTTTAGGACCGTCAAATGTTACTGCTTCCTTCTTAGGGCAAGGTGGAAATTAGGGTAATAATGCAACTCAAGAAAATGGTGTATCGGGTGTTGCTAGGGTTCCTCATGGTGCAAACACAAGGATGTCTACATCTCAAGGAATGGATCCACTGCATGGAGCTCCTATTCATGAAAGGTACAAGCAACTTACTTTCTTTGATATTCTTGGCTATCCTAATGTAATCCCTGATGAAATTAGAAAGAAGCTTCCTAAATTTACTGGAAATAATGTCATCACATGTGAAGAACATCTAAAAAATTTCATAGATGTAATAGATGATTATAATGTAGAGCCTGATGATGTTATAATCAAGCTATTTGTACAATCCCTGATTGAGGATGCTAGGGATTGGTTTAGAGGGTTACCCCATGCTAGTATAGGGTCATGGAATGAATTCAAAAACTATTTAAAGGAACATTATGGAGATAAGATAAATGAGGGTTTTATCCTAAATGAGTTCAATAACATAAAGAAGAATTAGAATGAAGAGGTCCTTGAATTTAATATAAGATTCCAAAAGGCAATGCATAGGCTCTTGCAGGTTATCAGACTAGATGACAGGGTATTTCTTGTGACATACTTGAATGCCTTTGATGCAAAGATGGGATATCTCTTGAGAGATAAGAACCCTAGAAGTCTTGGGGAGGCTTACAAATTGGCTATCAATGTAGAGAGCAATAGAATAATATCAGGAAAGATAGGAAGAAGGGATGATTGTAGGCCTCAAATGCAGAGTAAGAAAGAAATGGGAAGGTCTTCTGACTCTAAACCCAAAGAGGATAATAGTCTAAAACAAATTTTAAAGGCTTTGGAAGATTTAAAGCCTGGAGAAAAGGGAAACAACAAGGCTGTGACTATGGAGAGGTCAGCTCCAAACAATTTTAGCAGACAACCAAGAATGAAAAATTACCCCTACAACACTCAGTGGAAGGATGGCAAGCCCATTTTCCCAACCAAGCAAGAAATCCCTAATGGAAGGATTCTTGATCATTTGCAGAGAAATTCAATGAATTTAGCTAATGAGCTTCCATGGTGTGCTGCTTGTCAATCTCCTCATAGTCCAGAGCATTGTGTCATTACTTTGAATTTACCTGATAATCAAGAAGGTGAGGAGCAGTATGATAAGGAAGGATGTGGTATGACTTCTTCACATGCGTGGGATGAAGCTGACTTTACTGAAGAAGAAGAAGAAGAGTTTTATGATGTTGGATGTGGTGCAGTAAGAGGTGAGAAGAAAGTTTTTTTAAGGAGACCATCAGATGAAGAAATTGCTCAAATCACTACAGACATAGTCACTCAAGCTAGAAGCAATTACAATTTGAGAAATAGGACAGTTGGAAATGCAACTGGTAAACTAGGTAGTATGTTCATCAAGAGGATAGAAAATAATGTACAACAACATGAAGAAAAGGGATAGGGTGCTTGTATTGTTGACCAAGTGAAGGTAAAAAGGAAAATTATGCCTGTTACAACACCTAGGAACAAAGCAAAGACATCAGGTGTGGTTGTTCTTGCCTTTCAGAAGGAAGAGGAATCCTCTCTCAAGGATAAATTTGAGTCCACAAAAGATAAAGTTGTCACTATTCTTGATGAAGACATGAATTGCCAGAAGTATGTTCCAATAGATATGTCTAAGTTTCTTTCACAGATCACTATCAAGGTTCCACTTTTGGAAATGATGAGAATAGAAGAACACAAGGTCAAGACCTTGAATTGGGTGAATGATGTTTCTTCTATAGGAATCCAAGAAGTGAGTAGAAATGACAAACATGTGGCTTCCTTGGAAGACACACTTGATAGTAAGAGTGAAGAAATTGTTTCTAAGATCCCTCAAATCTTCTTGGATACAAATATTGTAAACAATGCAGTAGGGATAGTTTATCCTTTCTTCTTGTCCCTTGTGATTGATGATAAAATATTGAAGAATTGCATGATTGATTCTGGAGCATCAAACACTGTCATGCCTACAGAGATCATGAAGTCATTAGGACTAAAGGTTGATACACCTCATGGGAGATGCCAAGCTATGGACTCAAGAGAAGTGTTAGTTATTGGTACCATTAAGGCTTTCCCTTATAAATTAGCTGCATTTCTTGATAAATAGTTGACTATGAGTGTTCTTGTAGTTGACATTCCTCCTCAATATGGAATGTTGTTATCTAGAAAGGGGAGTGCCTCTATGGGAGGAAGTATAAAATGTGATCTATCTTTTACCACTTTTGACATTGAAGGAGACAAGGTGAAGGTGTCAAGGGAAGCTAGAACTCCACATATGATTCAGGAAAATGAGAAGGGTAACATGAATTATTTTGTTGATACTGACATTGGTTCATTCCAAGTTCAGAGGAATGAGATGCAAGAAAAGGTCAAGCCTATCCTTTTGGTTGATGATGAGAGTAACATGGTAGAGAGTAATGTCCTATGGACATTATAATTTGATGGATAAAGCTCTAGAGAAGGTGCTAGAGTAGGAGTATTGTTGGTATCCCCGAGTGGTAAGACTTTTAAGTTTTCTTTCACTCTCTTGTTTCCTTACACAAACAATGTTGTAGAGTATGAGGCCCAATTGACTGGTTTGAGACAAGCTTCAAAACATGGGATCAAACATCTTAGGGTGATTGGTGATTCTAAGTTAATAGTATCTCAGATTAGATCAAAGTATGCATAAAAAAACCAAAGGCTGAAACAATATAGGAATGTTGTATGGGATGAAATTGAGTGTTTCAATGCCTTTAGGATTGATTGGGTGGATAGAAGCCAAAACAAGATGGCAGATTTATTAGCAAACATAGCCTTAAGGCCAGAGGATGTTACCTTTGCAGGGATATCTAAAATTGAGTGTAAGTCCAGGCCTTCTATCCTAGATAATGTTGAGAATTGGCAAGTATTTTCTGATGATCAGAACATATTGAGATTCTTGCAGTGTGAATCTCACTTTGATGGTCAGGAGATGGATTTCAGTACCTATGTTGACATCAAAGATGGAAAAGAGAGTGTCCTTGGGAAGAAGGTACTGCAATTGAAGTCAAATAGGATCCCAAGGGGATTGGTTGCTCTTGAGAGAGCATTTGATAATAAAGAAAGGGCTTGTGTTGCTAGAGTTGTAGACAAGATAAATGATTTGGAGGAGGTGAATCTAGGGACAAGCCAAGAACCAAAGAATGTTTACATTGGTAAATGTTTATCTCAAAGAACTAGAAGAAATCTGATTTATCTTCTCAAAAAATTTAGACATGTATTTGCATATTCTTATGAAGATTTGAAGGCATATAGAGAAGATCTCTTCCAGCATGAGATACCATTAAAGGAAGGAACTAAACCTTTTTGGTAGAAATTAAGGCCTGTGAACCCTACTTTGGCACTGAAAATGCAAGATGAACTCAAAAAGATGATGGACACTAGTATTATAAAGCCTGTCAGACATTCTACTTGGGTGTCAAACTTGGTTCCAATTAGAAAAAAGAATGGTGACATTAGGCCGTGTGTTGATTTTAGAAATCTGAATATCAATTCTTCTAAAGACAACTATGGTCTCCCTAATATGGAAAACATGTTGTAGAGAGTCACAGGGTTAGAGTTGATGTCAATGATGGATGGTTTCTCTGGTTATAATCAGGTCATGGTCAAGGAGTCAGAACAATTCAAGACTACATTCACCACTCCTTGGGGAACATATGTGTATGTTAGGATGCCTTTTGGCCTGACAAATGCAGGAGCAACTTTTTAGAGGGCTATGGATGTAGCTTTTGCTAATTTCATAAACCAAGTTTTTAGTGGTATACCAGGATGATCTCATAGCATATTCAGAGAAGGAGGATTAGCATTGTGAGCATCTAGAAAAGATTTTCATCTGAGCTCTGGACTATGGGATTTCTTTGAATCCAAAGAAGTGTTCTTTTGGTATGATCCAGAAAGGGTCATAGCAATAGAAAAGCTCTCACCACCAAGAAATGTTACAGGAATACAGTCTTTCTTTGGGCAGGTAAATTTTCTATGAAGATTTGTTACTAATTTTGCAGAAATTTGTATTCCCATCTCTAGGATGTTGAAAAAAGATGCAAAGGTAGAATGGAATGAAGAATCAGATGAATCTTTCAAAAGTATCAAATAGGCCATTAAAGATGCCCCTATTTTGAGGACCCCTGATTATGGTAAGCCCATGCAAATTTTCTCTTTTGCTTCTTATCATATAGTTGCAACAGTCTTATTACAAAAGAATTGAGATGGATATGAGCAACCTATATCATTTTTTCCAAGTCTTTACATGCAGCATAACTGAAATATGATATCACTTAAAAATAGGCGTATGCCTTAGTCAAATCAGTCAAGGCATTTAGGTGTTATCTTGTGGGAGCTAAGGTGGTTACTTATGTCCCTAGTGCTGTTGTTAAAGATATATTATTGCAACAAGAGGTATCAGGAAAAAGATGTAGATGGATCAACAGGATCCAAGAATTCAATATAGATATTCAGATTACAAAATTGGTGAGAGGCCTAGGCCTTGCAAAGTTGATGGCACAAAGTAATCTAACTACTAATCATGTGAATATGCTAGAAGAGGAAGAGAGGCCATATATTTATGATATGGATTACTGTGATTGGTATAAAGATGTCATCAATTACTTGCATAGATTGTTTCTTCCCCCTGACATGAATGAAAATAAGAGAAGGACTATCAAGTTACTGTCAGCAAGGTATGACATTATTCATGGTGAGTTGTGGTGGAGAAGCAATGAAGGAGTATTGCTAAAATGTGTGGATCATGAAAAATCTAAGACTCTAATGGAAGAAATGCATCAAGGTGTGTGTGGAGGACATTATATGGCAAAGACCACAGCCCACAAAATTCTTAGGCCTCGATTTTGGTGGCCTATAATTTTTAGGGACACACATCAGTTTGTGAGGAAATGTGATGCATGCCAGAGGTTTGCAGGAAAGTTGAAATTTAGTGGGAAATTTCCACTCAGACCAGTCTTAGTTAAGGCCCTTTTTTAGAAGTGGGGTATTGATTTCATTGGTGAGATCCCAAACAAGCCTAGCGGTGGGCATTCCTACATATTAGTGGCAACAAACTATTGCACTAAGTGGGTTGAAGCTATTCCCACTAGAAGGGCTACTAGTAAAGTGGTAATTGATTTTGTAATGCAGAATATTCTCACTAGATTTGGTTGCCTAGAAATAATTGTGGTAGACAATGCAATGTGTTTTAGATCATAGGAATTTGCTGATTTTTGTCAGCAATATGGGATACACATTTCATTTTCTTCTCCATATCATCCACAAGGGAATGGCCAGGCTGAGTCCAGTAATAAAAGCTTGAAAAAGATCCTCAAAAGGGTGTTGGATAGAAATAAGAAAGCATGGGAATCAAATTTATGGTGGGCATTGTTGGCTGATGGAGTGACCATCAAGAAGGCCATTGGTTGTGCCCCATTTGATCTAGTCTACAGGATTAGTGCTAGATTACCTCAGAATAATCTATTGCAAATGTATAAATTCATCCAGGCATATGATGAAGACTTAGATGATGAAATGCAACTAAGGATGGATGAGTTAATCCAGTTGGAGGAGGTAAGAAGAGATGCACATGAAAGAAATGAAACACTTCAGACATAGTGTAAGAGCTTATTTGATAAAAGGACCACTCAAAGGAGTTTTAGGGTTGGTGATCTGGCCCTGATGTGGAATGAAAGGTTGGAGGATAAGGGAAAGCATGGTAAGTTTGATCCTATTTGGTTGGGCCCTTATCTCATTGAAAGCAAGTGGGGAATAGATTCATATATTCTGAAAGATCTAACTGGTGGCACTTTGGAATTGCCTGTTCATGGACAATTCCTAAAGTTTTACTTCTCTTGAAGTATCTTTTTCCATGAGTAGTAGTTAGGTTTCTTCCCTACATCTCTTAGGGTTGTTTTTGGTTTGAAATTTTGTGGTCTACTCTTCCAGTAAATTCTATTTATCTGCAGGAGATCCATGTCCCCAGAAAGAGCCACTGTTAGGCCTATTTTCTGTCATAGCAAAATCTTATGAGATTGGCCTTCTCCCCTGCAAGTGTTTCATGGTTTGTGTCTTACCCCATGCTCTTTTGTGTGTCACCTTGCTTCTGCCCAAGTCACGTCTCTTAGTGTGCAGAACCCAGAAAGATTTTTAAATTCTAAGGTCCGCGGGAAGCAAATTTCAAATTCTGCCACAGTGTCGAAAACCCACAGTGTTTTAAAAAATCCATGATATTTTCAGTCCATGTGTTTTTGACCTTCATTTTTTTTGACCCTATGCTTCCTTCTTTTGTGTCCTTATCCTTTAGTCTATCAGAAGTTTTGTGTGTTTTCGGTCTTTTTCCTCGAAAACATGGTGTATTTTCAACCTCGCGCTTGTTCCTTGTCTGCCTATTTTCTCTAAGTGCACAAGTGCAATGTTCGGTGGGCCCAAATTTTCAAAGCTCTTCCTAATTGGTTATCACATGGCCACATGTCAAACTTTTCTAACATGCGATCATGCGACCACCTACCACCTGTCTGCATGGTCCCGATTCTTCATGGTTTTCAGCTGCCTGACGGTTTGTTCTTCATTTGGTGACCTGGTGACTAGTAGTTATCTTTGGTCTCTTATTTCTGGTGGTTAAGTGGCTAGCATCTCACAATCTAGAGACTGTGTAGTCATGCGATCATTTCATTCCTGGCGGTTACCAGCTAGCATCTAGCGACTTGGTTAGCGGTTAGTTTCCCATAGTCATGTGGTCATGGAATGGTGGACCTGGGTCTTCACATTGTCAAAGGTGGTGATGTGGTAGCCGGGGGTTGTGTTGGTTGTGGATTATTCTCTTTGATCTTCAACTTTTAGATTTACACTTTGATGGACAATGTAAATGAAATTCTGACTCTATCACCACTCCAAAGTCCACAAGGAACAAGGCCAACTAACAAGGATCAAAGGATCCTTCTACTCTTTGAGCTTCAATGCTCATGTGGGTGTACCCATGACTCACTTCTCTAAAGGAGTCTCAAAATGATGTATACAATGCTCAACACAAATCTATAAAAATTTATCAAATGAATGTTTATGTTTGTGTGGTTGTTAACCATGACTTCAAGAGGAAAGACTAGTGCCTTATCCCAAGGCTAAGAGTCACCTAACTATATACCTCAACTAAAAACCTCAAATAAAACACAATGGAGTCCAAGGTAAGTGCTTTTCCTATTACCCCTTTCCCTCAAGCACAAGGACATCAAATTCTACACCTAGCTGCAAACTCACTGAATTCGCCTAAAAGGCTTAAATCCTAACTTTGTTAGAAACTTAGAGATGAACTCAAAATACTCTTTGTTTACCATACATTAGCACACTTTGTGAAACTAACATATATGAGCTCAGAGACAAGCAATAAGACATACACAAGATACAAGATTGGGATTCAATGATGTTTTCATTAACAAATCTAGAATCAGCATACAATTAGCATGACACAAAGCTGAGAAAAAGACACCAAATCAGACCTCTATCACTTTATTACAGTCAAAAACTAGGGACCAAAAGAAATAATGTTTTGGAACCCCTGTAAAATAAAAAATTTTGCAACTGATACCCCCTAGCCATCTTGGAAATTTGCAACAAGCTACGGATGACTAGGGTTAGGGTTTCAACCACCCAACCTACTGGAAACAATTATACATTAAATTCAGGGGTGGGAAACACATCCAATCTAGGAGAGAAGAAAACTCAAACAAATCTGCAATCATGAAAGTCCTCTCTATAGGTACAAGGGATCACAAAACTGGGCTTAGAAGGAACCCCTGCAACATGCCTTAAGCACACAACTAGCATGGTACAAGCTCTCCAAATGATCCAACAGCACCCTAGACCACACCGCAAATAGAAAACTATTCATATCTCACCGAATAGGGTCACTTCTGCAATAAAATCCATAGATTTTAGCACTTCTTATCGCTGCAAACCCCTTGGCAAATTTGAATTTGAAATCCAATAGCTACTTATTTAGCGCCAACAGAGAACAATGGCCCACATTCAAACCTTTATCAACTCTAAGTCATAGCCGTTAGATCAAACCTCCTTCATGGCTTTATGACTTTCCTCTAAAAGTGGCCCCACTAGACTTAGTGAATTGGCGACAAAGGACCCTCGCCAATTCGCTAAACATTTTCACACCTTCACTAAACACTTACCGACCTCCTAAAAACCATTCATGCAATCGCTAGACAAACAAGTGAATCCTCTTATCCCTCCATGATTGCACAACCACATGAAACTTTTTTGGCACTACCAGTCACTTATCAGGACCGCCAAATAGCATCAGACCCCACTCCTAACTCCACAACTGCGATGCCAATAAGAAACCTCCACCTGCATAGAAAAGTCACACCGGACCCACTGTGGACAACTGACAACCCAAAAAGATGGAATAAAATTGATGAATGGTGCATGATCTCAAAAGCTAAGAATATTCCTTGAGATTATATGCCAACCATTGATTAAAAGTCTATCACTATGGGCCCCTCTAACAAGCCAAGTCATCACCATGTCGACAAATGAAAACCCACCAACCTAGATCACCATGGCACATAAGAAATACATGGAAAATAGGACCCACCGCACAAAATGCATGCCTCCACAACAAAAGCTAGTGGGCCCACTTAACAAGCCACATCACCACAATGGACATGTGGCAAGTGGTTGCATGATCACATAGCCAAAATCTAGGCTATGTGACCATGCGATAGCTAATCACAAGCTACCACATCACCACCTCTGGGACCACTACCAAAGAAGCCTCATCCCCTCAGAGGATCGGATGGTTGTCATGAAAGCGCAAGAAATAAACCTTGTGCATCTTCACTAGGAAAACTTGTGGCAACCATCGATCTTGTCTGAACTTTAACCATGCAAGAAGTAAGAGAAGAGACAAACCACCAAGCATTCAGTGACTACGTGACTATGGAAAACTTAACTATTTGCCAAGTCATGAGATGTTAGTAGATAACCACCAACCTTTCAGAAATCACATGACTAATAGTCATCGAGTCACTAGATACTAGCCACTTAACCGCTAGAAACAAGAGATCAATAGATAACTACCAGTCGTCAGGTCACCAGAAGAAGACAAACCACCAGGCAGCCAAACATAATGAAGAGTTGGGACCACGCGGATAGGTGGTAGGTGATCACATGATTGCATGTTATAAAAGTTTGACATGTAGCCATGTGATAGCTAATCAGAGAAGAGCTTTGAAAACTTGGGCCCACATGACATCACACTTGCGCACTTAGGAAAAGCCAACAAATAGGGAACAAGGAGGTCAAAAACACACAAAATTTTTGCAACAGCAAAGGATCGAAAACACACAAGGTTTTTGACATGTCAATAGATAAGCGCACAAAGCTAGAAGGTGAAGGGTTGAAAACAATGCAGGTTATCTGTCAAAGATCAAAAACATCATGAACTTTTGAAAACACTGTGGGTTTTTGACACTGTGGAAAATTTTAAAGATTGCTTCTCACGGGCCATGAAACTTGAATAACTTACTGGGTTTTTCACATTAGCAGACATGGCTTGGGCTGAAGCAAGGTGACACACAAAGAGCACAACGTAGGAGCACACACCATAAAACCAAGTGGATTACCATTGCAAGAAAAAGTTGAGATTGCAAGCCGAGTAGAGACAACAAAACAAAGATTGCAGGGAATAGGCCAATGTCACAAGATTTTGCAATGACAAAAAATGGGCCTAACAGTGGCTTTTTCTGGAGATGTATGCCTCTTGTAGGCATAGAAAGGACTTAGAATCACTGGTAAAAGAAGACCATCCCATGGGAAAAAATTGCAAGGAGCAAGGAGCAAGCAGGGCAAGACTAGGCAACAAGATCAAAACCTGTCAAACTAGGGCAAAACAAGGTAGGGGAAAGCAACCTATATAAAATATTTTACAAGATGTACAACCCTAACTATTGTTCATGGAAAACAAAGTACTTCAAATGAAGTACTGCTTCAAGAATTTTCCATGAACTAGCAACTCATGAAGATCACCATTAAAATCCTTGATGATGTAAGAATCTTGGCCCCATTTCTCATGAATCAGATATGGCCCTAATGAGATGGGATCAAATTTACCATGTTTCCCCTTATCCTCCATTCTGGCATTATAAACTAACACCAAATCACTAGGTTCAAACTTTATGTCAACAATCTTTTTATCATATAGATTCTTAACCTACAACTGCAATTTGGCATTCCTTGCAATTGATTCTCTTCTAGTTTCATCCAACCTAATGAGGTCCTCCATTCTCAACTACATCTCATCATCAATGTCATCTTCATACAATTGCACAAACTTGTACATCTCCAACAAATTATTCTAAGGCATTCTAGCATGAATTCCATATACAAGGTCAAATGGTGCACAACCAATTGCCTTGTTCATAGTTACCCTATCAGCCCATAGAGCTAATGGTAGCTTTGAATTCCATGCCCTCTTATTCTTCTCCAGAATTCTCTTCAAGATTTTAATCAAACTGTTATTAGTAGATTCTGCCTAACCATTTCCATGCGGATGATAAGGTGAGAAATTCAAAATCTAAATTCCCAAACCTTTGCAAAAGTCCTTATATTTGGTAGACCTAAAGTACATAGCATTGTCACTCACTATCCTCTTAGGGCACCCAAACCTTTTAACAATATTGTTCATCAAGAAATCAATTACCACCCTGCTAGTTGCATTCCTTGTACATAGAACTTCTACCCACTTTGTAAAGTAATCAATGGCAACTAAGATCCATGAATGTCCTCCACTTGACTTGTTTGGTATCTCCCCTATGAAATCAATTCCCCACTACTGGAAAGGAGCCTGAACTTCTACTAGTTTTAATGGTACATTACCTAAAAACTTAAGCTTACCAAAGAACCTTTGACAAGCATCACATCTCCTTACCAACTGTTCTGCATCCCTGAAGATTGTGGGCCACCAAAATCCTTCTCTCAAGATCATATGAGTAGTTGTTTTACCCATGTAATGTCCACCACAAACTCCCTCATGCATCTCCTTCAATAATAGATTAGCCTGATCCTCATCCACACATTTCAACAGTATGTAATCCAGATTTTTTCTATACAACTTACATTTCACAATTACATACTTGATGGCCTATAACTTCAATGTCCTCTTTTGATTATCATTCATACTATCTGGACACCTCATGTTTCTCAAATAGTAAATAATATCCTGATACCAAATAAAATCATCCATATCACATGTATAGTCAATTTCAGAATGATTTACCTAGTTTGCATCTAGATTGGATTGAGCCATCAACTTTTCCAATCCCTATCCTCTAACCAATTTAGTGATTTGGATCTCAACATTGAATTCCTCAATCCTATTGATCCATCTACATCTCTTTTTAGACACCTCCTGTTGTGAGAAAATATCCTTCACAGCCGCACTTGGCACAAAATCAATCAAAACTACTCCCATCAAGTAACATCTAAAAGCCTTGATTGCCTTCACAAGTGCATAAGCTTGCTTTTCATTTATATCATATTTCAATTTTGCAGCCTGTAAAGATTTACTAAAAAATGCAATAGGCTGCTCAAAACCATCCCTATTCTTTTGTAACAAAACTACAACAATAGTGTGAAAAGATGCAAAAGAAAAGATATGCATTGGGATAATATAATCAAGTGCCTTTAGGACTGGTGCATCTTTGATAACCTACTTGATATTTTTGAAAGCCTCATTAGGCTCACCCTACCAATTGACTATAGATCCCTTCTTCAACATAGGTCTAGTAACCTCTGCAAAGTTTGTCACAAACCTCCTTAAAAAATTGACTTGACCAAAGGACTGAATCCCTTTAACATTCTTTGGCCTCTGAATTTTATCAATTGCTGCTACCCTCTTAGGGTCAATTCTCACTCCTTGCTTCCCAACCAAGTGGCCAAGCAACTTACCTTCTGTGACACCAAAAGCACATTTCCTTGGGTTTAATGAAATGCCAAATTCCAAGGCCCTCATAAATATTTTCTCTAAATGAGCACAATGGTCCTATTCCTTCTTGGAATAGGTAGTTAAATCATCCTGATACACAACAAGGAAATCATTAATGAAATCTGAAAAGGCAACATCCATTGCCCTCTGAAAAGTAGCACCAGCATTTGTGAGACCAAAAGGCTTTCTCACATAAACATATGTTCCCTAAGGTGTTGTAAAGACTGTCTTGAATTTCTCTAATTCCTTGACAATGACCTGATTGTAGCTAGAGAAACCATCCATCATTGACATCAATTCTGATCTGGTTACTATCTACAACATAGCCTCCATATTGGGCAAAAAATAATTATCTTTCAATGAGCTGATGTTCAAATTTATGAAGTCCACATAAAGCCTGATGTCACCATTCTTTTTCCTTATAGGAACAAGGTTTCACACCCAAGAAGAATGCCTTATAGGCTTGATAATGCCATCATCTCTCAACTTCATTAATTCTTCTTGCATCTTGGGTGCCAAAGTAGGATTAATAGGCCTTTTCTTTTGCCAAAAAGGTTTAGCATCTTCTTTCAATGGAATAACATGCTGAAATAAATCCTCTCTATAAACCTTTAGGTCATCATACGACCATGCAAAAACATGTCTAAATTTCCTTAATAATTGAATCAAAGGCCTCCTTACCTTCTGAGATATATCTCTACCAATGTATAATTTCTTAGGTGCCTCATGTGATCCAAGATTTATCTCCTCAAGATTAGCATGATCTTCTCCTTTGATATTCTTTTGAACTCTATCTTGGCTGTCAAAGATAGTCTCCAAAACAACAAGCCCCTTGGGTACCTTGTTAGTTCTAAGCTAAATGACATCATTGCCTAAGACAACCTCCTTTCCTTCTATTGACTCAACCAAGGCTAAACAATCAAGTTCATGACCATGATACTAATCCTTGCAATCCATAAACATCAAAATATCACTATCATCATCAAAAACTTTCCAATTCTCAATATTGTCTGGTATACTAGGCCTAGCCTGAAACTCAATTTTAGAAATACCAGAGAATGTAACATCATTAGAATTGATTGCAATATTGGCCAACAAGTAAGCCATCTTGTTATTACTCCTATCCTTTGACTCAATATTAAAGGCATCAAAATGTTCAATCAAATCCCACATTGCATTCCTATATTGTTTCAACAATCTATTCTTGGAAGCATACACTGACTTGACTTGGGACACCACCAACTCAGAATCACCAATAACACTTATGCATTTTATACCATACTTTTGTGCCAACCTCAGTCCTAATAAAAAAGCCTCATATTTTGCTATATTGTTGGTACAAAATAAATTCAATGTGAAAGAGACCTTGTAGGTGTTTCCATCAGGAGAAATAAGAAAAATATCTACTCCTGCACCATCTTTGCAGTTTGCACCATCAAAGTACATGACCCACAAATCACCCTTCACAGAGTCAGCACCTACCTTAGTAGAAATAGGTGACAAAATAGGCTCATTTTCAAATACAGGGATCTCTGCGCTAAAAGTATTTACCTTAGTATCCACAAAACATGTAGTTTCATTATCTATGTTTCTCTCAATCATGTGGCATACTCTTGGCTCTTGTTCAATCTTGACAAACTAATCATCAATCTTGAAAGTTACATAGGACAAATCACACTGTAAACTTCCACCCATGGCAACACACCATTTTCTAGATAGAAACATCCCATAATGAGGAGGGATATCCACTACCAAAACACTTATTGTTAGCTCTTTCTCTAGATATGCTGCCAACCTATATGGCATTGCATTGTTAGTCCCAATGACTGGTACCTCCCTCTGATCCATTGCACAACACCTACCCTGCACTGTATCAACTTTAAAGCCCAATCTCTCCATGATTTTGAAAGGCATGACAGTATTAGAGGCACCACTATCAATCATACAATTTCTTAATTTCATCCCATTCACCAAAACACTTAAGAAGAATGGGTCAATATTTTCAAGGCTAGCATTAACAGAACTATCCAAATATATTGGAGGAATTTGAGACATAATTCCTTGAGCAGCAACATCTTTCAAAGCTCTATCCTGAGACCCATTTCATGAAGTTTCATTCTTGTGAGTATTACCAACCCATGCAATAGCCTTATATTTATGTTCAAGGATCCTCAACAATTCTGACAATGGAACCTTAACTATAATTTGTGACAATACAGATAACATGTCAACAGGGGTAGAAGCAAGAATCTCAATCTGCACTGCCTTAACATCCTTTTTCGTGTCTGACATATTAGGTGTATTGACCACCTTCATTTTTTCAATCTTAGCCATTGTGTTAACTGGCTTCTCAATCTCACTAGAGACCCTTTCAATTGCAACTCCCTTAGGCTCACAATGCTTACTTTTTACATTTTTTAATTTCACTATGTGATCAACCTTTGATTTGTTCTCATTACGTTCTCCGGAGTTGGTACTCTTTATAAATATTCCTGCAGCTTTCTCATTTATGTTCCTTGCCACCATGCCTCTAGTTTGCACCTGGGAAATCATTTCTGTAGTAATCCTCTCCATCTCTTCTCTAGAAGATCTTCTCAAATTTATTGGCTTGGGAGAAGAGTTCATGTTACATGTTTTCTGATTAATTCCCTCACCATCAGAAAAAACCTCTTGAGGAAAAAGGGCCTAATTATGTCTCTTAACATTCACATCTACCTCTTCATCAAAATCAGAATCATCTTCATATCCTAGACATGAAGAAGCCACGTTGCAACTAACATCATCTTTTTCTTCTTCTTGTTCTATCTCCTCATTGCTACAATCTTGATTTGCAGCCATAGATTGTGCAACCACACAATGCTCTACAGAATGAGGGGACTGGCATGCAACACACCATGGTACATTCTCCATGATATTTATTGAAGCTTTATGTAGAGGGTCAGGGATGCCTTTGTGATTATTTCCTCTTGCAGCAAGGACAATAGGCTTGCCATCCTTCCATTGGGTGTTGTAGGGGTAATTTTGCAGTCTATTCTACTTACTAAAACTGTTGTTGAACTGAGGCCTTTCATTGGTAGGAGCACTGATGTTCCTATTTACAGGTGCCTTCAGATCCTTCAATGCATTAAGCACCTTATCCAACTTATCTTCTTCCTGCCTCCTAGATCCAACACTCTTATCATTTTCTTTCATGTATTTCCTGTCCCTAAACAACTTTGGGTCATCTCTCTTTCCACCCAACTTTCCTGATATTTTCATGTTGTTCTCAATATTGACAGTAATCCTAAAAGAATCCCTAAGAGTTCTTGGTTCTTTATCCCTCAATAAATATCCCATGTTCCCATCAAATGCATTGAAGTATGTAGTTAGACAGACATTGTCATCCAACCGCGTGACTTGGAACAACTTGTGCATACCTTTTCTAAAATCTCATGTTGAATTCAGCCATAGACTCATTCTGATTTTTCCTTATGGTATTGAATTCATTCAACATGAAGCTAGCATTAGTCCTATCACCATACTGCTCTTTGAAACATTTCTCAAAAGAATCCCAAGTATCGATACACTTATCACGAAGCCTCTTAAACCAATCTCTAGCATCCTCCATTAGAGATTGAACAAACAATTTCATGAAAACATCCTCATGCTCTACCTCATAATCATTTAACATATCAACAAATAACCTAAGATGATCTTCACAACTAATAGCATTATTACCAGCAAATTAGGTACCTTATCTCTAATATCATTCGGAAAAGCATTTGGATAGCCAGAAATTCCATCAAAACTTATTTGCCTATAGCCTTCTAATTGCATAGGTCTTCTTTGAAAGCTTGAACTAGTGTTAACCCTAGGATCAACATTAGCATCTACATTTATCTGTACATTTGACTACTGCCTAGGATTTTCACTTACCCTAGCAGATGAAGAAGGAAAAGAACTAGTAGCATTACTTAGTAGAATAGTAGTAGTCATAGATGGCATACCTAGTTCAGTAGCATATGGCAATGTCAACCTCAACTCTCTCTAGTTCTCTTGCAAGGTCCTCATCTTCCTTTCTCCTCTCCATTTCAGTGTCCTTATTTGAATCAGGAGGTGTGATCCCTGGTATTGTCACTGGTTTTCTTTCTTGGTCACCCACCATCTTCTACTTTCCTCTCTCATTTATGATGATAGCAGGTCTAGTGATCCTATGCCCATCCTTATCTTTAGGAAAAGGGACATAACTTTGCACTTGTCTGACCATAGGGCCCTCATTTTCAAATTCATGATCCTGAAGCAGGCACTCTTGCTCACTCCTCAAGGCATCAAGATCACCAAACACATCATGCTGCAACATTTTAGGAGCAGAAGCAAGAATCTTGTTTCTCTCCTTCATTTCATTTATTTTTCTCAGAAGAGACTGCCTCTCTATCAAAGCATTTACCTTTTCAGCCTCTCTCTCCTCTTGTAATCTTTTATGTATGGCATCCTTCTTTTCCAACTACAACCTCAGTGCATTCAAATCATCAAGATCTACCATAATGTCATCAGAACTGAATGACACATCCATATCAGGAAGATTCTGATATGGGAAATGAGCCTACCTATGTCTCATGGGTTCTCTTCTAAATTAATCTTCTTCAAGATCCAAGTCAACCTCTAAACCCATATCTCTATTTTCTTCATTTTGACCTGTAGGCAAATGACCCTTATCCTAAAATGCAGCCTCAAGGGTATCATAAAATCTTTCTTCAGAGTGACCACCTTCTGATCTAGAAACTCTATTCTATGAACCATCCTTAGTTGAGGATACATGTGGTCTTCTAGCTCTTGCGTTTCTCTATTCTCTCATGGGAGCACTGGTAGGCTCACCATTCCTTCTAATCCAGCTCTTGTTTCCCTATCTAGGTAATTTCTCTAGAGTTACCTCCAGATTCTTTCTAACATATGACCTAGTATTTCTCCTCTTTTCCATTTTTCAATATGTTGCACTGGTTCAAACCTTTGAGTTGCCACCCACCTAGATGGGAAATCCTTGAAACACACAAGAAAACAAGAACATAGTTATACCTTTCTCTTTAGATTCTCCCTAGTAGAATCACTAAGTCTTAACAAATGCATATCTTCATAGTTGTCCCCAGCAGAGTCACCATTTTTTTGCTTGTGGATTATTCCCTTTGATCTTCAACTTGTAGATTTACACTTTGATGGAAAATGTAAATGAAATTCTGACTCTATCACCACTCCAAAGTCCACAAGGAATAGGGCCAACTAACAAGGATCTAACGATCCTTCTACTCTTTGAGCTTCAGTGCTCAGGTGGGTGTACCCTTGACTCACTTCTCTAAAGGAGTCTCAAAATGATGTATACAATGCTCGACATAAATCTATAAAATTTTATCAAATGAATGTTTATGTTTGTGTGGTTGTTAACCATGACATCAAGAGGAAAGACCACTACCTTATCCTAGGGCTAAGATTCACCTAACTATATACCTCAACTAAAAACCTCAAATCAAACACAATGGAATCCAAGGTAAGTGCTTTGCCTATTAGTCCTTTCCCTCAAGCACAAGGACATCAAATTCTACACTTGGCTGAAAAATCACTGAATTCACCTAAAAAGCTTTAATCCTAACTTTGTTAGAAACTCAGAGATGAACTCAAAATACTCTTTGTTTACCATACATTAGCACACTTTGTGAAACTAACATATATGAGCTCAGAGACAAGAAAGAAGATATACACAAGATACAAGATTGGGATTCAATGATGTTTTCATTAACAAATCTAGAATCAGCATACAATTAGCATGACATAAAGCTGAGAAAAAGACACCAAATCAGACCTCTATCACTGTATTATAGTCAAAAACTAGGGACCAAAAGCAGAAATGTTTTGGAACCCCTACAAAATAAAAAATTCTACAACTTATACCCCCTAGCCATCTTGGAAATTTGCAACAAACTACGGATGACTAGGGTTAGGGTTTCAACCACCCAACCTGCTAGAAACAATTATGCATTTAATTCAGGGGCAAGAAACACATCCAATCTAAGAGAGAGGAAAACTCAAACAAATCTACAATCATGAAAGTCCTCTCTACAGGTATAGGGGATCACAAAACTGGGCTTAGAAGGACACCCTGCAACATGCCTTGAGCACACAATTACCATGGTACAAGCTCTGCAAATGATCCAATAACACCCTAGACCACACCTCAAACATAAAACTAGTCATATCTCACCGAACAAGGTCACTTCTGCAATAAAATCCATAAATTTTAGTACTTCCTGTCTCTGCAAACCCCTCAGCAAATTTGAATTTGAAATCCAATGGCTACTTCTTTGGCACCAGTAGAGAACAACAGCCCACATTCAAACCTTTATCAACTTTAAGTCACATCCATTAGATCAAACCTCTTTCGTAGCTTTATGACTTTCCTCTAAAAGAGTCTCCACAAGACTTAGTGAATTGGTGATAAAGGACCCTCACCAATTCACTAAATATTTTTGCACATTCGCTAAACACTTAGCGACCTTCTGACAACTGTTCATGTAATCACCAGACAAAAAAGTGAATCCTCTTATCCCTCCATGAATGTGTGACCACATGAAACTTTGTCAGCACCACCAGACACTTATCAGGACTACTAAATAACATCAAATCCCACTCCTAACTCCACAACTACGATACTAATAAGAAACCTCCACCTGCGCAGACAAGTCACACCGAACCCACTGCAGACAATAGACAACCTGACAAGATGGAATAAAATCAACAGATGGTGCATGATCTCAAAGACCGAGAATATTCCTTGAGATTATACACTAACTGTTGATTAAAAGTTTATCACTGCAGGCCCCTCTGACAAGCCAAGTCATCACCACGTGGATGAATGAAAACTCACCAACCCAGATCACCATGGCACATAAGAACTACTTGGAAAATAGGACCCACCACAAAAAATGCATGCTTCCACAACAAAAGCCAATGGCCCCACCTGACAAGCCACATCACCACCATGGAGACATGGCAAGTAGTCACATGATCGCATAGCCAAAAACTAGGCTATGCAAGCATGCGATAGCCAATCACAAGCTGCCACATCATCACCTACAGGACCACTACCAAAGAAGCCTCATCCCTTTGGAGGATCGAATGGTTATCTTGAAAGTGCAAGAAATAAACCTTGTGCATCCTCACCAGGTGAACTTGTGGCAACCATTGATCCTGTCCAAACTTTAACCGTGCAAGAAGCAAGAGAAGAGACAAACCACCAAGCATTTAGCGACTACGCGACTGTGGAAAACTTAACCGTTCCCAAAGTTGTGAGATGTTAGTAGATAACCACCAACCTTTCAGAGATCACATGACTAACAGTCACTGTGTCGCTAGATGCTAGCCACTTAACTGCTAGAAATAAGAGATCAATAGATAACTGCTAGTCACCAGGTCACTAGAAGAAGACTAACCGCCAGGTAGCTAAACACAATGAAAAGCTGGGACCACACGGATAGGTGGCAAGTGGTCACATGATCACATGTTAGAAAAGTCTGACATGTGGCCATGTGACAGCCAATCAGAGAAGAGCTTTGAAAACCTGAGCCCACATGACATCGCACTTGCGCACTTAGGAAAAGCCAACAAATAGGGAACAAGGAGGTCGAAAACACACAAAATTTTTGCAACAGAAAAGGATTGAAAACACACAAGGTTTTTGACATTTCAATAGATAAGCACACAAAGCTAGAAGGAAAAGCATTGAAAACAACACAAGTTATCAGTCAAAGATCAAAAACATGATGGACTTTTGAAAACACTGTGGGATTTTGACACTGTGGAAAATTTTAAAGATTGCTTCCCACGGGCCATTAAACTCAAATAACTTACTGGGTTTTGCACATTAGTAGAGGTGGCTTGGGCTGAAGCAAGGTGACACATGAAGAGCACAAGGTAGGAGTGCACACCATAAAACTAGGTGGATTATTATTGCAAGAAAAAGCTAAGATTGCAAGCCAAGTAGAGACAACAAAACAAAGACTGCAAGGAACAGGCCAACGTCACAAGATTTTGCAATGATAGAAAATGGGCCTAATAGGTTGGTTGTCACATGACCACATGTTAAAATTTTTTGACATGTGATCATGCAACCACTTTCCACGTGTCCCTGGGGCCCATCTGCAGGGTGGTTGTAGTTTGGTGGTCATGCAAGGTGGTGATGTGGCATCTTCCTATTGGTCCATGTGGTGATGATCAGATGTCTCAATGCCAGGGCTTGTGTTAATCATTTTAATCTATGGTTGGTGTGTGATCACAAGGAATATTCTTTTGCCTTACGATCACATGCCCATCATCCAATTTGATGCCAATGGATTGGTTTGTAGTGGGCCCGAGTGAATTTTGCAAGGAGGATGGCATGGTAGATCTAGTGGTTGGTGCATGATCTCATGGGAGGTGTCAGACTCCTTGTGATCATGTGCCCGTCATTTAATTTCAAGGGCTCAGGTCTGGTGTTGGTGATGGGGTAGTATTCAGTGAATGGTGTTGTGACAGGTGGCATCATAGTTGCAGAGTTAGAAGTGGGGTCCATTGTAGTTTGGTGGTCCCGATAAGTGTTTTCAAGATGATTTGGCGATTCACTAATTGGTCTAGTGACTTCGTGAATGAGTGGTTGTGGGGTCACTAGAGTTTTTAGCTGAGGCAGGTAATATTTCATGAATTGGTGAAAGTTCCTTTGTCTCCAATTTGCTAGATGACTTAAGTGGGTGATTTTCAACATGTGCAGTCATGTGTTTGTGAAGTCTAACTATGGTTAGGCCTTTCATTCTATGACTGGGATTTTGCCTTGTCACCAGTTCATAAAATGTTAACTCGAGGTGCTTGATGAGTTAAAGATCTAAAGCTCAAGAATGATGAAAAGATCTATGGTCGGGACTTAATTGCCGATCTCTGATCAAATTAGGACCGCCAATGTGCTTCTAGTGCCAAGACTTAGCTGTTGGTGTTCAAATTCAAATTTCAGAGATGTTTCCTATGACTAGAAAGGACCAAAATTGATTACAGAAAGAGCCTGAGTTGGTGAAACTGATCTTCTCCACCGATCCAATGTGGTCCTGGTCACCATGATCATTGTAGAGGAATGCCTTTCCATGAGGGAATAAATGAAACAATACCTTGATGTGTGTTGTAGAGATCTTTTGGGCTAGATTTCTTAGGGTTTGATGGTAATTTGGTACTTGGACTAGTATAGGGCTAGTTAGCTATTGAGATTAGACTGTTTGAGCTTGCATGTTGTAGCTTGACCCCTGTCTTGTCTATGTTTATTCCTCGGTGGGGTTAGGTGGTTTTGAATTTTGAGTGGGAAATGATAATGCACTTGCTTTGTAACCTTGGTATAAAGGGATTTTTATGATTATTTTGTAGCATTGGGAGTGAGATTTTCAAACTTTTTCGGTTGTGAGTCTTCTACCCAGTCAGGATTATAAAATTTGGCATTTGGTATTCTGTTGATGATACAGAAAAGGTTGCAAGTCTAAGCTATAATTTGCAAGCTTGATTCCTCTAGTTTGATTGTTTATACTTAAGGATTCTTCATACTTAATACAAATATATGACTCTTATCTCTCCTTTTTGTCAACTTGGATAGGTTCTAAACTTTCTAGTTCTCTGCATATTGTTTTATGTATATGTATCCATTCATAAGTTCTTATCCAGGATTAGATGAAATGATGCTTTAGATGGGACATAGATCTATCTGATTATCTATTTAAGGATATCTTACAAGTAGTAAAGGGGATTGTAGGTGTGTTTATGGCTTTGAATCTCAGCTATTGTCTGGTGTGTAGAGAATTCTTGTTCTAGGAATTCTTTCCCAATGGATGAGGCACTGGCCTAAATGATTATTTCATTATCAAAAAATACTAATTGTTGTTGTTATGATCTCAAAAACATAAATTAAGAACCATTCTTTAGGTTTTCAGCATTTAGTTGTTTGTGGTTCTACCCTATAGCAATGGAGAGTCAATGAGTGTGTGGTTAACATTCAGTACTTTCCTGCTATCCACTTATCTTTTATCAAACCTAGTTCTTGGTGTATGAAGAATATTTTATACTAGGATAGGTGCACCCACCTTGGTTTTGCAGAGCCAGAAGTAGAAGAGGGTAGTCTTGTCCCTATAGTTGGTCTAGTTACCATTCCTAAGATCCATCTGAGGGTATATTGGCAGCCTTTTAGAGCATAAGCATCATTTTGGACACCAACAGAATGGAAGACTATCTTCAAGACAAAGCAAGGAATGTATGAGTAGTTAGTCATTCCTTTTGGGCTAACCAATGCACCGAGCACTTTCATGCGGCTCATGAATGAGGTTCTAAAAGAGTTTCTAAGTAAGTTTGTCATTGTTTACCTAGATGATATTTTGATCTTTAGTAAGACATTGGAGGAACATATGGTGCATATTCGTATGATGTTTGAAAAGATGAGAAAAGAGAAATTGTTGATTAATTTGAAGAAGTGCAATTTTGTGAAGAAAGATTTAGTGTATTTGGGATTTGTAGTTTCAGTAGAAGGTCTAATAATGGACCCATAAAAATTACAGGTTATCTTTCAATGGCCTACTCCAATGAGTGCTACTAAGGTAAGATATTTTTATGGTTTGGCTAGCTTTTACAAAAAGTTTATTAGAAATTTTAGCAGTATTTGTGGACCCTTAACTTAAATAATGAGAGGGGATAGAAAAGAGTTTAAGTGGACTAATGGGGTAGAAAAGAGTTTTCAATTGTTCAAACAAAAAGTTATAGAACAACCTATTTTAGCACTTCTATATTTTAATAAGATGTTTCAAGTAGACTATGATGCTAGTGGTACAACAATTGGAGCTATTATGATCCAAGAAGGTAAACCTGTTGCTTATTTCAGTGAGAAGTTGAATGATGCCAAGATAAAATATTAGGTTTATCATCAAAAATTTTATGCTATAGTTCAGACATTAAAGAAGTGGAGACACTAAGTGCTGCCTAAGGATTTTTATTTGTATACTGATCATCAAGCTTTGCAATATTTGAATAGTCAAGGAAAGTTGAATCAGAGGCATTTGAAATGGGTTGAGTTTTTTGTAGAGTTATATATTTGTTTTGAAACATAGAAGTAGAAATTCTAACAGGGTTGTAGAGGAACTTAACAGAAGACAAATTTTGTTGATAGAGATGCAGATTGAGGTGGTTGGGTTTAAGGAACTCAAGAGTTTGTATCCAGAGGATCCTGATTTTGGTGAAGCTTGGAAAGCTTGTATAGAACTTGTTACTCTAGACAGGATGAAGTGGTTGGATTTCATCATCCAAGATGGTATGCTATTCAGAGGGAGTCAATTGTGCATTCCATGAAGTTTTATGAGAGAGAATCTCATCAAGGAGAAGCATAGCGGAGGATTGGCTAGATATTTTGGTAGAGATAAAACCATTTCTATTGTTGGTGAGAATTATTATTAGCCACAGTTGTAGCAAGATATCAAGAAGTTTGTACAGAGTTGTAGAGTATGTTAGATGGAAAAAAAGAGTGAAGTAGAAGAAGGGATTGTATCAACCATTACCGGTACTAGAGAAGCCATGGGAGGATATCAGTATGGATTTTTTTCTTGGTTTGTTGAGGACATAGCAGTGACATGACTCAATTTTTGTGGTAGTTGACATATTTTTGAAGATGGCACATTTCATTCCCTACAAGAAGACTATTGATGTTGTTCATATAGTAGAATTGTTTTTCAAAGAAGTGGTGAGACTACATGGTTTTCCAAAGACCATATTTTCAGATCGGGACACTAAGTTCATTAGATATTTTTGGCGTACATTATGGAAGAAGTTGAAGATAGATTTGAAGTTTAGTTCATCACATCATCCACAGCCTAATGGACAGATAGAGGTGGTGAATAGGAGTTTGGGGAATTTGCTGAGATGTTTGGTTGGAGATAAGACAACAAAATGGGATTTGATTCTACCATAGACAAAATTTGCATACAATAATTTTGTCAATAGGAGCACTGGTAAATAACCTTTCCAAATTGTATATGGAAGTAGTCCCAAAAATGCATCTGAGTTGAGGAAGATAGATAAAGGAGAAATAAGTAGTGTTGAAGCTAAGGATTTTGTAGAACATTTGGAGAACATCCATGAGGAGGTGAGGAAGCATATTACCAAGATGAATGCCCAGTATAAGGCTAAGGCAGGTGAAAAAGGAGGCATAAGGAATTTTAGGTTGGAGATGAAGTCATGGTTCATTTGCAGAAGGAGCGATTCCCAATTGGTACATATAACAAGTTAAAAATGAAGAATTTTGGGCCATCCAAGATGCTGAAGAAGCATAATTCAAGAAATTCATGAGGTAGAATTTCCTTGTGAGCTAAATATTTCACCAATGTTTAAAATTTTAGATTTGACAGAGTATCATGAAGGAGGTGTTGAACATGAGATCACAACAATACAATGGAGTATTCCAACAAGTAGTCTAGATACCAAAGAGATCTAAGATATAGTGGATAGTCATGTTGGTAGAAGCACAAGGAACATGACATATGAAGAATATTTGGTCAAATGGAAAGAATGACCTATTGAAGATTCATCATGGTTGACAAGGGAGGAGATTAACTATCTTAGTTTTCCTCTTCACACCTGAGTTTTGATTGGGTCACTTCTCAAATTACCCCAGGTATCTATTGCAGGAGCATCCTAGGTGTAAGAGCAATCTTGCATCACCCAAAAATATTTTTGGTTTTATTTTCAATAAGGGCTATCTTGTCTAGAGCTCCTATTTATGGAAACTTACTATTTTTAGTAATTTGGTCATACAATCTTAGAATGTTCTAATTTCACATGTGGAGGTTCATCCCAGTCATATCAGCCTACTAGTAAATTTTCATGGCTAGATTAGGTCTAGTTTTGAAGATATTGAAGATTTTTGGTATTGGTAGTAGGGTACAAAAACTTTGAACTCAGTTTTGAAGGATTTAGAGGCCCTGGATAAGGTTGAAACTTTAGCTGATTGGAGGTTGCACCAGTTAGGCACTGTAGATCTCCTTGTACCCTTTTTGAAATGTGGTCATAATAGTCAATCGAGTCAACTAGTGATGACTTATGGTCTTCGGAAGTCGGACCACCTGAAATTGTGAAAAATAATTTTTCTTCAAAATTTCTATTTGGGTTTCAAAAGCTATTTTGATCCAACTTTGATGCAATAAATTGAAAAATAAAATAATTCTAAGCTTGGTCAGCCCTAAGGGCTAAATTTCTGGAACCTTCTCAAGTGGTGGAAATTGCCTATATAAAGAAGACCCATAGTGTTTTCTTGGGTAGTTCTTGGTAGATCTAGGTAATGATTTGAGGCTTTGTCCTACATAATATTGTAAGGGGAATGCCCATGTGGATTTGCATATTGTAATTCTAAAATTTGTAATTCCACACTTGTGGAGATAATAAGAAGCCCATTTTCTACTCTTGCAAATATTTGTTGTTTCTCTATTTCTATTATGTGTTTGTGGTATTAAGGGGAGCACCCTTCATCACTTTTAAAATAAGTTGATTCAACAATAATAGATAGAACCCTATATATGTCTATGATTGGTAAACTCATATATATTACTCAATCTAGACCATATATCTCTAATGCAGTTGGTATAGTTGGTAGATACACAATAGAACCCAAATAAAGTCATCTCATGCTAATAAAGAGGATATTCATGTATTTGAAAGGAACTATAGACTATGGTTTCTAGTATTGTAATTCATAAAATGTAGAGCTTCATGTAGATTGGGTAGGATGTGTTTATGATTGAAAGAGACCATTAGGAGGAGCAGTATTTCTTGGAGACATATTTGTTACTTGGACAAGCATGAAGCATAACTATATTTCTCAGATGAGGGCCCAGTATCCGCACCTCTTTGATGAACTCCAGGAGGATGTTCATACCTAGAGGGGGTGGATGTGAGGCCCACCTTCAGCCCACATAGTGATTATGTGTTATACATATTAGCTATCATTTTGATTATGTTTTTTTCAGAGATACTTGGACTCTGTCGACTACTGTTATATTATGTTTGACTCGTTGGACTGTTCTTTTGATGATTCTGCATATGGGATCCATGATGTGTAGATTTGGTTTATGTTTTTATATGATGTTTTGTGAACTTGATGATCTTGATGATATTTAAATTACGTTATGGAATTTCATTTGAATTATGCAATCAAATCATGAATATTACATGCAATTGAAGTATGAGTTGAATTATGCAATTGAATGATTAATTTTCGCTATATCATATATGGTTATTTTAATGGTTTTCTTTCTTGAATTACTGATGCTGCATTTAGGTATTGCAGGTGGAAGGACCATGGAAACACATTTGGGGAAATCACATTGAATGTAGGGTAACCAGTTAAACCAAGGCCCCATCTATTAAGAGACCTGAGGCCTCATTGTTAAGTATTTTTATTCGTAACAGTAATTTGAATGTTATGTGTTGTTATTCTGGGTGTACCTTTCGTGAAATGTTATTTTTGTGAAGTGTCATTTGACACCAATGTTAAATGTTGTTAAGGTACATCGTGTGTTGTGGGAGAGCACTTGCTAGGAGTTTTAGGGAAATCTTAGCACACCTTTTTGCCACAGGAACCATAATGCAGTTTTCGTTCCCCATTTCTGATCTTTTTCCTTGACATGAGTTTAGAGGGTTAATAATGGCCTTAGGAGATAGTTTTATGCTTAATTTGTTAACCCATTCCATGTATCCATGGGTTAGGGGTATTTTCACCTCTTTAGAAGCCTAAAAGTGACTTTAGGACCCTTTTAAATTTTCATCTAGCATCCTTTGTAAACAACATTGTTGAGGATAATCACCTGATTCTTTGAAACCTCGTCATTGACTTTCCTAACCCACATCTTGTGTGTAGAAACTTATCACCCTTTTTAAAAATTTGTTGGTTGTGTTTTGACCCAACTTTTGGGCATCACATTTGTTACTTGGACAAGCATGAAGCATAACTGTATTTCTCAATCCATAGCAAAAGAAAATTATATGGTAGCAGCATTAAATTGTTCTACAATTATGTGGATCAAGTAGATGATAAAGGATTTTGGAATTCAGATTGATTATCCTATTGTTATTCATTGTGATAATACTAGCGCTATCAATATATCAAAGAACCATGTGATTCATGCAAAGACAAAACACATTGAGATAAAATATCACTTCCTAAGAGAGAAAGTTGCATAGAAAGAAGTAAAGTTGGATTATGTGAGTACAAAAGATCAGTTAGCAGACATATTCACAATTCCCTTCTCTAAAATTGATTAGAGTTTGTAGGAGTGCATCAGTCCTTAGTGACTCGTGAATGGTTGACTAATCTACTTTAGGAGTAGTATCAATGCTTATAATTTTTTGTGCCCTTTTCCATTGATGTCAAAGGGAGAGTGAGTATATAGTCATGAAAAAAAAGAAAGAAAATAGGAGGAGCATGAAGAAAGGGGGAGCATACAGTAAGAAGATGCAATAGTTGGAGGATGAATCCTCGGGGGATTTTTTTTGAGGAAGCAGAGAATGTAATAAAATAATTGTACTTTTGGATTGGTGGTTTTTTTCATTCTATATGTTGTCATCAATGCCAAAGGGGGAGATTGTTGGAGATTCACCAATAGATCAGTGTTGACTATATGTTTGTCATTAATGATAACATATGGTAATCAGTGTTCATGGAAGACTTAAGGAGTGAACCTTGAGCATATGTTTCCTATACATGTTATCAACATGATATCACAAGCACAAAGGTTGATTCTGAGAGAACAATAGTTATACAATTGTTTGTTTGAATAGTGTTCATGAACAGGTCCCAGAAAGACTTTTTCATGTGATTTTTAGAATGGATATGATGTTTCCTTGCATGTTTATATTTATGTTGGAAACATGTTAGTGAAGCTATGTTCATGGATATAGAGTCAATTGTGTAGTATAGGTTGAGTTATGATGTTTCTAGATTGCCATTTATAGTTTCCTGAGTTTATCTGATAGAGCCAACATTGTCTATATTTTTGTAATAGTTTCACTAATAATTATGATATGTGTTCTTTGTATTATGTTTGGATAAGAGTTAAGGATGTTTGGTTAAGAGTGCAAATCATAATTCAGTTTGAGAAGAAAGTTTTAATTGATTTGGTGGAGCTGATAGCGTGAAGTGTCGCATCTACTCATATGGAGTTGCACAGTCATTTTGGTGTTACATGGTTAATGTAGCCATTGGATATGTTGTAAGAGATTTATATTATTTCTCTAATATGATTTCAAGAAGGTTCTAACACACTGACTTGACTATGGAAAAAGATATATATAACCAGTCAATTTTTATTGATAACCATGGGGACAATATGAAATAAAGAAAATATAAGAGTAGAGAAGTAAGTGTGAAGTATTGTGCCATCAGTAGAAGGTCTATGTGACCAAGTAGAGAGTGTGTTATATTCATTGAAACTAATCAAGCTAGCAGGTCTACCTCACATTTCACCAAGATCCAGATATAGTGTGTATTTGTTATTTAGAAGGTTGCATCCTTCACCCTTTGAGCTATTAGGAATGAATAATAAATGTTTGGTAACCATTGTGTAGAAATTTTTGTTACATTCATGACTATGATTTTCATTGATGTCAACACAGTGATTTACTGAAAACTTGTAGAGAAGCAAACAAAGTTTGGATTAGCACATGTGGGTTATTGCAATTGGACCTATGCGATGTTGAGGTTATACTCTTTGATATGTTATATGTCTATGGTTAAGAGTGTAGATAGTAATTCATTTATTCATGGAAGTTATGATCATTTTGGTGGAAGTAGTATTCAGGCAGTGTTCCTGAGTAGCAGTTTGTGGAAATCAGATGATATCTCCTAATTGGTATGGAAATAATTTTGTGTAGTTAAAGGGAATTTGAAGACACATTGATAGTGATGTGGATGATAGCACAGACTTTGAGGTCACATGAGTGAAGATTTATTATGTTTGGAAGCTGACAATTTTGTGTAATTTTGGTGTAGCATGTGGAAAATTTTATTTTGTAATTGTATGCCGACTCATTTGTAATTATTTGAGTGTGGTATAAAGGAAGGAATGTATTTTCTTATTGTAGTGAGAATGGGTAAGTGTGTAATTATGATATGGTAGCAGTGGTTGTGTGTGATGCTATATGCATGAAGTGAAGAAAAGTGCTAAGTATGAAAGCGAATTTGTGAATGAAGACATGCAAAGTACAGAGATCTAAAATTGAGATTTGATGTAAGAGTGATTGTAGTTTGGTACAATCAAAGAAGAGGTAACATATTATTCTTTTGAGTAATGCAAAGATTATTTTGACAGTGTGTTCAGTGATCTTACCCTGAAGCTTTTTGGGCATTGGGTCCTTCTATCTTCCATAACTCTTAACAGGGTTAGAATCTTTTAATAGGGATTCAAAATCTTCTAACAGGGATTTTTTGGTTCTTTAAAATATTTTACACTCTAAGAGATACCAATATGCTTATGAGTAATGTTAAGGAGTGGTTAATTCCAAATATGGGAAATCTATAAGCAACTGGACCAACTATAGGGACAAGACTACCCTCTTCACTTTTGGCTATGTAAAACCAAGGTGGGTACACCTAATCCAATAAATTAAACTCTATTATTAACTTAATACTTGAGCTTACAATAGATGATAGTGAGAAAGTAGTAAATAACAACCTATTATTCATTGACTCTCAATCACTGGGTAGAACAACTAATATAAAGTAAAATAAAATGTAAAAGATTGGTATTGATTATATGTTTTAGGATTACAAGATCTTGATCATTCCCCACAAAGAAAAGATAGGAAAATATAGGCTAGTGCCTTATCCATTGGGGAAAATATTAGAACACAGAATGAATACAAAGATGTTTTGAAAAGAGCTGGTCTTTAAACATAAATACAAACACCTCAACTCTTTCCTACTTATAGAAAATCCTCAAATAGATTTAGTAAACATGTATCCCACCCTAAATAATATTTAATCCAATCCTATATCAAAACTCAAAGTCAAATACATACATATAAATCTTAGAAAGATTTAAAGATTCATAGAATAAAATAAAAGGAGAGACAAAGATTTGAGATTTGTATTAAGTATAACCTTGAATGTTGTATGCCTCATATTCTGAATAGTAAGCTTGCAAAATAGTATTAGCAACCTATACTTCTTCTCTATTTCTTTGATAAAAATGATACAAAAAGTTACAATCCTCGACTAAGCGATAGGGTTTCAGAATCTCTATCTTCTTAACACCTAAACTCTCAATGCCTAGAATGATCATGGAAAATCCTTTATATACAAGGAAATGAAAAAAGCTATCGATCATTCTAGGGGTTACAAAATTCCTAACCTAAAAACTTTACAACAACTCTATTGGGTTTACAATAAATACACTGATCAAATAGATGAGATATTTGTAGATGAGCCACCTTGCTTTATGTCTTCAATGTTCTCTTCAGCTTCTTTCAACAAATCTGATTGTAATATCTTCATTGTCCATCCTACAATAAATTCCTTTCTGCTTCTCAACAACCCTGATGGCTCAAAAAGTAACTACTTTTACTTTTTTCAAGAGGTTGGTAGGGTATTTACTTTTTCTACATGAGGTATGTACTGATACCTCCACCAATTGTACACCTCTTTTCTTGGGAACTCAAAACTTGCAAATTTTGCATTTTTGACAAACAATTGTCCCCATCTAAGTTCCAATTGACTAATCCCCCACTAGATAAAATCAAACTTAGAATTAGTAGAGATCAAAGTCTCAATAGTATGAATAAAAAATGAAGTGTTTTCTAGGGTCAAAATGCTAGTCATCCTAGCAGAGAAGTCATCATCAATTTGTAGTCACCACTTGATCAATTCTTTGAGCTCACAATTCTTCCTAAAAATCCCTGGGATCAAGTCACAACTGGGAAGTGTCAATTCCTTCTTCATTAAATTAGAGTTAATCTCAAAATCACCTCAGAGTATGTCATGCTCCACTAACTTCTTCACATTTTGGTGTAGTGGCTTGATTAATGGATTAGGATCATTTTAGGATTTAGACAATAATATGAACAATCTCACATTTGGATATCTCTCAATCCATTTCTTTAAAACTGGTTCAAATTCATTCTTGTATTTATCCAATGATACAAGTAATACCTTTATCCTTCTAGCATGACCAAACAAGATAGTGGGATTCAAATTTGTAGCAAACTGCATAAGAGCTTATGTTACCTTGTCTTCATATTCTTGCTTCAACAGGCTCTTATCTTTCACATACTCTTCCCTTATTCTATCCAATTCTTTCCTCTTCCTCTTGAAGTGATTGGTTTCATCAAGCAACTGTTGCTTCTCCCAACTGAGTCTTGCATCTGAATGTGTCTCTGGATAGGGGGATGGTGGAAACTCAATGATAGGACTAGAGGATGAAGCCACTACAAGTTTTTCAGCAATCATCAGTTGTGGTGACTTGTGATCCTATAGTCCTGATAACTCAACAATTAACTTGTTTATTTTAATTAGCTATATTTTGACCTCATTATAAGACTTGAGGATAGTTTCAAATTTGAGCCTAAGCTCCTCTTTTTCTTGAGCATCTTTCTCTACCACTTTGACATTCAATTTGGTAGTCTCCAAAATTAGGTTTGAAGCTTCTACACCAGAAGTCTCACCTACTCTTTGTACCAATAGATTGCCTACATATTCTATGGAGAGAGCATCTCTTTTCCCTTTGTCTTCCTCCCTCTTAAGAGACCACATTACTAAGGTAGCATGATCTTGTGAAAAATAAATTCCCCTAGCAGCTTGTTGGGCCTATTCTATAGTAGCAAGAGTCTTTACCTTTCTCTTCCTGACTTGATCAAAGACTATTGCATAAACAATATCCCATTTTGGTAGAATCAGCACCCCTACAGTATGGGCCATACCTCTCCCCTCCTTAGGATTAATCTTTTCAAACTACTTCACCATTTCTCCCTTGGTCTTATTCTCTATCTCTATGATGTCCCTATCAGGGAACTCTTCTTTTTGCTTCTCACAGATCTCTTTGAACTGATTTATTTTCATTCTCCACAAGAATTAGAAGAATGCCCTAGTTTTAACAAATTTATCATCAGCTACAAAGGAATCACTGGCTTGTTTTAAAATAGGGTCCATTTGTTTACCCTCAAATTCAACAACAATAAGATCCATGGTCACCTCCTTAGGTGCCTCGAGCATTCCTTCTTGCAACTCATCATTGGAAACAAAAATGTTTCCATCATTCCTCATCTCTACCAATTGTTCTACTACCCCATGTTCATCTAAATGTAAGGGGGATTGAGAGGGAGAGTATACATTTTGTTCTGATCCTAAACCCTCTTGTATTTTCCTCTTTGGAGAGGGTCCTTGCATTGTTGGATCATTCATAGGACTCTTCCCCCTAGAAGTAGAAGGACTATCCTCACTTCTTTGTTGTGGTGGTAAGAGAATAGTGTACCCACTTCTCTTCTACACTGTGTAGACTCCCCTTGGGGTCAATTTTACATATTCTGGTTGACTCAAGATCAACCTAGCTCTTTCAGGGTCTATCTTACTCATAGCAACCCTCTTCTCATTTACTACTTGCATAATGCCTTCAAAATGCTCCATAAGAGCCTCTACCTTTCTTGCCCATGGCTCAAAGCCCTTTAATGGATTATAAGCTCTATCAAATTTTTAATGAAATCTATAGTCTTCTTGTAGATCACCCATTTTTCCTTCTTTATTTATTGAGTTTGGAGATCAAACTAATTTCTTATTATATCCTCAGTAAAATAAAATTGGTGCTCCATAAGAGCGCACCTAATCTTATCTCTAAACATTCCTAATAGGAAACCCTCATTATCTGTGCATCTTACTACATCTGTAGGAATTTTGTAGGGATGCAATACTTACTTAAAATATACCCATCCTCCCTTAGTAATAACATATTGATGAGAAATTATAATATAAGGGAAGAAAGTCTCTCTTTCTTTACTAGTAAGGGCATTCTCTTGTAAGTCACCAATCCACCTCAAAATCTCAGCATATCCTACCTTCAATGGAACTTGGTAGGGAAAAATGTAAGGTGCCTTTCTAAAACCATAAACTCTAAAAACTATAGAAACAAGATATAAAATGATATCCCCAAAATTATGGACTATAGTAATGTCCTAACAATATTCCTTTGGTTTGATTAATCATAGTAACTCCCTTGGGATTCTAGGATTGTCAAATAATAATAGTGTCCTAAGTCTCAAAGAAAAATATCTATCAAAGGCAATGAAACTAGCATTAACTCTATCCCATGACAAATTTGTGGTCCACAATTGGACTAGAAGGGTTTCTCTCCTTCATAATGTTGACTATTGAGCTGAAAAAATGCTCACCCTTGTACAAGAACATATGCATAAGCATTGAATAACACCCAAAAGGTGTACTAACCTTCATATTCTTAATTCCCATTAATCCCTTATGGATTAGGTCAGCCAAGTGAGAGGCAAAGTCAAAAATTAATGCCAATTGGGGATGTAGTGATTGTACCATCATGAACATATATGGTATTGGCATATGAGTGGCCTCATCATGCCCTAGGATTAAAGTCAAAGACTTGTAGAGACCTTGTGCTCTCTTACTAAATAAATCCATTCTGAAGGGCTCTAGTGTACTTGGACTAATGAAACACATAGATCCAATTTGGTCTAAAAAATCTCTTAGAGGCCCTACCCTCAAATAATCCTTCTGAGCTTCATATATCTCTATGAATTCTATGAAAACTATCTTCTCCAACCTAATAGAAGGGTCATTTAATGAGAAGACCTCCCTAATATCCTCTTCTGTGATACTAATCAAATTATTTCCATTTATATCCTTGAAAAATTTTGTCACAGGATCATAACACTTAGCAATCTATATTAATAATACTGTATCCATGAAAACTCCAAGGACTACCAACTTCCCAATATCAAATTTCCATATGTTTTTGAGGGGGGCGCATGAATTTCTTTGTGAGTAAGATGCTTTGAACAAAATGAGGCCATTATGATCTTCACCCACCCTAGCATATCTCATCCAATTCCCTCTATCATGGAGCCCACTATTTACATAATCCCTAGGGTTCTGTGGGAGCAATTCTTTCAGCCTAGCTACCCCCTTATCTAAATGTGGGAGCAATTGCATTAAGTCCTCACAGACACCCCTATATTTATACTATGTCTTCCTAGACAATCCTCTCTTTGGCAGCATTTTAAACTAGGGCTTCTAGAACAATATATAAATACCTAAGAAAAAACCCTAAAAATATCAACAAGCAACAAGATTCTTCCCATAATTCCTTTAGAGACTTCAAACAATTATGTAATTTAGAAAATTATGATCTACTAGGCACCTAAAAAAACTTCGCATGATATTGCTCTAGAGGAAAATCTAGTTCGCCAAAATGCTTATGAGAGTGGTAAAGAGAAACAATGATCAAAATTTGATATATAATGTTGCCAACCATTTACAATTTATCCACACATAGCTCATTAAGTCCACCATTACTAAAAACTAGTGGCCTCAACATTCATAGAACATGAACAACGTCACAGAGAAAAAATTTGAATTCAGACCATTGATATGTTTCCCTTTAGCACATCAGACAATCAGAAAAATAGTCATGCAACCCTCTTTTTACTTTTCCCAAATGATTTCCTAGCTAATGAGAACAATTCAAATTAACCATGTGGGGAAAGAAAAAACTTAACTTTACCTTGATCAGAGCTGACAGTTGTCATCTTGTCACTAAAGCACATGCATAGAATCTAAGCATCTTCATTCAGTGGTGTAATGAAAACCATAGGATTCTCTCCAACTCATAACACTTTATCTATTCCCAAAGCAATGACCCCACCTTTCCCTTTGAAAACTTTATCGAATTAGGAAATGCCACATTGGATAGATTAGTAAGTGGAAAATCCTAACTTTCTCCTTAGTGTCAAGTATACTAACAACTTGACATGTCATTTCTACCTTTGACCAATAAAAAATGAACTTGTCAGCATGACCTGGTGACAGAGGACCCACCTTTTAGTCCTCATCTTTGAACAAGATCAATGATTGTCTCTATACCGTAAACCTTAAAAATTGTGCACTTTACCTCAATGGTATACTGACAACCACAAGATCTTATCGAATCTCAACCATCTAAGAAGGTCAGCCCTACTATGACACTTCATCTATCTTTTTGTTGAATTAAAAGATGCCATGTTTACAAGAACAAGTGGGAGGGCCCTCTCTCCATTTCTTCTTTAATATAAAAAATCCTATCAACTGCCACATCACATTCATTTCAACCATAGAAAAAAACACATGTCATAGTGACATGTTAATTTAAGGCCCCACTCAAAATCTCATCCATCATATAGCATCGAATGGTCATCGCTATACCACAAAGCTTAAATACTTCACATCTTCCATTAGTGGTATAATGACAACCGCAAGATCAAACTATGCTTTACCATTTGAAAAGTCTGACCCCACAACTATTACATCACCCAGGACAAGTGTCAACCTAGAAAACATGACACTAAGACTGTCATGTCATAAATCCTACTATTTTTAGTAAAGCTTGATCAGATGCTTGTCACATACCATGATGCTTAAAAAGGAATCATCTTGACCCAACGGTATAACGACAACCATTGATGCACTGTTCTATTTAACCGCCAACACAACACCAAAGATGGGCCCACCAAGATAGATGTCTATTCATCACTAGATCACATGTTAGATATTCTAACAATAGGGAGCCTTGAGGTTTAATGAAAGCCACTCATTTTAAGGGTTTAATAACTTAGGAAATTTTATGGGGAACATAGGCTTTGCGAGAAAAATTAAAAAGGGTCCCATTTAATAACCTAACCACATAACATATAAAGTGGTCACTTAAAATGGGTTGAAAATCACACATGTCTTATTTGGAGAGTTAGTGAGCCAAAAAGGTAACACAAAATTAGAACAAGGCCTAAGACCAGCTAGGGCTTCCATCAAACCTAGGGTTTTAACCTTAAAACCTTACTATTTGGTCTATAAACAAGATTTTTTTGAAAGTTTTAGCATGAAGTTGGAAAATTTAATATAGCGATAACATGATTCATATGTACTAATTGTATTTCATAAGAATCCTAATAGAGTCCATCCATTCACAAGGAATATTCATATTAGTGCATCTTTTGTGGGCATCATTCCAATCGAGGTATACTCTTTGATCAAGAGGTTCCCTAGTCAACATATCTTGTGTCATTGTGTTACTGTGTATGAATATCTTTCTATGGTTGGTAATTATATTGCTTATATGGTTTAATGCTATTGAAGATGATAAAATTTATAATTATCTGATAATTGATTCACCCCCCCTCTCTCAGTTATCTTGGTGGACTTTACTTTCTAACAATTTCTATCAAAGCGGCAGGTCCTTGAAAAACAAGTTTAACAGCCTAAGGAGATCCATGGTGAATTTTAGGAAAGAAAGCCCCAAGTTTGATGGTGTAAATTTTGACAGCTAGCAAGAAAAGATGAAGACACACCTACTATGTTTAGGACCAGGCTATTGGTTGATTACAAAGAATGATAAGACTATCATTGAAGAGCAAAATCTTGAAACATTTACTGCAGATGAAAGAGATCTATTCATGTGTAACATACTTGCAAGAGAAGCACTTTTGATAGCACTTGTGGAGAATGAGTACAGTCAGGTAAAATGTTTAAAAAAATCTCATGCAATTTGGAAAGATTTACACTCTACTTTTGAAGGTGATGAACATGCAAAAAGAGTTAGATTATATAATTGGATATGTGCATTTGAAGATATAATAATGTTGGAAGATGAATCTATTAGAATTTATATTGGTAGAATGTCAGAAATCATTACAGGTATAAAATCTTGTGGAGGAACAAAGATAGGGAGTGAATTGATATGGAAAATTCTGAGGAGATTGACTCTTGTATTTAAGCAGACAACACAGATGATTGAACAAGTCATACCTTGTACAAAAAACTTTACAAGAGAGACTCTTCTTGGAAGACTGGAAGCAACATAATTGAACCTGAGATTATCATGAGACTTACCTAGAATGGAGAGATTATTCAGTGCTCTTAGTGTTCACCCTACTTTGTCAAGAAGCATCAGTGTAAATGGAGATTATGCTAGTAGCAATAGATCTAGAAAGGAGGAAGATAAGAAGATTGAAGAAGTTATTGCCTTGCTTGTGAAAAGAGAACCAGACGGTAAGAAAATATTTAAATGTTGGACTTGTCAAGAATAGGGTCATTTTGCATCTAAATATCCTAAGAGAGTTAAAAAGTATAGAAATAATTTCAAACCTAGAAGATCTAAGGAATGTTATTATGTTAATGATGAAGATCTTGAAGCTAGTATAAAAATAACTTTAAGTGAAAGTGATACTGAGAATAATGATGACATAGGATTTGTAGCTATTAAAGAATAAAATCCTAAAATTGATGTTAAGGAAGAAAAAACCTTAGTTTCTAAAGTTTAAAAGAAATTTGATTGGATTATAGATAGTGGTTGTTCACATCATATGATTGGAGACATGAAAAATTTCATAAAGTTGAATGAATATGACGGAGGAGTTGTTAGAGTTGGAAACAATGCACTTTGTTTGATTAAAGGTATATGATCTATTACTCTTGATGGAAAGACTAAAACTGATGATGTTTATTTTGTGGATGGATTGAAAAATAATCTTTTGAGTGTTGGAAAATTAGTTGATAAGGGATATCAAGTTTGGTTTACTAAGAAGACTTGTGTGATAAAGGATAATGATGGAAATTTGATTGGAACTAGATCTAGAACCAGATGTAATGTATTTAAGTTGAATCCTAATCAGATGACATGTTTGATTACTAAGATTGATGATAGTTGGTTATGGCATAGAAGGTTTTGTCATATAAGCTTTGATAACATTGTGAAAGTAAGTACTACACTTGCACTAAGAAATTTACCAAAAATTATGAAGCCTACTAACATGATTTGCAAAGAATGTGTAATGGCTAAACAAAAGAGAAGTTTTTTTCCTAGTAAGAAGTTTACATCTACAGAGAAGCTGGAGATTGTTCATACAAATTTGAGCAGTCCTACCAGGACTAGAGGATTCTATGGAGAAAGGTATTTTATGATTCTTGTTGATGATTTTACAAGAATGATGTGGATTGCATTTCTTAAGGAAAAATCTGAAGCATTTGATAAGTTTAAGATTGTTAAGAATAAAGTTTAGAATGAATCTAGAATGAAGATTAAATGTTTAAGATCTAATAGAGGTGGATAATTTACTTCTAGAGAGTTTAACACCTTTTGTGAAGAAAATGGAATTAAAAGACAGTATTCAACCCCTAGAATTCCTGAACAAAATGGCATTACAAAAAGAAGAAACAAAATAGTGACTGAAGTAACAAGAGCTATGTTGTTTGAAAATGATTTGGCAAAGATATTTTGGAGAGAAGCAGTGAAGAAAATAGTGTATACAATGAATAGAGTACAAATCAGAGAAGACACATATAAGACACCTTTTGAATTATGGTTTGGACATGCACCCTCAGTTGAGTATTTTAGAATTTTTGGAAGCAAATGTTACATAAAGAGAGCTAATGATATTGGAAAGATTGATCCTAGAAGTGATGAAGGTATATTTCTTGGATATTATTTGAAAAGAAAAGCATATAGATGTTTGAATAAAAGAACTAAGACTATTGTTGAAAGCACAAATGTTAAAGTTGATGAAAAGTTCAAAATTTAGGAAAGAATGCTTGATTATGAATTTAATGAAGAAGCTCATCCTAAACCTAACATTGGATCTACTAAATTTTTTTATGAAATTGATAGTGATTTGTTGAATGAAAGCCATAGTGAATTTATTGAAGAACCTACATCTAAAGAGAGATCTGAGATAGTGACACCTAGCAAGAGTTTGTTAAGGAATCATCCTTTTGAATAGATTATTGGGAGAATCAAAAGAGCAGTTCTAACTCGAAATAAAGCACAAGAAAAATTATGTTTAATTTCTCAAATTGAACCTAAGACTACTAATGAATCTTGTGAAGATGAAAGTTGGACTAATGCTATGAAAGAAGAACTACATCGGATTGAAAAAAATAAGACATGGGAATTGGTCCCTAGACCTAAAGACAAGAATGTTATTGGAACTAAATGGGTATTCAAAAACAAGATGAATGAACAAGGAGAAGTAGTAAGAAAAAAAGCAAGATTGGTATGTAAGGGTTACTCACAACAAGAAGGAATTGACTATGAAGAAACTTTTGCACTTGTTGCAAGAATTGAAGTAGTAAGGATGTTTTTGGCTTATGTAGCTTACAAGAAATTCAAAGTATATCAGATGGATATGAAGTTAGCATTTTTGAATGGAGAATTGGAAGAAGAAGTCTACATTGAGCAGCCTCAAGGTTTTCCTTTAACTCAAGAAGGAGACATGGTATGTAAATTAAAGAAAGCTTTATATGGACTTAAATAAGCACCTAGAACTTGGTATGCAAGACTAGATAAGTATTTGTTAAAATTGGGATTTACAAAAGGAACAACTAATAGCAATCTGTACACAAAATAAATTGAAAATGGTTTTCTAGTTATAGTTATTTTTGTGGATGGCATTATCTTTGGAGGAGAAGATGAATATAGTGACAAATTTGCTTATGAAATGAAGACTAAATTTGAAATGAGTATGATTGGTGAGATGAAATACTTTTTGGGATTACATATAACACAAAACAATGATGGTATCTTTGTAAGTTAGAAAAAGTACTTGAATGACTTGTTGAAAAGATTTGGAATGTAGAATTGTAAACCAATTAGAACACCCGTGGTGACTGGACATAAGTTATCTAGCACAAATGAGAGTCCTACAGTAGAACATAAGAAATATAGATCTATGATTGGAGGATTGCAATATTTGACTCATACAAGACCTGATATAGCACATTCAATTGGAATTGTAGCAAGATTTCAAAATGAACCTATAGAGTCACATTATGTAGTAGTAAAGAGGATACTATGATATTTAAGAGGCACAATGGACTATGGACTATGGTATGAAAAATATGATGATTTTACCCTATGTGCATATACAGATGTTGATTGCGGAGGCAATGTTGATGAGAAGAAAAGTACCAGTGGTGGAGAATTTTTCCTTGGAGGAAGATTAGTTTCATGGCTAAGCAAGAAGCATAATTGTATCTCACAAAGCATAGTAGAAGTAGAATATGTAGCAGTAGCAAACAAGTGTAACTAGATAACTTGGATGAAGAAAATGCTGAAGGATATTGGAATAAAATTTGTTGAGCCTATTGTCATGCATTGTGACAACACCAATATAGTTAGTATGTCTAAGAATCCTGTACTACATTCTAAGACAAAGCATATAGAGATTAAGTATCATGTTGTAAGAGAGAAAGTTGTTGAGAAAGAAGTTAGACTTGGGTACATAAGTAAAAAGAAGTACATAACGGATATATTCACAAAGCCTTTGCCTAAGGATACATTTGAGTATCTAAGAGGTATGCTTGGGGTTATGCCCCAACCTAGTTTTGAGAAGTGATGCAGTTGGTTGCATCCATCCAGTGGTATATGAGCCTTATCTTTTTTCAGGACTAGATGTTGGTACTTCCTCTATGGGGGAGTATGTGTATCTAAGCTGAGTCATGAGGACTCTAGTAAATGTATTTTCTAAAAAGTGTCTTTTGACATTGAGTTATTGTTGACATAGTGATGAAATTTTTTTCATTGATGTTAATGGGGGAGAAGTGTACATGAAAAACAATCTAAGACATCTGTTGGAGAGAATTGATTAGGATAACGAAGCAAGATTTGATTGATGAAGAGGATTTGGAGAAGCACTTTTGTAGTATTGGTTTTTTTGAACATTGGATTTTTTTCATCTATGTTGCCATCAATGCCAATGGTGGAGAATGTTAGGAATGAATGCTAAATGTTTGGTAGCCATTTTTTAGTATTTTTTGTTGCATTCATGACTATGATTGTCATTGATGTCAACACATTGATTTACCAAAGACCTACAAAGAAGTAGATAGAGTTTGGATTAGCACACATGGGTTATTGCAGTTGGAGCTATGTGATGTTGAGGTTATACTCTTTGATATGTTATATGTCTATGGTTATGAGAATAGACAATAATTCATTTATTCATGGAAGTTATGATCATTTTGGTGGAAGTAGTATTCAGGCAGTGTTCTTGAATAGCGGTTTGTGAAAATCAGATAATATCTCCTAATTGCAATGGAATTTGGTTTTGTGTAGTTAAAGGGAAGTTGAAGACACATCAATAGTGACATGGATGATAGTGTAGACTTTGAGGTCACACAAGTGAAGATTTATTGTATTTGGAAGCTGACAGTTTTATGTAATTTTGGTGTAGCATGTGGAAACTTTTTTTTTGTAATTGTATGTCGACTCATTTGTAATTATTTGAGTGTGGTATAAAGGAAGGAATGCATTTCCTTATTATAGTAAGAATGTGTAAGTCTATAATTATGATATGGTAGCAGTGGTTTTGTGTGATGTTGGATGCATGAAGTGAAGAAAAGAGCTAAGTATGAAAGAAAATTTATGAAGGAAGACATGAAAAGTATAGAGATCTAAAATTGAGATCTCATGTAATAGTGAGTGTAGTTTGGCATAGTCAGAGAAGAGGTAACATATTATTTTTTTGAGTAATGGAAAGATTATTTTGACAGTGTGTTTAGTGATCTTACCCTGAAGCTATTTGGGTAGTGGGTCCTTCTGTCTTCCATAACTCTTAACAGGGATAGAATATTTTAACAGGGATTCAAAATATCCTAACACAGATTCATATGTACTAAATTTATTTCATAAGACTCCTAACAGAGTCCATCCTTTCATAAGGAATATTCATATTAGTGCATCTTTTGTGGACATCATTCCCACCAGAGTTTACTCTTTGATCAAGAGGTTCCCTAGTCAATGTATCTTGTGTCATTGTGTTATTGTGTATGAATATATTTCTATGGTTGGTAATTATATTTCTTATATGGTTTAATGTTGTTGAAGATGATAAAATTTATTATTATATTATAACTGATTCAGCCCCCGTCTCATTTATCTTGGTGGAATTTACTTTCTAACATGAGCAATGTGCTCCCAGATAGTGTGTCCTCACCCCTAACAAGGGTCAATTATAAAAGACTCCTAACATGGTCTGACCTTTGACTAGGTCACTATACTTAATGCATTGTAAATATCAACTCCCAATAGGGTTTTAATATCTTCTAACATGGATCATTATACACTAGTCAATTTTATAATGGGTGCTAATTCCCACCAAGGTTTTTACCTATTTGGGTTCCCCGTAACCAAAATTGTGGTGTTATGTTAAGTGTTGTTATGTTGTGTTTATGCTTAACATTCTTTTGTTGTTAATTGGATAAATAATTAAATCTTGTAGATAACTGATTCACCCCCATCTCAGTTATCTCTAAGGACTATTCCTAACATAATGCCAAAACAAAAAATGTAGATCAAAATTCTTTTTCTATTCAGATAGTAATTTCACCATCCTTAAACAAAAATTACAACTAACTATAAATAGAATTCACTAGCCATATTAGAATCCTAGAAGAATTAGGATGCAACAAGATTCAAATGGATAAGAGAAGAAAAAGAACTACAAGACAAAAATTAGTTACAATCATTATAAAAAATGGAGAGCAAACTGGAGGAGTATCTTTCCAATCATTTAAAATCTTCAATAGGTGGCACCTATGTCTATATGTGTTAAAGGTAGTTTCAAAATCTATTACATGGAGAGTGACTTCCACCTAGCTAACATACACTATCCTCTTCATGATAACTACCCTCCCTATGCTCAATGATTAGGTTTCAGACATTTCCTAGTCCTCCTCCATTGCCTCTAAATCAATGGCTATTGGCTTCTTCTTCTTTGGCTTAGTAATTCTATCCCATGATGAAAATTCCACATTAGTAGGCCAGGTGTACACTTTAAAACTCTTCAACAGCTTCACTTTCTTATCCCACCTAAAATATGTTATGTCCTTTACTACAAGCTAGGGTTGTCATTGCACTAAAAGATTGACATGTTAATGCCTGATACAACCACTAGAATTCTAGAAGACACGGGAGGTAGTTAAGCCATTTCATGAACCCTATGAGGGATGTTGGACCACTTTCAACAATCCCCCTCCTAGCACCACTCATCATGGCCTGAATGGATTTGAACATAAGACCAAGCTTTGCTACCACTTGTTATAGGCTAGGCCTTCCATTGCACAAAAATATTGACTTGTTAATGCATGATCCAACCACTAGAGTTATAGAAGACACAGAAGGTGGTTAAGCCATGTCACAAACCCTTTGAGGGATGCTGGCAAACATCCACCAACCTTAGCATCAACTACAAACCTAGTGCAATAATTTTCCACCTTGAAAACATCATCGAGAATGGTGTTGAATCGGCTCATGTCCCAGATGACATCATTATTTAGGAATGCATCCTACCTTATCAGCAATTGATCCATATTTGATTTCCACTCCTCAACACCTATGATGTTTCTACCATCCTTGTGAATTAGAGGCATAAACTTTATAGAATCAGGGTCAGACATATCCATCTTAGCTTTGACTTGATTGGCCATACCTTTGAAAAAGACCCAAGGAGTACCAATGAGCTCAATTGTTTCTCCCACTTCTTCAAGTGATTCATGGATATCAATCCTACATGGATGTAGTATCTTAATTTTTTCCAAAAATTGCATGTCATGCCCCGCAAGGGAACCAGGGAAGAGAACAAAGATTCTCTTAACAAAAGAAAACCTAAGTAAAAATTTATGAAAAATTTTGAACTTTGAAAAGAGTTATGTAATCAAAACTTAAACTTAGATTCCTCCCAAGGTTCCCTTTTCATTTAAATGCATGATTCATTCAAATCCATTAAGTAAACTAACAACAAGATTTATTTCTCAAAGCAAACTACATCATATCTTTAAGAAATACAAAATATTTTCATTTCAACTTTCCATTTAAAAAAATCATCTATATTCCTAAGTATCCTTTATGAACAATATAACTTATAAAATTTATCCAACTCATTTGATACATTAAAAATATACTACATTTGGTTTTTCAATAGCTTCACTTAAACAACAATAATGAAAGCATGTTACATAATTTGGAATGTTACAAAAATCCTTTTCTTTTCCAACATACATCTTAAACATAGAGTTCACATTTCCCTTTTCCCTTCTTCCTAAGTCTACCCATTCCGATTACATCATTTTGAAATACATTATTGATTACATTGCATTCAACTCCTCATAAGAGGTAACAAAATTTTTCATCATGAAATATAATCACAAGGCCTTCATTCTTCATAACTGGTACATAAGCATGCATGAATCTTCAAGCACTGTATCTGCAAAAGATACCTCGATAAAAATGTTTACCACCCAACCACATGGATACCTATAAGGCCCACTCCCCCGTGCTAGGAGATAAACACCAAGGTCCAAAAAGAAGGAATAGCTAGGCCAAACCTAGGGTTGGGTAATCTTTCCCAAAATAGCAAATGAAAAGAGAGTCAAAGTATAGATCTTTCCCAAAAGGTTCTAAGGCTTGGGTAGAAACTCTAAGCAACAACCTAAGTGAGTGTCATTGCATAGCCCTCACCCCTTGGGTTGTCCTGGTACTAGCCACTTTGGGGCCCGGCCCCCAAGTAGGCACATGCGGGATCGAATGCCTTTCATACTGACAAGCGTCATTCGATCGTACCTACACATAGGTACCTTCTCCCACTGCCATCCATAGCCTTTACTAGTGCTAATGGCATGGGTGAGGCATATTTAATCTTTTTAATATTTTAACCCATTCCCATAAGTTTAATTAGGTTTTCACTTGTTAAATAACTCTTCAGTCAGTTATCCTGGTTCTAGCCACTTAGGGCCCCGGCCCCGCACTAAGAGCCACTCACTAGGTGTCGTTAGGTTTTCTACCCTCAAACCACATATCGCAATCACATCATACACATAGTAAAAGCATATTATAAATACATTTGAGAACTACTACAAAGAATTGAAAATAATAGGATAGTTATGTATGTTTAGAGAAATTAGGTACGTTAAGAATGTTTAGAATGTCTTGATCCTCTTAGAAGACTCTAAACCCTAAACTGCTCCTTAAAAACATTCTATCTCAATAAAGGCATCTAAATGAACTGAAAATAATCTCCACTAAACAAGGAATGAACAATCTTCAGGTTTATACAAAATTTCTTTCTAAACCTAACACTTGGCTAATCCTGAAAATTGACTAAGTCTGATTTAATTAAAAATCTAAAATTTAAAAGTTACAACTTAACTCCTAGGAACCTGAAACCTATTCCAATGGATTCAAAGGGTACCCAATCCCTTTATACAAGTATAACTTAAAGTATAAGAAATTAAAGTACATAAACTTATCATTGTATAAAGTCTGAATCCTATTTTCCTTGGTTTATACTAGCTCTATCAATTTATACTGGACTGGTCGGTTGACATAGTATTGCTCAGTTGACACACTACCGACCTGGCCCGGTTAACACTAAACTGACCTGACTTGATTAGCACACTACCGACCTAGCTCGGTTAACACACTACCGACCTAGCTCGGTTGACACATTACTGACCTAACTCAGTTGACACATTACCGACCTAACTCGGTTAACACATTACCGACCTAACTCGGTTGACACATTACCAACCTAACTTGGTTAACACATTACCAACCTAACTCGGTTGACACATTACCGACCTAACTCGGTTAACACACTGAGCCGACTGGAACTGCAGAGAACGACTGTCAACTTTGTCTTGCAGGTAAAACTGGGCATTATGGGGACTAAGGTTGCCTAATATGAGCATGACCCATTTGAGCTCTCCTAGTTTCCTTTTAGAAATGGCCCATCAATCCTCCTATCTATCTAACAAATATATTCTAGATCTGGGAAAAGAAAGGTGGCACATAAATAGACATGAAACAGTAAGGTTGCAACAAAAGTTCTAAAATCTGGAAGCATTCATAATACATCCAATGACAATAAAATACACTATCCTACAAGATCAAAACCACTTCTACCCTCCCAGGGAGGTTTCACCATAGTGAACATACAAACATTCGTAAAATAACTTTCCACAAACACATTTCAAATACATAGAAAATAAAACATATATATATATAGTTTTCAATTCTAAACAAAAAGGTAAACAATCATAATCTCATCGATTAATAGATCATTCATATACACAAGATAATAATACTACAATAATGCATATATATATTTTGCAACCATAGTACAATATACAGAAACTTTTCAAGAAATCTAGATTTTACATTCATGCTACAAAATAAATCTACTTCTCAGGATGGATTCCAACCTGGAGTCCTACGAAGACCAGTTGGAGAAGAAGGAAGATCAAACCCTCTCCAATGTTTCCAACACTCCTTTGAATCCCTTTGCTTGCAATCTTCCAGCCTCTACCCGTAACAATTTAAATTCCAAACTCACAAGATAAATTTTCTACAATAAAAATAATAATCCTCTTCCCCCAATCAACTCTTCTCCCAACTCCTTTTACATAGGAAATCTTTCTTGTAAATAGGATGGAGGAGGAGGTTGCACAGGTAATCCAACCAGTGCAACCATCTCAACTATCCATCCGTTAATGAGATGGTTTTGAAAACTCATTCCCATAAAGGAATAAATAAACTATAATCTAAGTCCCTGAATTTAAGGATATTAAAATAAATATTATAATCTTAAAACAATTTATTAAATTATTTAACTATGGTAATAGGATAATCCTATTTACCATACTACTAATTGATCTAATTATTTATTAATATAATAAATAATTACATGGTAATAATTATATATAAATATATGTATGCATATGCATATGTGTGCACCCATATGCCTATGTGTACATATATTATTATTATTATAAATATTATTATTATAAAACATATTATTATTTTTATTGCTATAGACTCTTTGTCATTATTTAGTATTATAAAATAATACCATAAATAAGGTACATTATTATTAATGTTAAACATTAGAATAACATTATTATCAACTATATTGTTTATTCATACCTTAATCCTCATTCTAAAATATATATGTATATATTAAGTAGCCACTAACATAGGTTAGAATTTTACCACTATTATTTAAAACCTTTTTTTTTTTATTAATATTTCCTTAGACATTAAAATACCATAACATTAATCCTTATCATGGGTATTAAAACCACATGATTTAATTGCACTCAAAATTGCTCCTAATGGGATACGCTACTAAATCATACCCTCAAATGAAAAATAATCTACATCCATGATCTACTAACAAAATTGAACATATCACGAAGGCAAGAACTAGCTACAAGATCCACAATTCCATCAACTACAAAACCACATAAGACATTCACACAAGGGACTAACTCGACACTTCCCACCTAAGGATAAAAGGATCAAAGGTGAAGTTTCTTCCTCTGGACCTGGTAATACCTCCGTAACAACAACAATGATTGAGGATTTTGAGGGATCGCTCAGACCTCTGAAGCTAGGTGGAGATGACACTCGGTACCTGCAATCCTGCATCACCAAGAAGAGATACATATATATACATATGGAGATACAAATTAGATATATGCAAGCAGATGACCAGGATCGATACATCGTGTGGACCTCAACTAAGTGAGTAACTACGACTTCATCCTGGAGTCATGAAAAACACATCAGACACATCCATGAAACATAAAACATCATGATAGTGGTTAGATTCAAATAATTGGGTTAGATCCATATAAAAATAGATAATTTTCTAATCTCATAAAAATGTAATTACTAACCATAAATGAGCATATTCATCATGTCATCATCCACAAAACATAAATGTAAATGTATAGTCTTGACCATAATAATAATAAAATGTCCAAATCAGAAAAGTCTAAGTATCACCATAGGAGAGGTATTACATTGCACCTCTTCTAGACCACATGCTAAACAATGGCTCCAAAGTAGCCATATCATCTTCTAAATTTTCACTTGTCTTTTGCAACATTATATATGAATTATGGAATAATTCCATCTTTCCCTTTATTACTTCAAACTTAAGTTGCAAAATGTTAGACAGGGCATTGAGGGCCACCTCCAGCTTATCTCTATCTGACTTGTCAAATACCACATTAGGTACCTTTACCATTTGAAGCACTACTACTTCAATTTATAGGATATGAGGAGGGACGGCCTTGGATGATTCATCAAGTTTGATCTTCATCTCCTCAAGCTCATCTTCCAGCATCTTGATTTTTATAGACCCCTTTTCTCTATCCTTAGCCAATAGAATGGATTCATCAAACAACTTTCCATACCTATTAGAGAGTTGTACAGTCTTGGCCTCATTCAAGTGAGAAAAATGAGTCACTTGCTTTGAAACCTCAAGATCACTAGTGTTCTACACTATCCAAATGATCTTAACTCCATCCATCTTCTCATCAACACTACCAAGAGAATGCTTTTGCATCTTAGGTGCAAAGACAACATTTCTAGAGTTTGGGATCTTGGATCATATGGGCATGCTCTTATCATCTCCCCAATTTGGGCTTCATATGACAAATCACCCTGTGGTTGTCTCCTTATCTAGTCAATTATGAAAGAAGAAGTCAATTCCCACCCCAAAACTAACAACATCCCACTTAATTTAACCATATTCCTCGCCTCCTCAATAGATATATTTTTTGAAGTGGGATCATATGGAGCTACTACTTGTATGGTGTTACTACTTGGCTTTGCACCATCAATCACCTAGTTGTAAACCTCTTATTTCTTCCTCCAAATCAAGAATTTTTTGAATTCATTAGTCTTGATGAAATCATCATCACTTATGAGCTCTTCTTGATACTGTAGACACCTAAAAATCCTTTAGAAAATAAAGTATTTTTATTTTTTAAAAAACCACTAATGACATCATCATTTATTAATTAATTAATTATTTAATTTATTTATTTATTTTTATGTCATTAAATCCCGTTACCTTAATTAAAAATATTTAATTAAGAAATCCCTCTAAAAAATGTTTAAATCTTATTTAAACATTGTTTCTGAATTTATTAATTATTTTAATTAATAAATTCACCAAAAATCTCAAAATAAATAATTTATTTATTTTTTGCCCAAAACCTTGCCAAATATCCTAAAGACCACTAACCTCTTCTAGAATCTTCTAATCCCTCTTTAATTTCAATTAAAGGCTAATCCCATCATTTTCTAACCCTAATCCCAACTCAAAATATTTACTTAAGATTAAATATTAATCCTCAATCCCTAAATTACACTAGGAAAACTCTAGACTCTTCTAGAACTTTCCTAATCCTTCCCTAAACCCATTTAGGGGAAACTACCTACTTTCCCTAAGCTAATCTAAGTCTCCTTTGACTCCTAGTCAAACCCTAACCCTAATGAGCCTGAAAATTCATTAAAGCCTTTGAGATAAATAAACCTTTATTTATCTCCTAAATTCCTATTTATCCCTAGAAAATCCTAGACCCTTTTAACAAGTCTTCATCCTCATCCAAAGCCTAGACTCTTCTAGAGGAAGTCAATCCTTATCTTTGACCTTAACCCTAACCCTAACCTTACCCCAAACCTTGACTCAACCTCCTAACCCAACCCTTTCCAAAATCCTATAAATACTCTTCATTTCTAAGAGCAATTTACCCATTCACCTTTTATTTCAAGCATTGTTATCATGCTAATTTAGCTCTAGATTTAACATAATCATTCTAGTTTTAATCATTTTCAAGTATTTTTAGCTCACATCTTAGCATAGAACTAATGGATTAACTTAGTTTGATTCTTGTTTATGCATCATATCACATCTATTTTGGGTTTAAAAATCTACTTAATCATACTAGTTGCATAATCTTGAGTTCTTGAAGCCTTAGGGGTAATTTTGGGTGTTCTACCCAATATTGTGCCATATATGGGGTTTTCATGAAACTTAATCCTCAAATCTGCATTAGGAACATGCTTCAGGTGCTTTGAGAGCATACCCACATTCATTTAAATGAGCAAATCAAACAGTGCATGGGCGCATCTATTTTAGCTCAATCTAAATGACTTTGTGAATTACTATTTTCTTTTGTTAGGTATATGTTGTTTAGGCTAATGTTTGAATTAATTTATTTATTTTTATGTCATTAAATCCCTTTACCTTAATTTAAAATATTTAATTAAGAAATCCCTCTCAAAAATGTTTAAATCTTATTTAAACATTATTTCCCTATTTATTAATTATTTTAATTAATAAATTGACCAAAAATCCCAAAATAAATAATTTATTTATTTTTTGCCCAAAACCTTGCCAAATATCCTAAAGACCACTAACCTCTTCTAGAATCTTCTAATCCCTCTTTAATTTCAATTAAAGGCTAATCCCATCATTTTCTAACCCTAATCCCAACTCAAAATATTTAATTAAGATTAAATATTAATCCTCAATCCCTAAATTACCCTAGGAAAACTCTAGACTCTTCTAGAACTTTCCTAATCCTTCTCTAAACCCATTTAGGGGAAATTACCTACTTTCCCTAAGCTAATCTAAGTCTCCTTTGACTCCTAGTCAAACCCTAACCCTAATGAGCCTCAAAATTCATTAAAGTCTTTGAGATAAATAAACCTTTATTTATGTCCTAAATTCCTATTTATCCCTAGAAAATCCTAGACCCTTCTAGAAAGTCTTCATCCTCATCGAAAGCCTAGACTCTTCTAGAGGAAGTCAATCCTTATCTTTGACCTTAACCCTAACCTTACCTCAAACCCTGACTCGACCTCCTAACCCAACCCTTTCCAAAATCCTATAAATACTCTTCATTTCTAAGAGCAATTTACCCATTCACCTTTTATTTCAAGCATTGTTATCATGCTAATTTAGCTCTAGATTTAACATAATCATTCTAGTTTTAATCATTTTCAAGTATTTTTAGCTCACATCTTAGCATAGATCTAAAGGATTAACTTAGTTTGATTTTTGTTTATGCATCACATCACATCTATTTTGGGTTTAAAAATTTACTTAATCATACTAGTTGCATAATCTTGAGTTCTTGAAGCCTTAGGGGCAATTTTGGGTGTTCTACCCAATATTGTGCCATATATGGAGTTTTCATGAAACTTAATCCTCAAATTTGCATTAGGAACATGCTCCAAGTGCTTTGAGAGCATACCCACATTCCTTTAAATGAGAAAATCAAATAGTGCATGGGTGCATCTATTGTAACTCAATCTGAATGACTTTGTGAATTACTATTTTCTTTTGTTAGGTATATGTTGTTTAGGCTAATATTTGACATGTCTACACCTTTCAAAATAGATTAGGTTTGCATCGAACACATTTTGGCACGCCTGGTGGGACCCCTGTCCTGATCATCTACTTTGAAATCAACTTCTCTTTACCATTTTTCTCTTCTTTTTCTCAAAAATTTGGGTTGTAATATTTCACTCTCGATCAAATTTGTGCATTTGTTATCCACAACTACGCATTTGTACAAAAATTTGTAAATCTACACATTTATCCACTAAAATTGGGCATTTGTTAATTAAATTGTGCATATGTCCTAATTTATTGTGCATATGTCCTAATTTGCTATGCATATGTCCTGATTTGCTGCACATATGTTCAAAATTGCTACACATATGTCAAATAGAGCTCCACATATGTATTTTGTAAAAAAATTGCATTTTAAAAGCATTTTGGTTGAATAGGTGTAGTTGCGCATGCATACTCTGTTGGTGTGCATATGTGCAAAATTCAAAAAGTGTTCATGTATCACTTGTTCCTGCGCATATGTTATCTATATCTACACATTCATTCCAGAGAGTGGTAAACTGGTGTTTTTTAAAGTTCTTTAATTTTGATTTTTCTTGCAGATTCTAAACTCTTGTTCTTTTTGCAGGTACAAAATCAATCAACATCATTCCTAAAGTCTTTCAAATTGCTAAAATGAACTTCAATCATGCAAACTAGGACTTTAGAAATGCATTCATGCAAACTAGGAATGATCCTTGTTTTGAAGGCATAAAAAGAACAATCAAATCTACATTGCAAAGTTTCTAAAAACAAATGAAAAGCAATCCTAAGAAATCCTAAAATAAAATTCAAGAACATCAAAAAGAGATAAAAATAACTTCATTTGCAAAAGTTTTCAAATCTTGTTAAAAATCCCAAAAGCAAACTAGGAGCAAAAATCAATCAAAATCTTGGCAATCTTTCCTAAACTTTCCTAAATTGGTCCTAAGGCTTTGTTTTTGGTGTGAATATATCTATTGTTGCAAAAATATTCAAATTTTTATAAGTTTTCATGCCTCAAAACAATCTAGGAAATCTCTTTTTTGGGCTTAAAACATGCAAACTAGCACACAAAATCTTGAATGAAAAACAAAGTCCAAAAGAGTCATTTTTATTTTGAGTCCAACACAATCTTGAATGACTTAAGGGAAAGAAAGGCATCTCTATTCCCTCCTTTTTAATTCAAGAAAAAGCACAAATCCAATCTTGAATGCCCTAAGGTCAAAACAAAGCACTTCAAAGTTCTAAATCAAAAATGATAATTCAATCTTGAATGCCCAAGTCAAAGCAACTGCAAATGCTCGAAAGTATTTTGGAGAAAGAACAAATCAAAACCTAAACACTTGTGTCTTCAGCTATTCAAAATCAAATCACACTTAATTCAATTTGGGAAAGAACAACTTGCTTGATGTGCATTTAGGAGCTTTACATTTTCTATAAATCCTTGTTAGAATAAGCAACATAGAACATTTGAACTTGGACAAGTTCACTTGTTTTACTTTTAGCAAGGCCTGTCTGGGGAGAAAAGTGCTTCCTCCTTGGAGAATGACCTCAAACTTGTATCCCCCTTGGCTAGTATATAAATAAAGTGAAGGAAAAAAGTACTCACTTATATCTCCTAATCAACGGGTGTTCATGCCAAATACAGTGACTGGGGATGGTAAATATTCCTCCCCCAACATTTTTGGCTAGGCTCTTAAGTGAGTCATGGGCGGTCAGCATAAATGGGTATGGAGACTCCATGGAACTATTAAAAACCTGATAAAATAGAAGCTACCCTATCTACATCTAAAAGTATCAAAATCCTTGTGCAAGGACCAATTCCAAGGGGTTTATTGGGTCCCCTCAAGATTACTCACCATTTGTATTCCCTTCTAGGGGGTACCAAGTTGTGGGCAAGGATTTTGATACTCACCTTCCTTAGGTAGATCTACTTGAATTGCTTGATAGTTAAAACTCTGTGAAAACACTTGTTGGAACATACACTTTTCAAAGCTTTTTCAGAATCATAGTCAATTATCTTGTTTGTATCCCACAAGGTTGCTTTGTCCCTTGTGGAGATTTATTTTCCAAAAATATTTGTAGAAATCTATCCTTTGCCATTGGAAAAACATCAAACTAATCTACAACTTGGTTCAAGATACTTAGAATAGCCATGTCAGTCCAAATCCTCCCAAAATCTAGAAAATGTCCAAAGCTTTTAGAATCTCAAATCATGGTCTTCCAATCATATTCAATCCATTCTTGTCATCCTTTCCTCCTATCTTAGGTTAGCAAAGTCATCTTGGTTCATCCCTCATCCCCTTGTCTATCTTCCTCTAGAGTCAATCTTCTTCTAATCTGAGTCTTAGTCTTCCAATCCATCTTCATCCTTCATTCATATCCAACTCATCCGCAAGTCATTATGTCTCAAAACTATTATGATGAGTTTGGTTATTATGTCTCTCCCCTCAATCCATCCTATCCCAAAAATGATGAAATCCTTGTAGATCATGATGCATATTTTGAAAATCTTAGGAAGTTTTCTCCAAAAATCCCCTAGCATCCAATCATTCCTCCAAAATATCCTATCATGCCTTCAAAATTATCCACTAGCACTCCCTTTCATGTCCTTGGCAAGGGAAATCCATTATCCTATCCATCCACATGATCTTCCTATCTTAAACCTACACATCTTCCATATACATCCTTCATACCTCCATCTTTTGCTATGGTCATATCCCAATCACCACCATCCCATAGAAACACTTCATGCTACTTCCCTTATCTAAAAGCTCCATCCACTCATCCTCCAAATCACTCTTAAATCTAGAATCTGAGTCTTCCAATCCTTTTCCCCAATCCACCATCCTATCTCAACCCACCATCTTCCAGTCAAACCCATGTTTTCATAAATCCCCTCACACAAAAAGAATGCACCCTTCAATCTACTTCATATCATGTACCTCAATCCATCATTCCTACCTCACCAAAAAGTCCCTAAAGTTTGCAAGTTTCCTTTGAACCTACCTATGTGAACTATCTAATCCCACCATCCTCAAACTCCTCATCACCACCATCATCCCCTCAAATAGGTTCACCATCTTCCACCCCATCATCATGTGAGGACTATCCTAGCTCTCCATCTCCTCCATCTTCTAATCCATTTTCACCATGAAAGTCTCCAAGGAGTTTCACAAGGAAGCCAACAACAAATCCCACTCCTAAAGTTGAAGAGCCAAGCCATCTCAAAACTTCATCTAAAGCCATCATTGATGAGGCCCACCCATTGCTCCCATCTATCATCTATCTTTCATACATTGATCCTCTTCCATCTCCTAGAATCATTGAGTCACTTCCATCTAAACTCTCCATCCAATCCCCACCAACATCACCTCCTCCTAGCATCATCCAAAGCATATCTAATAACCCTCATGATTTCATCCCTCTTCCTACCATCACAGCTACAAAATCTTCCATCCTTTCATCCATACCATCTGAAGAGTTCTTCCTTCTTCCAAACATCACAACTATAGAATCTCCCATCCTTCCATCCACCCCCTCTGAAGAATCCATCCATACATCCCCCATCACTCTATCCACACAAATCCTACCATGTTAAGATCTAATCCCTTCACTTCCCCCATCACATGTTCTATTGCTTCCATCACCCCCAATCCAAAATCCTATAATTCCTCCATCTGAAGATTCATTACCATCCCCTAATCCCAATCAAGATCCCATCATCCTATCCTCTATACTTGAGGATTCTCCAATCCAAACTATCACACTGCCATCACTCTATCCTCTTGGTCCACTTACATTTGTTAGAGGTAGCCCACTTGAAGCAGAAGCAACAAGTTCCATATCTTCCATCAGGGAACTAGAAACTAGATGTTTATCATATTCCCCATATTAGAAATATCCTTGTTTGGATAAAATGCTCAAGAAATGGAATTATCAAGGCAAAGGCCTAGGCATCCATGAACAAGGAAATATGGAGCCTATCCAAGACAAGAAACATCCAAATTTATGTGGCATTGGTCACACATCAAAAGAAGGCACTTCCTCTAGAAATGTTGGTACAACTAAAGCTAAATTGAAGAATCTATCCAAAAACACCATCACATCTCCTCATCATTCCTCCAAAGCATACAACACCATTCCTCCTCCTCCATCGTTACAAACAAGGACAACCTATCACTTTCCTCTTTTATCCTCCAAATCCATTTTGGGTCCCTATGTCCCAAAATCTACCAGCACATATCCTCCACATACCAAATTCATTTTGGGCCCTTATATCCCAAAATATCATCCCCCATCTTATCCTACTCAGTCCTTCATCCAAAATCCAAGCATCCCTAGTCAGGATCAACAAAGGCACATTCCCAAATATCCTATCTACCAATCTCCTTCCATCTCTCCATCCATATTTCCTCCATCCTACACATCTCCTCATGTTCCTTCCAATGGTTCTCACAATTTGGATGCCATATCCAAGATGCATAAAGGGAAATATCCACAAAAATCAAGCAATTGTCATGTCCTATTTAAACAACATGCTCAAGTAAAGAAAAAACCAATGAAGCAATCCAAAGCATCCCTATGGCCATAAAGGCCCATCAAAGAAAAATAAACATCTGAAGCATCCCAATGGCCACAAAGGCCCACCAAAGCTAAAACAAAGATGATGTGGATCCCAACGCAAAAAGATCTAATGCATCTAAAAGAAATATCCACAATGGCATCCAAAGTTTCTAATCCCCTAGCTACTCAGTCTTCTCCTCCATCTCCTAAATCTATTTTGGGTCCCAAAGATCCAAGATCTCCTAGCACAAATCCTCTACCCTATCTGCATCTATCCACCAAAACCCATCAACTTCATCCATCTTCCTTACAACATGTGCCAATTTTGATCTTGATAGCATCCCCCTATCATGATCGATTCCCATCATTCCCTCCAAACACTTTCTACCACCATGTTTCCCACCTACCCCATCTCATCCATGCCTTTGCATAAATCCCTCCATCTTAATAAAGTTGTACCAACATCCAAGCACATCAGAAAGATCAGTGAAGAAAGTCAGCAAACATGACAAAACCAAATCAGAGAGTCGTCAACAAATCAGAAGATCAGAATCTAGTTAGTAGAAAATTAGAAAATCCATAAAAATTGGAAAAATCAAGAGAAAAACATTCATCCTATGGTGAAAACTTGACAATTCAAGCACCTTGGACAAGTACCATGGTGAAAACCTGGCAAATAGGCATCATGCGTAGGTCTCCCCCTAATTCCTTTTTTTAGTTGGGGGCCATTCTCTTCTATCACCATCTTATCCAACATCTCCTCCATCCCATTTATCTCTCACCTCCTTCATCCTCCATTGGATCTTGATAACAAAACAAAGACTACCAGGTATACATGCTTTTGGGCACTTTCTTGGCTTCCATCACACCTATCAGCTACATATCCTCTATCCAACCCATTCATCCTATCTTCCATCTACCTTCCTCATCCTCTTGTTAGCATATCTTCTATCGAATCATACCCCATCCTAATGCCTCTAAAATACATGAACTATCCTAAGTAGGGGGCATCTTGTTCCTTGGTGACATATTCCTTGGAGACTATCTTTCATCCAAAATCTTTCCATTTCCCCAAATCCCTAAGCATTCCTCTATCTAGATTCCTTAGCAATTCCTCTAGCATCCATCTTTCAATCCTCAAGAAAATCTGCCATCCAATCTCCCCAAGCATTCCTCTATCCAATCCTCAAGAAAATCTATCATCCAAGTCTCCTAAGTAGTTCCTCCATCCAAATCCAAATCTTCCTCCATCCAAATCTCCTAGCAGTTCCATCATCCTCATCCTAAGCATTTCCTCCATCTTTCCATCACCCTATATCTTCCCTTGTCATTGGTATCTAGCTATAGGCTACCCTTCATTACAATCCAATGTCATTCATCCCTATCCAAACATTCCTAGCAGTCTCCTAGAAATCTTCCAATCCTCTCTACATCCTCTAGCTATCCAAAATCCAACATCCAAGATCAAGCCAACCGATCAAATCACATCCTTAGTCTTGTAGAAAGCCTTAATCTCAATCCAATCATCATTTTTGGGATATCTTCTTCCCAAATCCATGCCATTTTAGGACACACCATCCATTGTCAATCCATCTTGGCCTTCCAGCCCAACTGGGGCATCATCTTGCATATCTTTGGAGTTTTAGCTTCATCCCTAGGTTCTTTGTACATCCTAATCCTTAGCTTCTATACATAGCCATTGTAAATATCTTTTCCTGTCCATTGTACATATCATCCCTTTTTGTTGTATATAGTCCTTGTCAATCCTGCAGTAGCATTTGATTAGAACTCTTGTCCTACCCAGCCTTGTACATCAACAACATCAATTGTTGACTATTCTTGATCACCATGATTATTCTTTGACTTCATCATTTGCTGGCAAACAACAACACTCATTCTCTCATCAATCAGCGGGTCCTTGAGGATGTATCCTTCCTCCTGTCAGATCTAATCTTCCACCAATCACACCTGGTCCATGTCGATGCATCCTTCCACATGTTCAGACCAATTTTCTCACCATCAATCAAATCCATCACATCACATATCTCTCCTTGGAAAATGATCTCTTTTTGGAGTTCTCATTTTGGTCTTGGATTTTGTCCTTTGGATCTTGTTAATCTTTTACGGCTTCTCATTTCTCTCTACTCAAAGTTGCCATGATCCTATTTATCATGGTGCACTATGAATGAGGACAATCTGGGCCAAGGTCTTTTGATCTTTTGATTCTACCTGTGAGTCAGTCGGATGTGACCCTTGCATGGTTCACATGTGATCTTTTGGGTTACATGGTGCACTTGGGAAATGTTGTTTGTTTGTGGTTTTTCTAGCATCGTTCCTACCATGCTTCCTCTCAAGATCATGTGTGATGCTAGGGAAACCTTGTATGTCTTTTTAGCATCAGTCCTATGCAACACTGGTGACAAGGCCTTGTGATCCTAGTATCCTTGGCAGGTCTCTAGCATTGCTATATTAAACTAGGTTGTGCTCTCCACATTTGCACTAGGAGCTTCCCCCGATCCCTTGCATCTTGCATCATCTAGATTAATCTTGCATCTTGCATTTTCATATAGCTGCATCTTGCATTCTGCATTCCATCTCATCTTGCATTCACCCATCTTTCCTCTTGGGAGCTTGGTTATTTATCCTCCCTTCTTCCTTTCTTCTTTCTTCATTTTTCCTTTCGAGAAAATTCCACAAAGTTTCCTCTTTGCATTGTTTTCTCGAGGGGGGACAACCCCTTATTCCTCTAAATTCTAGCCTTGGGCATCTTATTTTCTTGTCTTTGACACCACACCACTTGTGGCATTGCATCAAAGAGGGGCAAAATGTAGACACGTAAAAATCCTTTAGAAAATAAAGTATTTTTATTTTCTTAAAAACCCCTGATGACATCATCATTTATTAATTAATTAATTATTTAATTAATTTATTTATTTTTATGTCATTAAATCCCTTTACCTTAATTTAAAATATTTAATTAAAAAATCCCTCTCAAAAATGTTTAAATCTTATTTAAACATTATTTCCCTATTTATTAATTATTTTAATTAATAAATTGACCAAAAATCCCAAAATAAATTATTTATTTATTTTTTGCCTAGAACCTTGCCAAATATCCTAAAGACCACTAACCTCTTCTAGAATCTTCTAATCCCTCTTTAATTTTCATTACATGCTAATCCCATTATTTTCTAACCCTAATCCCAACTCAAAATATTTAATTAAGATTAAATATTAATCCTCAATCCCTAAATTACCCTAGGAAAACTCTAGACTCTTCTAGAACTTTCCTAATCCTTCCCTAAACCTATTTAGGGGAAATTACCTACTTTCCCTAAGCTAATCTAAGTCTCCTTTGACTCCTAGTCAAACCCTAACCCTAATGAGCCTCAAAATTTATTAAAGCCTTTGAGATAAATAAACATTTATTTATCTCCTAAATTCCTATTTATCCCTAGAAAATCCTAGAGCCTTCTAGAAAGTCTTCATCCTCATCCAAAGCCTAGACTCTTTTAGAGGAAGTCAATCCTTATCTTTGACCTTAACCCTAACCTTACCCCAAACACTGACTCAGCCTCCTAACCCAACCCTTTCCAAAATCCTATAAATACTCCTCATTTCTAAGAGCAATTTACCCATTCACCGTTTATTTCAAGCATTGTTATCATGCTAATTTAGCTCTAGATTTTGTTAGAAAGTAAAGATCCCCAAGATAACTGAGAGGGGGGGGGTGAATTAGTTATCTGATAATTTAACCATTCAACTACTTTAAAAAATATAATTAATGTGCTAATCAACCATAGAAAGATAACCATACACAATTGCACAATAACACAAGATATGTTGACTACGGAACCTCTTGAAATGAGTAAACCCCAATGGGAATGATGCCCACAAAATGATGCACTAATATGAAAGTTCCTTGTTAGAGGATGGACCCTGTTAGGAGTCTTATGAAATACATTCAGTACATATAAATCCCTGTTAGGAGATTTTGAATCCATGTTAAAAGATTCTAACCCGGTTAAGAGTTTATAGAAGACAGAAGGACCCACTGCCCAAACAGCTTCAAGGCAAGATCTTTGAACCCACTATCCAAAAGATCTTAGAATTATTCAACAGAATAATATGAAATATATTACTTCCTTCACACTGTGCCAAAATTGCACTCTTTGCTACACAAGATCACAATTCCAGATCTCTGTACTCACAAGTCTTCCTTCATAATTGAATTATCTCTTTTCTTCGCTTCATGCATATATTCACATCTCAACCTTCACAATACATATTTCAACAAGGAAAACATTCCTTCTTATATACCAAACTCAAATAATTACAAATGAGTCGGTCCTCAATTACAAAATAATAAATTCTACATGCTATAGAAAATTTCACATAAAACTGTCGGCTTCCAGAGACTGTAACTTTCTCCAAAAATATCTTCAAAGTTTGCATTGTGAACCACATCATCATTAATGAGTCTCCAACATCCCTTTAACTATGAAAAATTAGATTCCATCCCAGCTAAAAGATATCCTCTGATTTCTAAAAATTGCTTCACAGAAAACACTGTCTAAACACAACTTTCACCAAAATGCTCATAACTCTCATGAATGAATGAATTTATTTTAACGCTATTAACCATAGGTTAATAACACACCAAAAAACATACCATCAACTGCACAAAATCCAATCTACAATACAACATGTGTGTAAAACAAAACTATACCTGCTTTCCTGCTGTTATCCAAAATATCATTGTGTTGACATCAATGACAATCCAAGTCATGAATGCAATAACAACAGCTACAGAATGAATACCAAAATACTTTTCATTCATTCCTAACAATCTCCCTGATTGGAATTTATGGAAACATAGATGAAAAACATCCAATGTTCCAAAAATCCAATACTACAACATCACTACAAAATATCAAATTAAATCTTGCTTCATTTTCCTATTCAGCTCTCTCATACAATCCACAATGTTTTTCATGTATATGTATCCCTCATTGACATCAATGATAGAAATTCCATCACTAAGTCAACAACAACTTAATGTCAAAAGACACTTTTTAGAAAAATACAATAACAAGAGTCCTCATGACTCAGCTCATAAACTCCCCCATAGAGGAAGTTCAAACATCCAATCTAGAAGAAAGATAGGGCTCATATACCACTGGATGGATGCAATCATCTGCATCAATTCTCAAAAATAGGTTGGGGCATAACCCCAAGCATACCTCTTAGAAACACAAGTGTATCCTTAGGTAAAGGTTTTGTAAATATATCTACTATATGTTACTTTGTGCTTATGTACTCCAATCTTACTTCTTTTTATGCAACTTTCTCTCTTACAACATGATACTTGATCTCAATATGTTTATTCTTAGAATGTAAAATAGGATTTTATGACATACTCACTGTACTGGTGTTATCACAATGTATAACAACAGACTCATCAAACTTTATTCCATTATCCTTCAACATCTGCTTCATCCAAATAATCTGATTACAATTATTTGCTGCTGCAACATATTCTACTTCTGATGTACTTTATGAAGTATAATTCTTCTTCTTACTTAACCAAGAGACCAATTTTCTTCCAAGAAAAAAGGCTCCACCACTGGTGCTTTTCTTGTCATCAATGCTACCTCCCCAATCTACATCAGTATTGACACATAAAGTAAAATCATTAGAATTCTCATACCATAATCCATAATCCATTGTTCCTTTCAGATATCTCAGTATCCTCTTTACTGCTGCATAATGTGATTCTCTAGGTTCTACTTGAAATTGTGCTACAATCCCAACTAAATGTGCTATATCAGGTCTTGTATGTGTCAAGTACTACAATCCTCTAATCATAGATCTGTATTTTTTCTGCTCAACTACTGGTGTTTCATCTTTGTTAGATAACTTATGTCTGGTTACCATAGGTGTTCCAATAGGTTCAATTTGAGAAATCAAACATAAATGTACCTTATTTTGAGTCAAAACTTCTCTATCTAAACTTCCAAAAACTTGCTCAATAGGGTGATGTCTTGAAATATACCTGTTAGGTGTCATAGTTACTGATCTTGTTCCAAATGTAGATTCTTCTCTACTTTCTTCTCTTTTTTCTTCTCTATTTTCTTCTCTATTTTCTTCTCTATTTTATTCTCTATTTTCTTCTCTATTTTCTTTAGTATGACTTTCATTCAGCAAATCACTGTTAGTTTCAAAAAATAATTCTGCATTTTCAATGTTAGGCTAAGATTGTGCTTCTCCATTAGATTCATAATCAAGCATTATTTCCTAAATTTTAAACTTCTCATCAAATTTTACATTTGCACTTTCAACAATAGTCTTAGTTCTTTTTTTATAACATCTATATGCTTTTCTTTTTAAAGAATATCCAAGAAATATTCCTTCATCACTTCTAGGATCAAACTTTCCTATATCATCATCTCTCTTAATATAACATTTACTTCCAAAAATTCTAAAATACTTAACTGAGGGTGCATGTCCAAACCATAATTCATAAGGTGTCTTGTTTGTATCTGCTCTGATTTGTACTCTATTCATAGTGTATACTGTTGTGTTCACTGCTTCTCTCCAAAAAATCTTAGCCAAATCATTTTCAAACAACATAGCTCTTGCTGCTTCAGTTATTGACCTGTTTCTTCTTTCTCTAATACCATTTTGTTCTGGTGTTCTAGGGGCTGAAAGTTGTCTCTTAACACCATTCATTTCACAAAAAGTATTAAACTCTCTAGATGTAAATTCACCACCTCTATCAGATCTTAGACACTTAATCTTCATTACAAAATCATTCTCAATTTTTCTTTTCATGATTGTAAACTTATCAAATGCTTCAGATTTTTCTTTCAAAAATGCAATCCGCATCATCCTTGTAAAATCATCAACAAGAATCATAAAATACCTTTATCCATAGAATCCTCTAGTCCTAGTAGGACCACTCAAGTATGTATGAGCAATCTCCATCTTCTCTGTCGTTGTGAACTTCTTGCTAAGAAATGAACTCCTTTTCTACTTTGCCATCATACATTCTTTGCAAATCATGTTAGTAGGTTTCATAATTCTAGGTAAATCTCTTACCGCAAGTGTAGTGCTCACCTTGACAATATTATTAAAGTTTATATAAAAAATATTTTATGCCATAACCAACTATCATCAATCTTAGTTATCAAACATGTCATCTCAGTAAGATTCAACTGAAATACATTACCTCTAGTTCTGGATCCTTTTCCAATCAGATTTCCATCTTTATCTTTTATCACAAAAGTTTTCTTAGTAAACTAAACTTGATAACCCTTATCAGCCAATTGTCCAACGCTTAGTAGATTATGTCTCAATCCATCAACAAAGTAAACATCATCAGTGTTAGTCTTTCCATCAAGAGTAATAGATCCTATACCCTTAATCAAACAAGGTGCATTATTACCAACTCTAACAATTCCTCCATCATAATTATCTAACTTAACAAACTTTCTTTTATCTCCAGTCATATGATGTGAACAACCACTATCTATAATCCAATTAGATTTATTTTCAAATTGAGAAACTAATGCTTTTTCTTCCCTTTTATCAAATTCAAAACTTTCTTCTTTAATTGCTACAAATCCTATTTCCTCAAAGTTATCATTATCACTATCATTTAAATGTCTTTCAATTTCTACTTCAAGATCTTCATCATTTGCATAATAACATTCTTTAGATCCCCTAGGGTTAAAGTTTCTTCTATACTTCTTAACTCTTTTAGGACATTTAGATGCAAAATGACCATATTCTTGACAAGTCCAACATTTAATGATTTTCTTACCATCTAGTTCTCTTTTTACAAGTAATGCAATACCTTCTTCAATCTTCTTATCTTCCTCAGATAGATCTGCTACTACTGGCATAATCTCCATTCACACTAGTACTTCTTGTAGGTCTAATGTTAAGAGCACTGAATGTTGTTTCCATTCTAGGTAGCTCTCCTGATAATCTCAAGTTCATCTCTTCTATTTCTAATCTTCCAAGAAGAGCCTCTCTTGAAAATTTCAATGTATAAGGTATCACTTGTTCAATCATCTATGTTGTCTGCTTGAATACTGGTTTCAAAGTTCTCAAAATTTTCCATATCAGTTCATTCTCTATCTTATCACCTCCATAAGACTTTATTCCTGTTACAATCTTAGACATCTTACCAATATAGCATCTAATAGATTCATCTTCCATCATTCTGATATCTTCAAATGCACAAATCCAATTATGTAATCTAGCCTTCTTTGCATGTTCATCACCTTCAAAAGTAGAATGTAAAGCTTTCCAAATTGCATGAGATGTTTTCAAACATCTTACCTAACTATATTCATTCTCTGGTAGTGCTGAAAAAAGTGTTTCTCTTGCAAGTATGTTACACATGAATAGATCTAGTTCATCTTTAGTTCCTACCTCTAGATTGTCTTTCTCAATGATAGTCTTCTCATTCTTTGTAATCAACCAATAACTTGGTCCTAAACACAATAGATGATTCTTCATCTTTTCTTTCCAGCTATCAAAATTTACAACATCAAACTTAGGGCTTTCTTTTTTGAAATTTGTCATGGATCTCCTTAAGTTGTTAAACTTTTCTTTCAAGGACCTGCCGCTTTGATACCAATTCTTAGAAAGTAAAGATCCCCAAGATAACTAAGAGGGGGGGGGGGGTGAATCATTTATCTGATAATTTAAATATTCAACTAATTTAAACAATATAATTAATGTGCTAATCAACCATAGAAAGATAACCATACACAATTGCACAATAACACAAGATATGTTGACTACGGAACCTCTTGAAAAGAGTAAACCTTGGTGGGAATGATGCCCACAAAATGATGCACTAATATGAAAGTTCCTTGTTAGAGGATGGACCCTGTTAGGAGTCTTATGAAATACATTTAGTACATATAAATCTCTGTTAGGAGATTTTGAATCCCTGTTAAAAGATTCTAACCTGGTTAAGAGTTTATGGAAGACAGAAGGACCCACTGCCCAAACAGCTTCAAAGCAAGATCTTTGAACCCACTATCCAAAATATCTTAGAATTATTCAACAGAATAATATGAAATATATTACCTCCTTCACACTATGCCAAAACCGCACTCTCTGCTACACAAGATGACAATTCCAGATCTCTGTACTCACAAGTCTTCCTTCATCACTAAATTAGCTCTTTCCTTCACTTCATGCATATATTCGCATCTCAACCTTCAAAATACATATTTCAACAAGTAAAACATTCCTTCTTATATACCAAACTCAAATAATTACAAATGAGTCGGTCCTCAATTACAAAATAATAAATTCTACATGCTACACACAAAATTTCACATAAAACTGTCAGCTTCCAGATACTGTAAATTTCTCCAAACATATCTTCAAAGTTTGTGCTATGAACCACATAATCATTAATGAGTCTCCAACATCCCTTTAAGTGCACAAAATTAGATTCCATCCCAACTAAGAGATATCCTCTGATTTTCAAAAATCGCTTCATAGAAAACATTGTCTAAACACTACTTTCACCAAAATGCTGATAACTCTCATGAATGAATGAATTTATTTTTGTGCTATTAACCATAGGTTAATAACACACAAAAGAACATACCATCAACTACACAAAATCCAATCTACAATACAACATGTGTGCAAAACAAAACTGTACCTACTTTCCTACTGTTATTTAGAATATCACTGTGTTGACATCAATGACAATCCAAGTCATGAATGCAACAACAAGTGCTACAGAATGACTGCCAAAATACTTTGCATTCATTCATAATAGATTTAACATAATCATTCTAGTTTTAATCATTTTCAAGTATTTATAGCTCACATCTTAGGATAGAACTAATGGATTAACTTAGTTTGATTCTTATTTATGCATCATATCACATCTATTTTGGGTTTAAAAATATACTTACTCATACTAGTTGCATAATCTTGAGTTCTTGAAGCCTTTGGGGCAATTTTGAGTGTTCTACCCAATATTGTGCCATATATGGGGTTTTCATGAAACTTAATCCTCAAATCTACATTAGGAACATGCTCCAAGTGCTTTGAGAGCATACCCACATTACTTTAAATGAGAAAATCAAATAGTGCATGGGTGCATCTGTTTTAGCTCAATCTGAATGACTTTGTGAATTACTATTTTCTTTTGTTAGGTATATGTTTTTTAGGCTAACATTTGACATGTCTACACCTTTCAAAATAGATTAGATTTACATCGATCATAGATACATTTCTCTTTCATCTTTGAAAACAAATAGGGGAAGCTCAACCTCCTCTTATGTGTCCACTTTTTTGCCTTCACTAAAGTAGCAACCCTGTCACTCTTTTTAAAAACACTTTATACTCTTAATATTCCCCTACCTCTAATCTTAGTCTCTTTTGAGGAGGCTCATGTATATCACCTTCCTCTAGAGTATCAGTCAATTGTTCTTGAATAGGATCATATGTATTTTGAGGATGATTATCCTCCTCATATGAGTTCCTTGTATTAGTTTCATACTCTGAGGATCAGTATGCCTTATCATCCTATGGATTCACATCTAATTTGGAGTCCAGTTGATTATACAAGATGTCATACAACTCAATTATCATCTTGATCTTGGGAATATAAGGTAGGTATGACAAGAAACCCCCAAAATAAATCCCTTCCTTTTTCAATTATGCCTCAAGATCTAGAAAGTCATGAATCTTGCCTAATCTCTTCTCAATTTCATCATCATCAAGGATAATTCATATAATATCCTCCAGATCACATCCCTCATTCTCCTTGATAGTATAAATACCAGGAATGAGTCTCTTCTTTGCATTTTTATAAAATCCTCTAGGTCTACATACCTATATGCAGTTGAAGCCATTTTAAAAAGATTTAACCATAAACTGAGTTATGGTAGAGCTCTTTTTCCAATTGTAAAAGTTATTATGTTAAACAACTAGGGAGTAAATGTTCCTTTCCTATGTGGAGAAAAGTGCTCCTTATTAGTCCATATTAGCTGGTAGATGATTTTATTCATGGAAACCCTTAGTAGTACATATTTGGAAGGAATGTGTGGAGGTTGTGGACATCCATATACCCTGATCAATGTGAAAGTTTGGCCCAGGTAAAAATCTCCCCAGTTGTGATCAATTGAACACTTTTCAACATAGTCTCTAGGCCTTAGAAGCCTAAGCACTTTAATTAGAAGCCTTGTGACATTTTTTCCCATCATGTTTAGAATTAGGTTGACTATCCAATTTTGGAATCCAAAAAACTCAGTCTCATTGCAAGTGCAATTCCAAACCATCAGCCAGAGTTTCACTAGGTTTCATTCACCATTAGACATCTTCCTTGGTCTCAACATATTTTGGCCATGTACTCAATATTGTAAAAAATGATCAAATGCATCAGTAAATAATAATGCATGAACTTGGCTCACTTATTTATTTCCATGATTGACACCAAGCCTTCATGCATCCTATCCATTACATACTAGATGTAATCATAGTCTATATTCACATGGGAGTTTTGTAGGTCCATAATGATCATCAATAAATCTACAGGCATTCTATCTACATCAGTATAAATTCCTAAGACTTGATACAACATGTATGCAAGATACCTCATGTATAAGTGGAGAGCTTTGAATTCATAAGGAGCCTTCATGTGGTTTGGGAGAGGGAAACATAGTTTCCAGTCTTGGACATGTGGTGGACAATTTGGGATTTCACAAGCTCAATTTGACTCACACATTTCTCTCTCTCCTTATTCAAGTCAATCTCTATTGAAGAAGAGGTGTAGAATTTGAAAGCTTTCATGAAATACTATCTATCTAGGGTGATAAGGGTAGACTAGTCACTTCTCCTAATAGACTTGGAAATTGGGTCATAGTTTTTGGCTAATTCTATCAAAAGTTTGACATCGAGGAAGACATCAAGGACCACAAGCTTTCCCAAACCCAATTTCCAAGCATTACACACTGGAATCTTCTTACCCTAGTTTCTATAAAAATTATTGAAAATATGATAACCTGAGATAGAAGGAGTAATAGGGTCCCTACAATTAGCCATGGAATCAGTGGAGGTCTCATCACTAACCTTCTTTTTCTATGTGGATCCTAGAAGAAGGGTAAATAATTCCTAAGATTAATTCATCTTCCCCTTTTTTTATTCACCTTGTTCTCTTTCTCCCTCATTGGATGAAGCACAACAGAAATCTAGTTAACTCATCTATTTTCTATGAATTATGCTATGCTCTACAAATTGGCTCTTCAAAATTGCACACTGCAACAACTCTACTTTCACATTTCCTCTCTGAAAATTGATAAGTGTAAATACAAGAGTGTCTTATCTATATATATTTGAGTAATGAATGCATGGAAATTTCTAAAATCACATAAAATATTCCCTAATTCACCTAAGTTTTAACCTTGACGTGAAACCAAATTCAAATCCAAGCTATTCGTAAGGCGTGAAGTTGACAGGCTACATTCAATTCTTGGAAAGAAAGAAAAAAACCAATGATTACTATTATATTTCTTTAAAATCCCTCAAAAAATGTCAAAAACCCTCACTTGAAATCTGATTGGCTAGCACATCACTTTTTCCATCTTGGCATAGTACCTTTTAAACATCAGAACCACCTTTTTCCTTTATCGCTCATGAGAACTTAACCAGGATTTATCTAGAGATCATGTGAAAAATATAATCTCATGATCTCTAAGAACTTTTCTTAATTGTGGTTCTATCCCAAGAACAAGCAACAGAGACAAGTCTCACAATATCATAACCTTAATTCCATTACGAGATTTTGTTGGAGATTTTCTAGCAAGCCAGTGTTGACTGTATGCTTGTCATTGATGACAACATATGGTAAGTAGCATGCATGGAAGAATTATGCAGTAAGATTTGAGTATAAGTGGCATAAACATGTTATCAGCATGATATCATGGATGTAGAGGTTAATTCTTAGTACAAACAGTTATGTAGCAACTTGTGTCAAGAGTGTTCTTGAAAGAGTTACAAATAGTGTTCTGTGAGTGAATGTCCATATAGTCATCATCGAGCCTTATGAATTTGGATATGTGATGGAGATATGTTAGTTATGTTACATTCATGGATGTAGAGTTTGATGATTAGTAGAAGTGAAGTTATGCAGTCGCTATTCACCAGTTACAGTTTCCTATGTTTATTCAGAAGAGTCGACAAAGATTATGTTGCTACAAAATTTGCACCTATCATTATGGTATGCACCCTTGGATTAGTGATTTTAGAAGAGTTAATAATGTTTGGTTAAGAGCACATGATGTAATTCTTCTTGAGGAGAAAGTTTCAGTTAATTTGATATAGTTGACAGTGTGTAGCATGTGTCTACACTTATTGATTTGGATAGGTCCAAGTTTGTGATGCATGCTTAATAGAGTTGACATAATTATTATTGGAATATGTTATATTTTCTTTAATTTGATTTCAAGGTGGTTCTAATAGGCTGACTTGATTATATTATTTAGAAGAATGATATTGATAGGCAGTTATTTTTTGATTGCTAAGGTATGGTTTAGAGTTGATTGTGAAGAACAGACTAGAGTGTGTGAAGTGTTGAGCCATCAAAAGAAGGTTTATGTGATGAAGCAAATAATTTATGATATACATTTGAGCTAATCCAGAGAGAAGGTCAAAGTTCAGTTCACCAAGATCCAAATATAGTGTGTATCTCTTTATCAAAAGGTTTTAGCCTTCACCCATTTGAGGAGTGTGCTCTTAGATAGTGTGTCCTCACCCCTAATAGGGTTAATTGTAAAAGACTCCTAAGAGGGTCCGACCCTTAACTAGATCACTATACTAAATGCATTGTAAAGACAAATTCAAACAGGGTCAAGGATCTTCTAACAAGGATCATAATACACTAGTGCAGATTATTATGGGTGTCAATTCCCATTGGGGTTTTTTACCTATTTGGGTTTCCTCATAACCAAAATATTGGTGTTGTGTTCAAGTTTTCTTTCATTTTTTTATGCTTTTATGTTTAATTATACTAAATTGGATAAATAATTGAAACTTGTAGATAACTGACTCACCCCCCCTTCTTAGTTATCTCTTAGGACTATTCCTAACAATTGGTAGTAGAGCCAAGTACCTCAGAGAGAAAGTTTAACAACTTGAGGTTGATCAGATGGAATTCTTCAGAAAATAAAGTCTTAAGTTTGATGGAGAAAATTATCTTGACTGGAAGAACAAGATGGGGACATAGTTTCAATGCATTTCTTTCAAAGTTTTTGAAGTGACTATCAAGGAAGTCAAGATTCCTACTTTAGCAGACCTTGCAAATGATGATGCTACTAACAAGCATAAGGAATTTTTCCATTAGAATGCAATAGCCAAAGAGGCCCTTATAAGCATCCTATTTGATAGTGAGTTTTCATAGATAAAGAAATTAGACACAACCCATAAGATATGGAAGCACCTAGAAGACATATTTGAAGGAGATAAACAAGAAAAGGATGCACATAGAAAAACATGGAAGAAAATATACAATTCATTAGAGATGCTACCTAAAGAAAACATCACATCTTACAACCTAAGGATTAATGAATCCATTGCAGGAATCAAGAATAATGGTGGAGAGATCTCGAAAGAAGACATTATGAATAAGTTGATGACTACTGTCACTATAGAGTATGAAAAAAAGATCAAAATCCTTAATGAGACCATGTAGATTACATAAAATTTCAAAACAGAGACCTTGATCAGCAAAATTTTAGCTTTTGAGATTTAAAGATTGAAGATAGAACCTAAAAGTGAGACAACCTTCAAAGCATCAATCCATGGTAAGAAATCTACAAACACTTATAGTAATTTTGATCATGATGATGAAGAGAAAGCACTAGATGATTTCATTTCTATGATTTCTAAAATAGAAAAGAAAGGAAAAGGTAAAATGAGGTCAATTTCCATTTAAATTCTTTTCATGTAATAAGATCGGTCACTTTGCATCTAAGTGTCCTACAAGAGCTAAAAAGTTCAAAAATGATTACAAGCCTAAGTATTCAAAGGAAGGTTACTATGCTAAAGATGGAGTATTAGATGATGATTTAGCTAAAGATTAAATTGGATTCATTTCTATCATAGAGAAAATGAATAATGAAATGGATCATAAAGATGAGAAAAAGGAAGAAAAGTTAGCATTAATTTCACAAGCAGACATAAGGATGGATTGGATCCTAGATAGTGGTTTTTCACATCACATGATAGGTGATAAAGACAAATTTGTTCATCTAGACAAATACAATGGTGGCATGGTTAGATTTAGAGATAACACTCCTAAACCTATCATTGGAAGAGAAGCTATCACATTGGATAGAAAGAACAACAATGATAATGTTCTCTATGTAGATGGTTCGAAACATAACCTTCTTAGTGTTAGGAAATTACTTGAAAAAGATTATCAACTGGAGTTCAAACATAATAAATGCATCATTAACAACAAGGATTTTTTTATGATTGCATCAGGTTAAAAGACTAAAGGTAATGTTTTTCAAGTCAATTCAGAGGCAATTTCTTTTGTTGCTAAAGTTGATGAAAGTTGGATATGCCATAAAATACTATGTCATATCAATTTTGATAACATAGTAAAGATAAGTAATGTAAAGGTAGTCAGACACCTACCTAGCATAGAAAAGTGAGTTGATACTATTTGTAGGGAATGTGTAATGGGAAAGCATGTGAGAAATTCATTCAGGAGCAAGCATAACTCAACAGAGAACAAGATGGATCTAATTCATACAGACCTATGTGGACCAACTCAAACAAGATCATACTATGGTGAAAGGTATTTAATTTTCTTTTTTGATGATTATACTAGAATGATGTGGGTTTTTGATGAAGGGTGCTTCCCTTAATACCACAAACACAACAAAAATAGAGAAACAACAACAATATGCAAGAACAAAAAATTGGCTTCTTATTATCTCCACAAATGTGGAATTACAAACTTTTAGAATTACAATATGAAAAGCCACATGGGCATTCCCTTAAAATATTATGTAGGACAAAGCCTTGAATCAATACCTAGATCTACTACCCAGTACTGCCCTAGACAACATGATGAACCTTCTTTATATAGGCATTTTCCACCGCCCAAGAAGGTTCCAAAAATTTAGCCCTTAGGGCCGACCAAAATTATAATTATTTTAATTTTCAATTTATTACATCAAAGTTGGCTCAAAATAAATTTTGAAACCCGAACAAAAATTTTGAAGGAAAATTAATTTCTGCCATTTCAGCTGGCCCAACTTCTAGAGACCATATGTCATCACCAGTTAACCCGATTGACTATTATAAGCCCATTATGGAAAGACCACGAAGCCCTTTATAAGCTTGACTTGCACAAGTGCCTATCACCCAAATTTTTGACCTCATCTGGGGCCTCTAAAGCCTTCAAAACTAAGTTCAAAGTTTATGTACCCTGCTGCCAATACCAAAAATCTTCAATATCTTCAAAACTAGACTTGATCTAGCAATGAAACTTTACTAGCAGGTTAGTATGATTGAGATGAACCTCCACATGTAAAATCAAAATATTTTGAGATCGTATGACCAACTTATTGAAATTAGAAAGTTTCCATAAATAGTTTCTTTGGACAAGATAGCCCTTATTGAATACAAAAATAAAAATATTTTTGGGTGATGCAAGATTGCTCTTACACCCAGGATGCTCCTGCATTAGTTTCATTCTTGAAAGATAAGTCAGAAGGATTTGAGAAGTTCAAAATATTCAAAGCTAAGGTTGAGAATAAATTTGGACTAAAGATAGAATGTCTAAGATTGGATAGAGGAGGAGAATTCACCTCTGACAAATTCTATGAGTACTATGAAGAACATGACATAAAAAGATAGTTGAGTGCACCTAGAACCCCTCAGTAGAATGGGATTGTAGAAAGAAGGAATAGGATCATCCTTGACACAACGCGCACCATCATGATTGAAGGAAAAGTAGCATACACCTATTGGAGAGATGTGGTCATTATAGCAGTCTACACCATCAATAGATTACAATTGAGGCCAAGCATGGATAAGACACCTTATGAGCCATGGTTTGGTAATGTTCCCATAGTCAAATACTTTAGAATCTTTGGAAGCAAGTGGTACATCAAGAGGAATTTAGCAATAGGCAAGTTTGATACTAGAAGTGATGAAGGTATTTTCCTTGGTTACTCTACTAAAAGAAAAGCTTATATATGTTTCAATTTGAGATTGAAGAAGATCATTGAAATTTCCCATATTAAGATGGATGAAAATGTTATGGTTCAAGAAACATATCATGATTATTCACCTAGGATTAAAGAAGAACCCAGACCTTCCACTAGTGAGATAGTTGTTGAAGAGATGTTTGACAGCATTGATGTATTGTTCAATGAATTTGAAACAAGTGAAGAAGAAACTCAGAATGTAGATGAGACAGTATCACCCAAAATTCCAAAATTTACATCTAGATATAATTGTAAGGATGACATTATTGGAGATTAGAGCAGCAAAGTCACAACAAGATAAAAAGAAAAGAATTCAGCAAATAATGAGGTGGTATGTTTACTATCTCAGATTGAACCTTTAAGTGCTGAAGATGCATGTAATGATTTAGATTGGCATGATGCTATGAAAGAATAACTAGATCAGATTATCAAGAATGATACTTGAGAACTGGTCCCAAGACCTAGTAATAAGAATATAATTGGAACAAAGTGGTTATTCAAAAACAAGATGAATAAAGATGGTATAATAGTAAGGAATAAAGAAAGGCTAGTATGTAAGGGATATGGGAAAAGAGAAGGTATTGATTATTCCAACACTTTTTCACCAGTGAGAAGATTAGAAGCCATTAAGTTGTTTCTAGATTATGAAATATTTAAAAACTTCAAATTTTATTAGATGGATGTTAAGTCAGCATTCTTGAAATGAGAGCTAAAAGAAGATGTATACATTGAGTAGTGAGAAGGATTCACCCTATTAGATAAACCTAATATGGTATGCAAATTGAAGAAAGCCCTCTATGGACTCAAGAAAGCCCTAGAGCATGGTATGAGAGACTTGATGGATATCTAACAAAAATTGGATTCAAGAAAGGAGTAACAGATTGTAATCTATTCATAAGAGAAACATCTGAAGGTTTACTACTTGTACCTATAGTTGTTGATAACATTATCTTTGGGGGTAATGACAAACTTAGTGCAGAATTTGCTAAGGAGATGTAGAGTGAGTTTGAGATGATCATGATTGGAGAAGAGTTAAGAATGTTTGGTTAAGAGTGCATGATGTAATTCATCTTAAGGAGAAAGTTTTTGATAGAGCCAATAGTGCATAGCATGCATCTACACTTATTGATTTGGATAGGTCCTAGTTTGCGATGCGTGCTTAGTAGAGCTGAAAAAATTATTATTGGAGTATGTTATGGTTTCTCTAATATTATATCAAGGTTCCTCTAAAAGGTTGGCTTGATTATATCATTTAGAGGAAATATATTTATAGGGAGTCATTTTCTTATTGCTAAGGTATGGTTTAGAGTTGATTGTGAAGAGCATAGCAAAGTGTGTGAAGTGTTGAGCCATTAGTAGAAGGTCTATGTGACCAAGTAAAGAGTTTATGCTATACATTGGAACTGATCCAGACACCATGTCAAAGCATAGCTCACCAAAATATAGATATAGTGTGTATCTATTAATTAGAAGGTTGTACCCTTCAACCCTTTGAACAATGTGCTCTCGAACAATGCATCCTCACCACAAACAGGGTTAATTGTAAAAGACTCCTAACATGGTTTGACCCTTGACTAGGTCACTATACTAAATGCATTGTAAAGATAAATCCTAAAAGGGTTAAGGATCTTCTAACAAGGATCATAATACACTAGTGTAGATTATTAGTGGTTTTCAATTCCCACCGAGGTTTTTAACTATTTGGGTTTCCTCGTAACCAAAATATTGGTGTTGTGTTCAAGTGTTCTTTCATTATGTTTATGCTTTATGTTTAATTATACTTAATTGGATAAAGAATTGAAACTTGTAGATAACTGATTCACCCCCACTCTCTCAATTATCTCTAAGGAATATTCCTAACAGATTCAACAACCAAGGCATCTCCCGGTATATATTATTTTAACTTAACTCATGCTTGGTCACTAGATTTAGATATCACGTCATTCTCATAGTCTCAAGACATTATCATTAACCCTTATTTGATTCAGAGAATGAGAGATAACCTTTATCTCCAAGTCTCTAGATATCTTACTTAACCTTAGAAAGCTCTTGAGATTAAGAACCAGCCCTTGATCTTTCGTATCATCCATGGTCATCACTGAATCTCTAGATGCTTCAATATTTGACTATTACTTTATGAGAATAGGAGATAACCATCCAATTATTTACTTTAAGCCTTGTCACTGGATCTATAAATATTTTGTTATTAATCGCCAACATCACGAGAATGAGAGATCACCTTATCCTCTAAGTCACCAAATGTTTATGGACTTAATGGTTAGAACTAGAGAACAAGAGAAAACCCTTTTCACTAGATGGATAGATGCTAAGTCACCTACCATCAAAATTAAGAGATTAGGAGATAACTATCTTTACTAAATCAATGAATATTTCAATTAACCCAAACTTTATCTTGAGATTTAGTGACAACCAATTATCAAGACTTGCATCAATGGTGGTCATTGAATCAATGAATATGAGAAGACTTATCCCCTGCCTTGTGAGATTGGGAGAAAACCACTTTGCCAAGTCATTGGATGTTAAGACATCACCAACAAGAATTTGGAGATTTGGAGAAAGCTCCTTCGTTGAGTCACTAGATAAAATCACTAACTGCCTGAGGCTTGGAGATTAAGAGATAACCATTAAAACATCAGTCAATGTATTAATCTACGAATATTTATACTTGGCTTTTGAACATCTTGAGACTTAGAGAATGAAGGAAAATAATAACCATGTGCTAAATATGAAACTTAAGTGCCATGGAAAAGTAACATAGAATTAGACATTGGCTATGGTTTTTCATTTAGGAAAGGCAAATTTCATGAAAATCTACAAAAAATAAGAAACCAATTCTCTCAAGCTAGGGTATTTTTAAAAGGTCTTCGAAACATGAAAATTTGGTTATCACGTTATTAGTGATAGTATAGTAGTATGTGAAAAGGGATTTTATAAATTTTGGAACTATTAGGACTCATAAAATAAGTTATTTTTAGTCATGAATATATTAATGAGATATGTTGGATAAATAGTTAATTATTTATTTGATAATATTAAGAAAGTTAATTTAATTCTTTGTTTTGGTAATTTTTATATTATCCTTTTATATATTATTTTTATATTTTTTAGTAATATTTTAGTAATAAATTGTGACCATGACATTATGGAAGTATTAATTATGTAAAAAATGATCCTACTAGTTAACAGGTGATTTGTGTTTGATAGTATTATAGACTTGGAAACTCTTGAATATTAAAAGGTGTTCTTAAATTCATATTGTCTTTGTAGTAATGAGAGAAGAAATATTTTTTTATGATTATAGATGTTATATATATTAAGATTATTTATGGTATTAATTTGATATCAAATAGGTGTTAAGATTAAATATTATCTATTTTTTATAGTAAAAGGAGACAAAGCTAGAGGGTTGTCCCATTGAAACCATCAATATATTAACCACTATCAAAAACCATAAAACTACTAACCATATTAAAAATATAATCCTAAAGTCTACCAGAGTTCATGTGAATCTTATAAGAAACCATACTATGCCACAAAGGACTATAATAAATAGAGTCTAGAGTAAATGAACTGAGAGTAACACATAAAAAGAAATACTAAGGACCAGAAGGCCACCACAAAGCCCAAAAGCTCACTAACTAGAAATCATCATTTACGTTTTTTGTTGTGGCAAGGCTTGGAAAGCTTCATCCTTGTACAATATTTGGTGGGGAGCTTAAACAGTTCTTTATAGTCACCCTATTAAACTAAATTTCATTTTTGGACATTCTCCTATAGAAGAAAAAGGGAGTTTAGATATTATAATTAAACTCTAACCAAACAAATATACTTATACAAGAGTCTACTAAACTGATTCGGCCTTCAGATCTACAATCAATGGAAGGAACAGTCAGATCTAGGACCACACACTTCCCAATGATGGATAGCAGCATTAAATCTGTGACCCAAAATAAATTCATAGGTTGGCCACAATGGAAACTCAAAATAAACTACTCAGTAAGAAAGGATGACCAAGCAATAGACAAGCATCATCGAGTGCTAGTAAAACAACTGACCGCCTAAGAGATAACTGACCATACTTGATAACCAAAGGAAACTGACCAACTACCTACCAACTCAGTCAAAGAAGGAACCAAGCAACACAAACACACTCAAATATATTTTTGGTGACATAGGATTGCCAAGGACATGAGATGCTCCTGCATCATAATTAAATCATACCTATTTATCTACATGTCAAACATTAATAGGTCTAAATAAGCATCTAGATAAAGACATAAATAATCATCTAATTAAATCATGAACTACATGTATAGATTTGATGTAGGAGCATCCTAGGTGTAAGAGAAATCTTGCATCACCCAAAAATATTTATGGTCTCCTTTCAATAAGGGTTATCTTGTGTAAAGCTGCTATTTTGGAAAGCTACTATTTTTATTAATTTTTCCATTCGAGCTCAAAATGGTATATTTTCTTTCCTGTAGGTTTATTTTTGTTATATCAACCTACCAGTAAAGTTTCATTGCCAGATCAAGTCTAGTTTTGAAGATATTATAAGATTTCAGTATTGGCTGCAGGGTACATAAACATTGAACTCAGTTTTGAAGGCTTTAGAGGGCCTAAATGAGGTTGAAACTTTGGGTAAATGATGTTTTCTTAATTCAAGTGTTGTAGATCACTTCGTGCCCTTTCTAAAATGGGGTCATAATAGTCAATCGAGTCAACGAGTGATGACTTAGAGTCTTTGGAAGTCGAGTGACCTGAAATGGAGGAAAAGAAATGTCCTTCAAAATTTTTGTTCAAGTTTCAAAAGTTATTTTGAGCTAACTATGATGTAATAAAAGGAAAAATAAAATAATTCTAAGTTTGGTCGGCCTTCATGGCTAAATTTATGGAACCATCCTAGGCGGTCAAAAATTGCCTATATAAGGCAAGCCCATAGTTTTGTCTAGGGCAGTTGGGAGTAGTTGGGAGTAGTTTTGTGTAGTAATTTGAGGCTTTATCTTATAGAATATTGTAAGGGAAATACCCATGTGGCTTTGCATATTGTAATTCTAAAAATTTTAATTCCACATTTGTGGAGATAATCAAAAGCCCATTTTTTGTTCTTGCAAATTATTGTTGTTTCTCTATTTTTCTTATGTGTTTGTGGTATTAAGCGGAGCACCCTTCATCAAGTGGTATCAGAGCAAGATTTATTGAGTGTGTAGATAGATCACCAACTATGAGGCAATTTGCACTAGGACCGTAGTTTAGGGTTTTAGTGAGCATTGTGAAAATACCTCCATGAAGGCAACATGGTAGAAGAGTTGCTGGTGTGACACCTGAGGTTAGAGCACTCTAGAGATAAGTGCGAGCATTGCAAGATGAGATTTGAAGAGGAATAAATCTTAATGTCTTAAATGAAAGATAGGATGAACCTGAAGAAGGAAATTATGATCAAGAAGGAGAAGGATAAATTATGAACCAAGAAGAAGAAAGGATTTTTTGGGCCATTTCCAAGATTGGGAAAAGACCTAAGATTGAGGTTCCTACACTTTTAAGAAATCTTAACCTAGAGGAGTTGATCAACTAGATCAATGAATTAGAAGAATATTTTAAGTATGAAGACATTGACAATCTTGATTAGGTCAAGGTTGAGAAGGCCAGATTGAAGGGTCATGCAGAGATTTGGTTACAAGAGATTCAATTAGAGAGAAATAGAAGAGGAAAGGATAAAATTACAAGATGGGATCATATGGTGGATAAATTGAAGTGACAATTCATTCCTATTGATTATGAGCTTGACCTACTAAATAAAATCAAACATTTGAAGCAAGCAAGAAGATCTGTGTAGGAGTATACAAAGGAGTTCTATCCAATCCTCATCTAAATAAGCCATGTGAATGTTGATAAGGAGAAATTTTATGATTACCTTAATGGGTTGAGGCCGAGCATTCAAGAGGAGTTGAATTTTGTTTGAATAGATAGTATTGAAGAGGAATACTAGTTTTCCCTCAAAGTAGAGGAAAAGCTAAACAAGAAGTTTGAGAGTAGACAAAATGGAAGAGGTCATGGTGGAAGATCTGGTGGATGGTCATATGGAGGCCAAAATGAAGTTCTAAAAAAGAAGGATGAGGCCAATAGAAGTCAAAATCAAAGAGGAAACAATCCAAATCATTTCTATGATTACAATAATAGAGAATAGAGAGGAAGAAGAGGCTTTCATGGAACATGTTTTCACTATGGAGAAGAAGGTTTCAGGGCATATGAATGTCCTTAACACTAAGGAAGGACATATAGGATAACTCAAGTCTAGCCTAGAGTTGCATGTGTAGATGAAGATATTAGATCATCATATTCTAAAGATGCTAAAAGAGGAGAAACACTAATTAAGAGTAGAGCCCTAGTGAGTGGGGAGAATGGACCTGAGCAAAGAAGAAAAATGTTTTGCACCAGGTGCAAGTGTGAAAGTAAATTTTGTGATGTGCTTATTGATAGAGGAAGCACTAAAAATTTGGTGTTAGAAGAGATGGTGACAAAGTTGAAGCTGAAGAGAGAGAAACACCCACATCCATATCAGATTTCCTGGGTGCAGGATGACCACAAGGTCATGGTCAATGAATAGTTCCTAGAAAATTTCAAGATTGGTGGATACCATGATGATGTACTATGTGATATCATATCTATGGATGCATGTCATATGTTGTTAGGTAGACCAAGATAGTTTGATAGGCATGCTATACATGATGGTCATGCAAATACCTATTCCATAACAAAGGATGGAGTGTGACATAAGCTAAAGCCATTGATGGACATAGAAGAAAAGGTATGTGGTAATGCAAGAATAACTTTTTTTATGGAAGAAAATTCCTAGAGGGTATGATGCATGAGAATTTATGTTTTTCTTTAATTCCAAAAGTTGGTAAAGAGGAAGTAGAAGATGTACTTGTAGAAGTTGAAGATTTGTTGAATGAGTTTCAAGATATTGTATCCAATAATCTACCTGATGGATTACCACCAGTAAGGAAGGTCAATCCTTAGATGGATTTGATTCTAGAAGCTAGTTTTACAAATAAGGTAGCACATAGAATGAGACCAACAAAAAGTGAAGAGTTGAATAGACAAGTACATGAATTGTTATAGAAAGGGTTTATTCAGGAGAGCCTAAGTCCATGTGCTATACCAATAATATTAGCATTGAAGAAGAATGGATAATAGAGGATGTGTAAAAAACTCTAGAGCAATAAACAAGATCAAAATCAAGTACAGGTTTCCATTTCCACAAATGGATGATATTATGGACTGTTTGAGTGGAGTTGTATCTTTTTCAAAGATAGATCTAAAAACTGGATATCACCAGATTTAGATTAGAGAAGGAGATGAATGGAAGACTACTTTCAAGACAAAGGAAGCACTGTATGAGTGGTTAGTGATTCCTTTTGGGATAACCAATGCAATGAGAACTTTCATGCATCTCATGAATGAGGTTTTGAAATAATTTCTTGGTAAGTTTTTCATTGTTTACCTAGATGATATTTTGATCTTTAGTAAGACATTGGAGAAGCATATGATGCATATTCATATGGTGTTTGAGAAGTTAAGTGAAGAGAAATTATTTATTAATTTGAAGAAGTGCATTTTTTTTAAGGATTTCATGATGTAGGAGCATCCTAGGATTCTTGGCAATCTTGTATCACCCAAAATATGTTTGATTTGATCTTAGCTAGTGAAGTATTTTTGCTCAATTTTGGAGTCTAGTTTCTTAGTTTTAGTGTTTACCAGGTTTCTCAATCTCTGAAGAACTCTCAGTAATTGAAGGTGTTAGTTATTTTTGGCACTTAGTGATAACTATGTTTCTCGGTGATGCTTGGCTTGGTTAGCTCACTGGCACTCAGTTACTTCTCTTCTGCTTGGTAACCAGTCTTACTGACTCATGTTCTTTCTTCGCTAATTGGTACATTTAATTTGGGTCATGTTCCTTGAGTTATGGATTGACCATTGGATGTGATAGGACCTAGATCTAGTGTGTTACATTATTCTATGCAGATCTAATGACTATTTGGGGCCATCTTGGAGAATATATTTATTGTAATGTTATTTGTAAGACGAGTGATGTTTTGGAATTTAATAATTTCTCGTAGGAGTTAATTGTTTCATCTAGCCAAATTTTGGTTGAGGATGATTATTTATAGGGTGTTTGCGTAGTTGTTTAGGGGGAAAAAAATATAGAAGGAGAGTTAGTATCCAACAATATTAGGAATAGGAAGATTTCTTGGAAGTTGTGGGTACAAGTTTAGATCTTTCCTGGGATTCCTACCAGTGTCCTATTATGTTGTAGACCTGGGCTAGTTGAGTGGTAAAGTTGTGTAATAAATTTGGATCCTATGAGATCTTGTAGACTGTCACTTCCTTTGTAATTGGTCCTAACTAGGAAGGCCTTACAGCCTGGCACACTGCATGTAATCAGTGAATTTATGAATAAAGATTCTAGTTTTACATCAGATCTTATGTTTAAGTTGTGCAATTCCACTCTGTAATGGTTTGGCTACAAGGTCAGATAGTCCTTAATTGGATTCTCCATCCTTGACTACATTAGGTGGTATCAGAGAAAGTTAGAACTAGATCTAGGTCTGTGGATCTAGGTTTATCAAAGCGAAGTTTAACCAAGCAAGGATGATCTTGCAAAGTTGATCTAGTTAGTGAAGTTAACTTTGGATTGAAGATGCCTCTAGGAAGAGCTTATGAGAATTTAGTGTTGATGATTTTAGGGCTTTACAAAAACAAGTGCAAGACCTACAAGAGGAATTGATAAAGAAGAAGACTACCTTGAAAGAGGATAGTGATGATGAATCTAAGGAAATAGAATTTTGAAAGCTATGTCTAAAATTGGGAAAAGACCTAAGATTGAAGTTTCTGCATATTCTGGAAGCCTTAGGCTAGAAGAATTGATTGGTTGGATCAATGAGATTGATGAATACTTTGAGTATGAAGAAATAGAAGATCCAGATAGAGTTAGATTTGCAAAGACTAAGTTGAAAGGTCATGCAAATATTGGTGGAGATAAGTTTAGTTGGAAAGAAGTAGGAGAGGAAAGGAAAAGATCACTAAGTGGAATCAGATGGTTAACAACTTGAAGAAGAAATTCATTCCATTAGATTATGAATTGGACATGTTTAAGAAGATTCAAGCCTTGAAGGAGACTAACAAATTAGTATAAGAGTATACTGAGGAGTTTTACAAAATCCTGATTAGGACTCATCATTTTGAAGCTGACAAAGAGAAGGTTGCTAGGTATGTTTATGGTTTGAGACCTAGTATTCAAGAAGATTTATTTACTATTCAGATGAAAATAATAGGAGATTCTTATAAGATGGCATTAAAAATTGAAGAGAATCTGAATAAGAAGTTTGAAGGGAGACAAAAAAATAGGAACAAAGGTGGCAAAATTGGTGAAACAGTTGCTGAAAGTAATGTGGTAGAGAATCCTATGAAGAATGATATGGGATCTAGCAGTGGTCAAGGTACTAAGAATTTCAATAGTGGACAGAGAGGAAGGTGGAAAAATGAGTTCACTGGTACTTGTTATAACTATGGTGAAGAAGGTCACATAAGTTTTCATTGTCCTGAGAAAAGAGTTGCACTGACTGCTGAAGAAGACATTATGAATGTTGCAGAAAAAGGTGAGTCTCTCATTACTAGGAGGTTAGCTACATGTGTCCATGAATCAGTACAAAGAAGAATTATATTTAGAACTAGATGTAAGTGCAAGAATAAGGTATGTAATGTCATAGTTGATGGTGGTAGTTCTAAAAACTTTGTTTCAAAAGAGATGGTTAGTAAATTGAATTTAGAAAGAAGGCAATACCCTAATCCTTATCAAATTAGTTAGATACAAGATGTGTCTAAGGTTAGAGTTGAAGAAAAATTCTTGGTTAATTTTCAGATTAGATCTTATCATGATGAGATATTGTGTGATATATTTCCTATGGATGCTTGTCATCTATTGCTCAGTAGACCTTGTTAGAAATAGGGAATACTGAGAGGGGGGCTGAATTAGTATTCTAAAATTTTTTACTTTTTCCTAATTATGGATATAACAGATTATCTTAATGCATGTATAACATTGTAAACTAAAGAACATGCATACCAATAAAACAAATTAACTCATAACACATTATTTTTTCTCGAGGGAACCCTGGCCAAGAGAAAACCCCGGTGGGGATGGCACCCACAAAGATCCACTAATCAAAAGTATCCTATTAAGGATGTTGACCCTATTAGGGGCCTATTACATTCATATACTATCTTATTCCTGATTAAGGGACTTTAGGCCTTCTTAGAAGCCTCAACCCTGCTAAGAGTTGGTAGTACAAAATAGGATTACTATATGAGCCCACTACCCAAATAAGTAATTTACAATATTTAATGATTACAATATGTCAAGGTATATAACCTTATACTACTTGTATAACTTTGCATCAATATCTCTTTTCTTTCTTTTCACTTTCATATGCTACTACTTCTATATATTTATTCATTACATCATTACATCTCTTTATACAAGCTATTAAGACATAACTCTTACAGTTAGCTTGACATCAGCATTATACAAAATATATATTTACTCAAGGGTTAACATATAGGATGTCATCCCTTTATATTTTTAAGACATTATTTTGATAAACAAAATAATCCCTTAACTATTTACCAATTCTATCTTCATATTCTATCATGTCGGCTTAACACTATCTCTAGTAAAACTGTCATAACTTCTTTTGTACATGTCATACTAACTTATGATCTTAGGTGAGTCTTCTATAGTCATCATAGTATCTATGGTCAAGTGCACAAGCACTGAACTTACTCCAATCATCATTTCTAATCAGAACTATTATCGGGTACACTAGAACAAACACTATCTCATACTTAGACAATTTTTCTTTGTGCTCTATCATAATTTCTCTTTGTCATGTGCAATCTTCATGTAGATAATATGTTTCAATAATGACAAAATATAAGTATCTAACTCAGCCAAATTTCCAACAATCTCCCCCTTTGTCATTGGTGGCAACATATGATAAAATTGGCTAAGTCATAACACTTCAAAAATCTCAAAATTGTGGCCAAAACAAAAATATGTATTCACTATCCTATAACTCCATATATCTTATCTATATACTATAATCCCCCTTATAATATACATCCTTATTATATATATCAATTTTCCACTATATATCTCTCTCCCCCTTTGACAACAATGACAAAAAGAGAGGGTTCCAAAACTAAGTTCAATAAAAAAATGTGTATACCTTGATTCAATATTGGAGAGTTGGTAGGCTTGCAAAATAATATAAAAAATTTATCTTTATGTTCTCTATCTCCTCCCATGTCTTCTTGATAGAGTCTGCAACACTGAGTAGTGCACACAATCCATAAGATGCTATCTCACAGGCTTGAAGTTTTATAAAATTGAACTTCTAAAAATATATCTTTGATGAAAGACATTCCTCCAACTATCCTTCAATAATGTTTAACTTAATTGAAATGTACTCTCTTAGAAGAGTGAATATTTTCATTTTCCTATCCCTATCATCATGTACAATCCTTATTTCATCATTAATATTGTATATTTTCTTCTCAATGTCCAATATCTTCACATTGGGGCTAGCAAGAAGATTTACCTCTCTTTGAATCTCTACTTCTTTTTCCTTAATCTTCTAAATTTATTCTAATATAAGGTTCTCAAATTTTTTACACTAAGTGTGACACAAGGGAAAGGTAGACACAAGCATAATCAAGCAGAATTGACTCCACTTGAATCAACAACAAGCCCTATTCAGAGTTACAAAATGGAAGGAATATAAATATCACATGAAATCAATGAAATCAAAATGGATATGAGACAATCAACTGGTAGCAACAACAAATAATTTATATTATTTCTTTCAACATGCTCAGCTATGAGGCCTTCCAGGTTTTAGCCTTATACAATGAAAATTATGAAATTAGAATTACAACTTGCATCCTATCTTTGTCTCCAATGTTGTATCTTGATAATCCTTCCTATATCTACCTCTTGATTCCCTACTACATCAATCTATAATCCTTATATAGCTAGCTAAGCCACAAGTTGGCCAGTCAGGCATTTAATTACAATATAGGTCTAGTCTGGAAGATTTAAACCAAAACTAATGAAAGATTGATCACCACTTGATGCACCTTTGGATTTAGTTCCTCACATGACCCAAGAAAATTCCTTTAACTATGTAAGGAACCATTTGATCACATGGAACCGTTGAAGAAGAAACACTCCATGTTTCACATAAAAATAGGTAGAAAATAGGTCCCTGAGAAAAATGGGCATAACTATTTACTCATAATGAATTAGGACTTTCACACTTGGTAAATGATAGTACTATAGGTCCTCTTAATTTCCTAACAAGAACAAAGGTTTATTCCTTAAGAATCAACATCGCCACTATGTGCAATCAACACCAAAACTACAGGAAAATACAACTCCAACAACAAGGAAAATAACTCTAACATTGAAACAATCCATCCAATCTTTATGTGCTCATAAGAGAAGGTTTCCAAATAGGTCCTCAACATCATGTAATAATCTCAAAACATGAAGCCATCAATTTCAAATATTATTAATCAAACAAAAGAAAATGGGTATAGAAATTAGGAAATGTTTTTGGTTGATGCAAGATTGCTCAAAGACCCAAGATGCTCCTGCATTAGACACATGGGGTAAATAAAGAACTGATGTCCAAATTAGGAACTACTCATATTCTAACCTAAATCATAAAGATCTAGCTCAGCTTGTGTAATCCATGAACTATCTTCAAATGGCTTGTCTTTCCACTAAACTAGATATTCCATGTAGTCTTTTCCTCTCGTACTCTTGCTCACTCTGTTATTCAAGATCTTCTCAATGTTGTCTATGTTCTTCTTAGGATAATCCATATCATCTTCAATCTCATTATTTTATTCAAAGTACTCAAAGATATCAACAATTTTGAATATAGGTGATATATCCATGTCCTCTTGTAATTCTACTTCATAAGCATTTCCACTGTCAAATTTCTTCAAAATCTTACAAGGTCTAAACTTCTTTATTTTCATCTTATTGCAGGTACCAAGAGGAAAGCTATTCTTTTTCAAATGAATCATAACCTCATCTCCAACTTCAAAATATTTATGTCTCCTTCTCTTGTCTACTCTCTATTTATATTTTAGATTACTATCCTCCAAATTCCTTTTGACTTCATCATGCAAAGTTCTCATGAATACTACAAAATCCTCCACTTCAATACTTCTTGTTTTAGTAGGTAGATCTTTCAGCTCTATGGTTCCCTTAGGATGAAATTGAGTAACAATCTCAAATGATATCCTCTTAGTACTTCTATTCACTAAATTATTATTTGCAAACTCTACTTGTGCCAAGATCAAATCCCAATTAGAAAGCTTATCTCTAACTAAACATCTCAACAAGTTTCCTAAACTTCTATTCACAAATTCAGTCTATCCATTTGTCTGAAGGTGAAATGTAGAACTAAACTTCAATTTTTTATTCATCTTTTTCCAAAGTGTTCTCTAAAAGTAACCAGTAAACTTAGTATCTCTATTTGAAACAATAGATTTAGGAAAACCATGAAATCTTACCACTTCCTTGAAGAATAATTCAGCTACATGCAATGCATCAGATGTCTTCTTACAAGGTATGAAATGGGCCATCTTAGAAAATATATCAACCACTACCAAAATAGAATCATTAACTCTCTGAGTTTTAGGAAATTCAAGAACAAAGTCCATACTCACATCTTCCTAAGGTCTATCATGTATAGGAATACAATCCCAAATTTTGACTAGTTCCTTTTGCTACTTGATAAATTCTACAACCTCTAACCATTATTTGTACATCTCTATAAATTTGTGGCCAAAAGTATCTTTCTAAAATCAAATTCACAGTCTTATCAATCCCAAAATGTCCAACAAGTCCACCACTATGTTTCTCCTTCATTATATTCTCTCTCATGGATCCTCTAGGTATGCACAACTCAACTCCTTTAAACAACATATCTTCTTGAATGAAATAATCAATCCACTTATCACTCACTATGTGTTCCTTACAAGATTTCCAAGGTTCTATAAAATCAATGTCCGTCTCATAAAAACACTTCAAATCATCAAAATCAAGTACCTCAACTCTCATCTCTATCAGAAAACTTGTTCTTTGGCTCAAGGCATCAACCACCTTATTTGACTGTCCACTTTTATGCTTTAATGAAAAGCAAATATTTTGTTCTTTCATTTCTATTGCAAATGTTTTACCATCAAACAAGCATACTCTGACTATAGTAAGGTAACTTTCAACAAACTTCTCTATCAAAGGAAATAACACTTGTTTCTTTCCATCCATCTAAATAGTATATTGATTCAATCTACCATCATGCAAAGCTTTCCTATCATACTGCCAAGGTCTACCCAAAAGAATATGAAAATAATCCATATGCATAATATCACACAAGACTTCATCAAGATAATTCCCAATTTTGAATTTAACAAGGCATTGTTCACTTAGAAGTAGTTTATGCAACTTCTGGATCCAAGCAATATCGTAAGGCTCAGGATGTTTTAATCTCTACAACTACATCTTGTTAACTAGCTCTTTGAATGCCAAATTATTAGAAGTTCCACTATAGATGATTACCTTGCAACATTTATCAGTGATCTTACATCTGGTTCTAAACAAACTTTTCCTCAAAATAGGTTACTTGTCAACTTCTTCATTCCACAAGATCCTTCTTAGCATCAAGTTCTCACCATGTTTAGGTTCATTAGACATTTCTTCAACTTCTTCACAAGCCAAATTATTTTTGCCATTACCTCCAATCTTCTTTCTAGAGTTAGTGCATTCAAAAGCTCTATGTCCTTCTTCACCACATTTGTAACAAGTACCTTTAAACCAAGATTTCTCTTCTCTTTTCCCATTATTGTTATTCCTAGAGTAACTAATATAGCTACCTCTAGAGTAATTACCTCTTTTAGTAGGTTCATCTTTCCATCCTTTATCTTGTGTTGCATTGTCATATCTGCTACTTTCTCCATAAGATCTTCCTCTACTTCTCTAAAATCTGCCACCTCTTCCTCTTTGTCTTTGTTCATGTCTCTTTGTCAATCTCTCTTCTACCTTCAAAGAAAATTGATATGCTTCTTCCACACTTTATATCTTCACATTTTTAATCTCATCTTGAATTTATGTCCATAGGTCATTCAGATATCTAGCCACTTTCTCAACTTCATCATCCACATGTCTAGATCTGATATCCAATTTGTAAAATTCCTTAGTATATTCTTTCACACTCATGTCCTTTTGTCTCATATTTTGCATTTTTCTCATCAAACTAACTTGGTAATTAGCTGCAAGAAACTTCTTCTTCATCTTTCCAAGCATCTTCATCCATGTCTTGATCTTTTCCTTTCCTCTCTTCTATCTCTCAGTTTGCAAATGATCCCACCATAGAGATGCATGACCTTTCAACTTTTTGACTACTATCTTAACCTTCTTATTATCAAGAGTACCTTCATACTCAAAGTATTTATCCATCTTAGAGATCCAATCCAAAAGTGTATCGGTATCAAGTCTTCCATCATAGCAAGAAACTTCAACTACAGCTCTAGAGTTAGCCTTAGAAAAAACTCTCAAAAGTCTTTCCTCATCTTGTTCAACTTTAGGTTTAACATTATGTGCTACTTCTTCTTCTTCACTAACATCTTCAAGATGTGCTCCTCTTCTCTGGGCTATCTCTATAGCTTCAAGCCTAGTTGCAATCCGCCTCAACATATCCATGATAGCATTATCATTTCCTCTACCATGAACCATCTTGACAATTAGGTTCCAGCAATATCATAAAATTCTATAGGTTATAGGTTAGATCTCAGATCTACCACCCTACAACCAATCCAATAAGGTTCTCCATTATCCAATCCACAAGAAAGAACCTAGCTCTGATACCACTTGATGCAAGGGCATGGTAGACACAAGAATAATCAAGCAAAATTGACTCCACTTGAATCAACAACAAGCCCTACTCAGAGTTACACAATGGAAGAAATATAAATATCACATGAAATCAATGAAATCACAATAGATATGATACAATCAATTGGCAGCAACAACAAAGAATTTATATTATTTCTTTCAACATGCCCAACTATGAGGCCTTCCAAGTTTCGACCTTATACAATGAAAATTATGAAATCAAAATTATAGCTTGCATCATATCATTGTCTCCAATGTTGTATCTTTATAATCCTTCCTATATCTACCTCTTAATGCCCTACTACATCAATCTAGACTCCTTATATAGCAAGCTAAGCCACAAGTTGGCCAGTCAGGTATTTAATTACAATATAGGTCCAGTCTCAAAGATTTATACCAAAACTAATGAAAGAGTGATCACCACTTGATGTGCCTTTGTATTTAGGTCCTCACATGACCCAAGAAAATTCTTTTAAATATGAAAGGCCCCATTTGATCACATGGAACTACACAAGAAGAAATGCTCCATGTTTCACATGAAAATAAGCAGAAAATAGGTCCCCAAGAAAAATGGGCATAACTTTTTACTCATAATGAATTAGGACTTTTTACTATAGGTCCTATTAAATTCCTTAAGAGTACAAAGGCTGATTTCTTAAGAATCAATGTTGCCCCTATGCACAATCAGTACCAAAACTATAGAAAAATATGGCTCCGACCGGAAGGAAATCAACTGTAACATTTAAACAATCCATCCAATCTTTATGTGCTCATAGGAGAAGGTTCCCAAATAGGTCCTCAAAATCATGTAAGCATCGCACAACATGAAACCATAAAATGAAAATATTATTAAGAAAACAACAAAAAATGGGTACAAAAATCAGGAAATGTTTTTGGTTGATGCAAGATTGCTCAAAGACCCAAGATGCTCCTACATCAAAATGTACAAGGTTCTACCTCTATCCAAGTTCCTTGTCAACTCTTTTATACATATATTAAGATTGTTGATGTCATTCTTGATATTCTGACTTATGTCTAGAAGTAATTTGGCTTCATAGGCTTCTTTTTCCTTCACTTTAGCTATATCAGATAAGTTTTTAAACTCATCATCAAATACATTCATAACTTTCTTTTCTCTTTCAAGTGGGTCTACCTCTGCTATCTGTGTAGTCAAAATGCTTTTCAACTTCTCTTTTAATTCCTTTAGTGATCCTTCAAGGCTTTTTACCTTCTTATTTTTCCCAATTATCTTATTCAGAGATGTGATTAGTTCCATCTATTCATCATCATCAACTTCTTTTCCCAAGCTTCCAAATATAGACCCTATTTGAGATTTCTTAGCAGTCTTAGGTGTAAGACTGATTTATTCTTGACTGGGGGCTACTACTTGCTTCTCTATTTCCTTTCCTTCTTCAATCCTTGAATCTCTCTTCTCTTCTTCTCTAGCATTATCATGCTCTTCAAAAGTTAAATTGTCAACAATGTTCTCAAGATTCTTAAAAGGGTTATCATCATTGTCTAAAGTGATCTTAGTTCCTTCCACATCATTGACTCATATTCAATGTTTATATCTAGTGGAGAGGGGATTATCTAATGTTCTACTTCCTTATCTTCCTTTTTTGGTCCTACTACACTAGATTGTCTTTGAACACTAGATGTCATCACTCTAACTATTTCTTGCTCTGTTTCTCTATTGATATCTTCATAGTTTCCTCCCATAATTTGAATGGTTCTTTTCTTTGTTCTTAGATGGGTGTTTAGTTCTTTCATGATTTCCTTGAAATTTTCTTAATTTTTAACATCACATAATTTTCTTACAATATTTTCTCTAATTTTGTTGTCTTCTTCTATTGGTCTTTTCTTTCTGTTCACTAACTTCTCATACAAATCATCAAGTATCTTTCCCTAAATTGTGTCAAAATTCTTATCAGATAATATCTATGTCTCACAACAACATTTTCAAGATTTAGTCTCTCTGAATAGTTTTAGAGGTCATAATATTTGTTTATTTTTTAAAAGTCTCCATCTTGTATGATATGTTCATTCACTTTTTCTATCTTTGGTCTCCATGTTTTCTTCTTCACTGGGGTCTTTTCATCATATTTTATTTCTTTAATTTTCCTTTGTACTGGTGGCACTAAAATTTTCTACCTTTTGTCTGGTCTAGTAGCAATCTCTTTCACTCTTTAACCTGGTGTAGAAGAGGATGATCTAGTGGATTTTTTGACTTCTTGATCTTTCTCAACTTCCTCCACTTTTATCTTAATCTGAATGCCTTCTAGCTGCTCTACAACTGATGATAGAGGTGGAACAGATAAAAATTCATTTTGTCCTATGTCTTTGATTGATGCTATTGTCTACTTAGCTATCAAAAATTCTTGTTCTATCATCCTTGTGTCCTTCAATATTTTCTTTATTTCACTTTCTACTCTCTTCTTAGACTATTTTTCTTCTAAGATAGACTTTGCAAAGTTGAAGTTCTCCTAAAAATTCCTAAATCTATTACTGTGAATGTCCAACTTGCTTTTAAGAAATCTATTCACATACTCTTCTCCTTCAGTTTCATAAATTTTATAGCCAAGAGGGTCTATGAATTCTACTCTAGGTTCCACTACTTCAATGAATGTAAAGTCAGTGTCAACCATGAAACATATATCATTCTTATATTTTTCAACTAAAGACCATGGAATCCTTGATCTGGTTCTCATTAAATTTTGAAATGTTTTGATTACCAATACTGCACTCTCATTTACCCTGTTAATAAGATGTCTCATGTATACTTTTTTAATCCTTTCCATTGTAGTTTTACCATCATTCCAATCATCACCAATAGTGTAAGGGAATCTTCTCAGCAGATGGAAAATAATATAAGTAATCAATGATGAGAATCTAAACTAAGGGATCTTAGTCTTCTTTATCTTCTCCAAGCTCTCAAACAACTGAATTCTCAAAATTTCACACATGTCAACTTGAACTTTGTTAACACACATTAAGTAGGCTACATGTATCATTCCTTCTACCATGTCATCTTCTCTTGAGTTTGCACAAAACTTAGCTGTAAGGATCTTGCATAAATACCTAACATCATCCTGTTGTATCTTGCTAATCACTATACCTCTGCCATTGTAAGATGATTTTGTGTTGTCTATAACTATTTTTCTCATGTTCTTCTCTTTCAAAGGTATGGATCCAATTTTAGATGGATTAGTTCCCTCATGAATTAGGTTAGTTGTGATTTCTATCACTCTGTCATCTAACGAAAACTTCCCATTGTGAATTATGCTCAAGATTATCTTAGTATATTCTTCATAATCAAATTCATACTATACTAAATACTTTATGATCTCATTATCTTTCAAGTGTTCAAACCCTACTTTCAATGACATATATGACATATATTGATTGTAAAGATTTTCATATTCTTTTGTAAAGTTACTATCACTAAGAGTTTCAAGCTTTCATCCCAAATAACTTCTAACATTTTATAAGTGTAGAACTCCATCTAGTACAGATGATAAAGCTAACTTAGGGTCTTCCTCCAAGGGTTCTACTAGTTCCCTTTTGATCTTAGGTCTATTCTTATCTCTTACATTATGAATCAATGAAACATCCATGACTTCTGCAAATACTTTAACTGATTTATAGATCTGCCAAGTAAAATACCTTGATTTTGTGATTTAGGGCTTGAGTAGATTCGACACGAAAATCCTTCACCAAATTCTTGCAAAACTACTTTCAATCACTCCTCTTTGATCTTATTAGCACTTTTATTCATCTTAATGATCAAATAATACCAATCATAACCTTTTATCCTTTCAATCTCACATAAATCTAACATCGCATTCAATTCCTTCACCGCTTCTTTCTGAAAAGCTATTTCTGCTTACCTACAAAAACATAAAACTTCTTGTGATCTCACATAACACATTATTATCTTATGCACTCTTAACCATAGCATCGATACATCATATACTACCTTGCATTAACTGTATAAGACTCAATTCATCCTATACTAACTTCTATACTATCCTAAGATCTGATGAAGGGTGCTCCCCTTAATACCACAAACACAATAGAAACAAAGAAACAACAACAATTTGCAAGAATAGAAAATGGGCTTCTTATTATCTCCAAAAATAAGAAGCCCATGGACATCTTCCTTACAATATGCAAAGCCATGTGGGCATCTTCCTTACAATATTTTGAGGGAAAAAGCCCCAAATGATTACCCAGAACTAGTCTAAACTACTCTAAATTACCTTGAGTGCCTAAGACAACACTATTGGCCTTCCTTATATAGGCAATTTCCACTGCCCGAGAAGGTTCTAGAAATTTAGCCTTTTAGGGCCGACCAAACTTAGAATTATTTTATTTTCACAATTTTTAGAATAGGGTTGGCTCAAAAGAAATAGAAAATATGCTTTTAGGTAGTCCAACTTCTAGAGGCCATAACTATTAACTGTAGCTCCATTTTTCTATTGTAACCACTTTTCAAAAATGCCATGATGAGATCAATAGTGCTTGACATGCGCTAGCACTAGTCAGCTGGGGGTCGATCATGATCTAGAGCCTCTAAGGCCTTCAAAATTGACCTAAAAGATTTCATACCCAAAAACCTCAATAACTTCACCAATACTGATGACATGGCAATGAAACTCAACTGGTAGGCTAAAATGACTGAGATGAACCTCCAACTGTGAAATCAGAACATTCTGAGATCATATGACCAACTTAGTAATAATAGCAAGCTTCCATAAATAGTAGCTCTGCACAAGATAGCCCTTATTGAATATAAAAACATAAATATTTTTAGGTGATGCAAGATTGTTCTTACACCTAGGATGCTCCTGCATTAGACACCTAGGGTAATTTGAGAAGTGAGCCTATCATGACTTAGGTGTGCAAAGGAAAACAAAGATAGTTAACCTCCTCCTTCATTAGCCATGATGAATCTTCAACAAGCCATTCTTTCCATTTAACCAAATATTATTCATATGTCATGTTCCTTGTGCTTCTACCAACACAACTATCTAGTATTTCTTCAATCTCCTTGATATCTGAACTGGTTGCTGGAATACTCCACTGTGCTGCTGTAACCTCATCTTCAACACCTCCTTCATGATACTTTGTCAAATCTAAAACATTAAATACTAGTGAAATATTCATCTCAGTAGGAAACTTGACCTCATATGTATTTCCTAAATCATGCTTCTTCAGTATCTTACATGGCCCAAACTTCTTCATTTTCAGCTTGTTATATGTAACAACTAGGAATCACTCCTTCGGCAAATGAACCATGACTTCATCTCCAAACTAAAATTCCTTATGCCTCCTTTTCTCATCTGCCTTAGTCTTATACTGTGCATTCATCTTGGTAATATGCTCCCTCACCTCCTCATGGATGTTCTTCAAATGTTCTGCAAAATCCTCATCTTCAGTACTACTTATTTCTCCTTTATCTATCTTTCTCAACTCAGATGCATTTTTGGGACTACTTCCATATACAATCTGTGGATGATGTGATGAACTAAACTTTAAATCTATCTTCAACTCTTCACTTTCTGCTAGTGTCATTATATGTGCTACCTTATTTGGAAAACTAGCTCCTAGAATCAAGTCTATCTACTGACTGACTTTTCTTACTAGCGGTAATCCATTAGGCACATTATCAGACACATTATCCTAAAACTCATTCAATAATTCTGCAACTTCTACAGGTATATTTTCTACTTCCTCATTCCCAGCCTTTGGAATTAAGGTAAAACACATATGCTCATGCTACATACCATCTAATAAATTTCATCTATCAATAAAAGTTATTTTCGCATTACCACATACCTTTTCTTCTGCTTCCTTCAATGGTTTTAGCTTATGTCACACTCCATCCTTTCAAGGAATAGGTATTCACATGACCATCATGTACATCACATTTGTCAATTGCCAAGATCTACCCAACAACATATGACATGCTTTCATAGATATGATATCACATAGTACCTCATCATGGTACCCACCAATCTTAAACTTCACTAGGCACTGTTCATTGACCATGACCTTGTGCTCATCCTGCACCCAGGCAACCTGATATGGATGTGGATATTTCTATCTCTTGAGCTTCAAATTTGTCACCATGTCTTATGACACCAAATTTTTAGTACTTCCACTATCAATAATCACATCACAAAACTTACCCTCACACTTGCATCTGGTTCGAAACAGGCTCCTCCTTTGCTCAAGTTCATTCTCACCACTTAACAAGACTCTTCTATTAATTAGAGTTTCTCCTATTTTAGCATCTTTAGAATTTGATAATCTAACATCTTCATCTACATGTGCACCTATAGCTTGGCTTCATTCCTCCTATCCATCCTTCCTTGGCATTGAGGACATTCAAATGCCCTATGACATTTTTCTCCATAGTGAAAATATGTTCCATAGAAGCCTCCTCTTCCTGAACCTTTCCCTCTTCCTCTTCCGCTCTCATCTCTATTGTTTTGATCTTGAAAATGATCAAAATTATCTGCTCTCTAATTCTAAATGTTATTAGCCTCATCCTACTTTTCTGAATCTTCATTTTGATCTTCATATGTTAGTCCACTAGATCTTCTATCATGACCTCTTCTACTTTGTCTGCTCTCAAACTTCTTGTTTAGCTTTTCCTCTACATTTAGGGAAAACTGGTAATGCCTCTTCAATACTATTCATTCGAACTAGATTCAACTCCCCCTAAATGCTTGGCCTCAACCCATTAAGGTAACGAGCATCTTTCTCCTTATTAGCTTCCACATGTCATATTTTGAAGAGGATTTGATAGAACTCTTCTATATAGTCCTGAACAGATCAACCTACTTGCTTCAAACTTTTCATTTTCATCAGTAGGTCAAGCTCATAATCAATAGGGATGAACTATCACTTTAATTTATCCACCACCTAATCCCATCTTGTGATTTTATCCTTTCCTTTTTGATTTTGCTCCAATTGAATCTCTTGCCACCAGATCTTCGCATGACCCTTTAGTTCAGCCTTCGTAAACTTGACCCGATCAGGATCCTCGATATCTTCATACTCAAAATATTATTCACATTCATTTATCTAATCAATCAATTCCTCTGGGTTAAGATTTTTTGAAAATGTCAGAACCTTAATCTTAGGTCTTTTCCCAATCTTTGAGAGGGCTCAGAAAACTCTTTCTTCCTCCTGGTTCATAATTTTGACTTCTCCTTCTTGATCTTCTTCTTCAGCTTTATCCTCGCTTTTGTCTCTGACATCAAGATTCATTCCTCTACAAATCTCTTCTTGTAATTCTTGCACTTGTCTCTGGACCACTCTAACCTCAGGTGTTACAACACCATCTCTTCCACCATGTTCCCTTTATGGAGGTATTTTTGCAATGAGCACTGAAACCCTAACCATAGTCCTAGTGCAACTGCCTCATAGTCAGTGATCTATTTACATAGAAACCCTAACCCATGGTCTTGGTGCAAACTACCTTACAATCAGTTATCTGTTTACACACTCAGGAACTCCTACTCTGATACCACTTGATGAAGAGTGCTCCCCTTAGTACCACAAACACATAACAGAAACATAGAAACAACAACAATTTGTAAGAATAAAAAATAGACTTCTTATTATCTCCACAAATGTGGAATTCTAAACTTTTAGAATTACAGTATGCAAAGCCACATGGGCATCTTCCTTACAATATTCTAAGGGAAAAAGCCTCAAATGATTACCCAAAACTACTCTAAACTACTTTGAATTGCCCTGAGTGTGTAAGACAACACTATGGGCCTTCTTTATATAGGCAATTTGCACCACTTGAGAAGGTTCCAAAAATTTAGCCTTTTAGGGCTGACCAAACTTAGAATTATTTTATTTTCACAATTTTTACAATAGGGTCAGCTCAAAAGAAATAGAAAATATGCTTTTAGGTAGCCCAACTTTTGGAGTCCATAACTTTTAACCGTACCTCCATTTTTCTATTGTAACCACATTTTAGAAATGCTATGATGAGATCTATAGTGCCTGACATGCACTAGCACTAGTCAGCTAGGGGTCGATCATGATCCAAAGCCTCTAAGGCCTTCAAAATTGACCTGAAAGATTTCATACCCAAAAACATCAATAACTTCACCAATATTGATGATGTGGTAATGAAACTCAACTGGTAGACTGAAATGACTGAGATGGACCTCCAACTATGAAATCAGATCATTCTGAGATCATATGACCAACTTACTAAAAATAGCAAGTTTCCATTAATAGCAGCTCTGCACAAGATAGCTCTTATTGAATACAAAAAGAGAAACATTTTTGGGTGATGCAAGATTGCTCTTACACCCAGGATGCTCTTGCATCAAGTTCCTATTCTATTGTATTTTTCATGAATTAAGTAGTTTGAGATGGGTCAAATAGAGATTCATTTTAACCACTTAATCCTTCACCTTTTTTATTACCTTCAGTGTTGAATATGTCTCCTTGATTCATGGCTTTAACAAACTTTACTTCTTCTAAATTGCTACAGCATCCCTTTTGACTGTTACTTGCATTTTCATTTCTCCTTTCATGACTTCTAGGGTTAGGGTAAGGAATCATATTATTCATTCTGCAAAATCTTGTTGTATGTCCAATCATGTTACATATCTGACAAACTATTCCATTTTTTCCATATCTTGGTCCTGATTGGTTGATTTGTGATCTGCAATTTCTGGTGATGAGTCCAACTTTGTTGCATCTATAACATACTACTCCATTTTTCCTATCCATATATTTAGTAGGTCGCTTATCTACATACTTAGTATTCCTAAACATTCTATCACTATTATTATTCTCAAAAAATTTAGGTTTTCTACATTCAATATCACTATGTCCAAAACCATGACAATTATAACAATAACTATTAAGAGGTTTAAATTGCTTACCTGTACAATCTTTCTTCATATGACCAAAAGTATTACAAACAAATCATCTACCTTTAAATTCTTTTTATGTACCTTTAGTTGACTCCTCTTGCTTAGGTGGTTCTTCTTTAGGTGTATCTTCAGATTTTTCAACTTCATCAAATTTCTTTTCATCTACGCTTTCAAACATTTTTAGATCTGGTTCCTTGATTTCTTCATTTACATCAGATAAGTTAAATCCAAGACCATTTTTATGATAGAATAGTTTTTGATAAGACATTTGTTCATCAATCCTCTCACTAGTTGAATATAATCTCTTAGTTTTTTGCTTAGATTGAGTCAGCTCACCTTTCACAATTGTATTGTACTTCTCAAGTTCAACATATTGCAATTTGGTTTTCTCAAGTTCAAATGTCACTTTACCAAGTTTAGATTTTAGATCTTCATTATCAAGCTTCAGGTTTTCATTCTTAGATTTTAGACTTGCTTCATTCTTTCTATTTCCATCTTTCAAACATAACTTCAGATTTGCTATCTTCAATTCATGTTTAAGGATCTCATTTTCTTTTTCTAGATTGTCATCACAATCTTCAATTTGAACTATAGATTTCTTTTTTGATTTCAGATCTTCTAGCTTATTTTTTAGTTTTTCAATGAGGTTCTTTGTATCATCATATTTTGAGAATCTCTTTCTTTAGTAAGCATATCAATCTATTCAAGAGCTTCTTCAAGATTCTTATCTAATTGATCCATATGCATAGAGATCTTACTCAAGTTGCTAGGCTTTCCTTGAATGATTCTTTTCTGAGTAACTAAGCTCTGATACCAATTGTTAGATATAGGGAATACTAAGAGGGGGCTGAATCAATATTATACAAACTTTTACTTTTTCCCAATTATGGACATAACATATAATCTTATTGAATGCATAACATAGTAAACTAAAGAACATGCATAGCAGTGAAACAAATGAACTCATAACACATTATTTGTTCTCAAGGAAACCCTAGCAAAGGGAAAACCCCAGTGGGGATGGTACCCACAAAGATTTACTAATCAAAAGTATCATGTTAAGGATGTTGACCCTATTAGGAGCCTATTACATGCATATAGTGTCTCAGTCCTAATTAAGGAACTTTAGGCCTTGTTAGAAGCCTCAACCCTGCTAAGAGTTGGTAGTACAAAATAGGATTACTAGATGAGCCCACTACCCAAACAAGTAATGTAAAATATTTATTGATTACAATATGTCAAGGTACATAAACTTATAAATCTTTCACAACTTTGCATCAATATCTCTTTTCTTTCTTTTCACTTTCATATGCTACTACTATATATTTATTCATTACATCATTACATCTATTTATACAAGTTATTAAGAATAATAACTCTTATAGTCATCTTGACATAAGCATTATACAAAATATATCTTTACTCAAGGGTTAAAATTTAGGATGTCATCCCTTTATATTGTTAAGACATTATTTTGATAAATAAAAAAATCCCTTAACTCTTTACCAATTTTGTCTTCATATTTCATCATGTCGGCTTAGCATTGTCTCTAGTAAAACTATCACAACTTCTTTCGTACATGTCGTACTAACTTGCGCTCTTAGGTGAGTCTTCTATAGTCATCATAGTATCTATTTTCAAGTGTGAAAGCACTAAAATTACTCCAATAATCATCGGTAATCAAAATTGTCATCAGGTACACTGGAACAAACACTCTCTCATACTTAGACAATTTTTCTATGAGCTTTGTCATACTTTCTCTCTGTCATGTGTGATCTTCATGTAGATCATATATTGTCATAATGATAAAATCTAAGTATCTAACTCAGCCTAATTCCCAACAAACCTTGGCAATTTGATACAAATGTTTTGTTTGATGGTCATGAAAACACCTATGTGGTTAGGGATGAAGGACCATGACATAAGCTAATAACTTTACAAGAAACATGGACTAAGGAATGCAGAGTTATTAGGTGTTGTCCACGTGACCATGAAAAACCTCAAGAGAACAAGGTTGATGAACATATTCCTACAAAGTTTAGTTTGAAAGAGAAGGAGAATGATCTATCTAATGAGTATGTTGAGATAAAGTGGTAGATGGTCTTTCTAATAGAAATAGTACAATAGATGATGACATTTATGACATAGAGGGACACTGATGATACTAAGTTGATTGTGGATTTTGAAAAGGATGGTATTTACCAAGGTACTAATGTGATTGGTAGTGGAAGTGATAGTCAGAGTTAGTTGTTATCAGTTGCAAATAGGAAAGATAAGAAGAAGGAAGGGTTGTTGTGGGGAACAATGAATGAAGTAAAGTAAACTTCAAATTAAGGACAAGAAGAGATATGGGTTAAGAATAGATTTGGCATACTTGTTCTAATTCCCTTAAGATGTCCCCAATGAGAAAATATTCTTTACCTGGGGTGTCTGATGCAGGAGCATCCTAGGATTCTTGGAAATCCTATATCACCCAAAATAAGTTTGATTTGATCTTAGTTAGTGAAGTATTTTTTCTCTATTTTGGAGTTTGGTTTCTTAATTTCAATGTTTACCAAGTTGCTCGGTCTTTGAAGAACTCTCGGTAACTGAAGGCATCAGTTATTTTTGGTGCTTAGTGATAACTGCATTGCTTAGTGATGCTTGGCTTGGTCAGTTCATTGGTGCTTGATTACTTCTTTGTTGCTCGATAATCAATCCTACCAACTAGTGTTCTTTCTTGGATGAATGGTACATTTAATTTGGGTCATGTTCCTCGAGTTATGGATTGACCATTGGACATGAGAGGACCTAGATCTAGCTTGTTGAATTCTTCAATGTGGATCTAATGACCATTTGGGGCCATCTTTGAGAATATATTTATTGTAAGGTTATTTGTAAGTCGACTGATGTTTTGGCATTTAATAATTGTTCGTAGGAGTTAATTGTTTCATCTTGCTAACTTTTGGTTGAGGATAAGTATTTATAGAATGTTTGGATAGTTGTTTAGGGGGTAGAAAATCTGGAAGGAGAGTTAGTAGCCTACAATCTCAAGAACATGAAGATTTCTTGGAAGTTGTGAGTACAAGTTTAGATCTTCCATAGGATTCCTACCAGTGTCTTGTTGTATTGTAGACCTAGGCTAGCTGAGTGGTAAAGTTGTGTAAAAGATTTGGATCTAGTGAGATCTTGTAGACTATTACTTGCTTTATAATTGGCTATAACAGGGAAGGCCTTATAGCCCAACACATTGCATGTAATCAATAAATTTATGAATAAAGATTCCAGTTCTATATCAGATCTTGTGTTTAGGTTGTGTAATTCCACTATGTAATGGTTTAGCTTCAAGGTCAAACAATCCTTAATTGGATTCTCCACCCTTGACTCCATCAATTAGTGTATCTAGGATTTGTAATTTTAAGAAAAGGTCTAAAAATAGAGCTAGAGAAAGTGCAGGTTGTCCTTGAATGGCCTACTCCAAGGACTGCTAATAAGGTAAGATATTTTTATGGTTTGGCTAGTTTTTACAAAAAAATTATGAGAAATTTTAGCATTATTTTTGGACCCTTGACTAAAACAATAACAGGGGATAGAAAAGTGTTCAAGTGGACTAATGGGGAAGATAAGAGTTTTAAACTATTAAAACAAAAAGTTATAGAACAACTTATTTTAGCACTTCCATATTTTAATAAGGTGTTTCAAGTAGAATGTGATGCTAGTGGTACTGTAATAGGAGCTATTATGAGCCAAGAAGGTAAACTTGTTTCTTATTTTAGTGAGAAATTAAATGATCCCAAGAGAAAATATTATGTTTATGATCAAGAATTTTATGGTATAGTTCATGCATTGAAGAACTGGAGACATTATCTTCTTCCTTAGGAGTTTTTTTTGTATACTGATCATCATGATTTGCAATACTTGAGTAGTCAAGGAAAGTTGAATCAAAGGAATTTGAAATGGGTTGAGTTTTTGTAGAGTTATACATTTGTTTTGAAACACAAGAGTGGAAAGTCTAACAGAGTTGCATATGCACTTAGCAAAAGGCAACTTTTGTTGACATAAATGAAGATTGAGGTGGTTGGGTTCAAGGAACTCAAGAATTTGTATCTAGAGGATACTAATTTTGCTGAAGCTTGGAAACCTTGTAAAGAACCTATTATTTTAGATAGAACAAAGTGGTTGGATTTCATCATCGAGGATGATATCCTATTCAAAGGGAGTTAGTTGTGCATTTCATGAAGTTCTATGAGGGAGAATCTCATCAAGGAGAAGCATAGTGGAAGATTAGCTAAACATTTTGGTCATGATAAAACCCTTTCTTTGGTTAATGAAAATTATTATTTTTCATAGTTGGAAAAAGATGTCAAGAAGTTTGTATAGGTTTGCAGATTATGTCAGATGGTGAAAGGAGTAAAGAAAAACAAAAGGTTGTATCATCCATTACCTATACCAGAGAAACCTTGGGAGGATATCAATATGGATTTTGTTCTTGGTTTGCCAAGGACTCAGTGGGGACATGATTCAACTTTTGTGGAGGTTGAAAAATTTTTAAACACGATAAATTTCATTTCCTACAAGAAGCCTAATGATGTTGTTCATGTAGTAGAATTATTTTTCAGAGAAGTAGTGAGACTACATAGTTTTCCAAAGACCATGATTTTAGATTGAGATACTAAGTTTGTTGGATATTTCTGGTGTAGATTATGGAAGAAGTTGAAGACAGATTTGAAATTCATTCCATCACCTCATCCATAGACTAATGGACATAAATAAGTGGTGAATAGGAGTTTGGAGAATTTGTTGAAATGTTTGGTTGGAGAAAAGCCAAGAGGATGGGATTTGATTTTACCACATGAAAAATTTTCTTATAATAATTATGTTAATAGGAGCGTTGGTAAATCTCCATTCCAAATTATATATGGAAGTAGTCCCATATGTTAGCCCCTAGAAGAAATTTTCATGGCTATATATTTTCCTCTCTGGTCCCTGTAGTATTTTTCCTTTGTCTTTGGCTTGAACCCTAGGTCTAAATTCATATTTCTAGCCATTGGAGGGTTAAACCCTAATCTGTCCTAGCTTTGGTCTATTTCTTTTTTACTTTTTCAAGTCACTTAAGTCCCCTTTCTGTAGGTGGTCATTTTCCCAATCTTCGCTAAATCGTGCAATGTGTTTCCTTAACTCTTAAGTCTTTCAACAAACTGGCAACTGTGTAATCCCTTGGTTAAATCTCTATTTGGTCACTAAATCTCCCAATTTTTTGTCACAGTTAAGTCTTCATCTAGTGATTCAGTGACTATGTTGTCTCTTATTTGCTTGTTTCCTGGCAGTTTCAGGTTAACCTTCAGGTACTTGGTGAATGAAGAAATGCCAACGTATGTTTCCCTTTGGTTGCTGATTCTTGTAATAAAAAGATAAGGTTAAAAAATATTTTAGCGACTCAGCAAAGGCTTGTGTTCACTTGTTCTTGCAATGGGACCCATGGTTAATAAAAGTATTTTGTGACTTCAAGAATGGTCTCAGTCGCTTATTCTCAAGACTTAACCCCAGTTGAGAAAATGATTCAGAGATTTGGTGAGGTCTTTGGTCACATAATCTCTAGGTGGGTGTGGGTTAAGTTAAAGTCAGAATATGGTTAGTCCCTAGTGGTTATGTTTCACTTTCTATGATTTCATGACTCTGTGGTAACAAGATCTCTTGTTCCTAGCGGTTAAACTTGAAACATTTAGCGACTCTACTAGTGGCTTATTCTTGTCTTCAATTGCTAAATCACATGATGGTGGCCTCCTTTTATAGGAATGATACAGGTGGATATGTTGTCATCTGGAGCTGATGTGTTCTTCTTCGATTGGTCAAGGGCAATGAGTTGGTAGTTGTTAGTAGGCTTGAGGTATTCAATCTATGAGGTGAAGTTAAAGCTCATATTGATCTCATGGTTGTCATTATACCATTCATATAAGATGCATGATATTTAAGCTACTGGTATAATGATAGCCATCTGATTCTCTTTAGGGAATGAAGTGCAAAGTGGGACCTCCTCGCCAGTGGACACTGACATGCATTTTCCTAATTGGTCGATGTGTGATAAGAAAAATGGGACCTATTGTCAGATATTATGATGTCCCTACTCCTAATTGGCCATTGGTGTGGTGATGGCGATGATGTCAGTGGGGCCTTGTTTCTTGGATGGTTAAAGTATAGAAAGATCTCACAGTTGCCATTATACCAGTGCGATGAGATGCACGTTTCTTAGGGTCAACGATATAGCAATAGCCGTCCGATGGGAAGGTAAATAGAGACACAGATCCTCATGTCATTTTCCATTGATGCACTCATTTCTTATTGACCAAGAGACTGATGATGTGGCCATAGAATTTTCAAACGGCTTCTTGACTGTTGCAAGGATTAATGAGGACCACTCGATCTACCAGGAGGAAATAAGATCAATGGTGGTCCTGAAGTCTCAAAAAGAAAGTTGAAAAGTGAAAAAGTTTTGATGATTACGAGACTCTCTTGCTTGTTTCCAGATAGCTAGATGGAAAATTTGGAGGAGCTCATGTAGTCACCAAATGGGGGAATGAAGAAAGTTTATTTGGTGACTGAGAAGATGGCTTATAGTCATGTAATCGCTAGATGAAAGAAAAGTTAAGGGTTTCCTATAGTCACTGATTTGCTAGGTATAACTCAAGTTAAGTGAGATGTCTGGCGATCTAGCGACTAAAGGATAAATGTAGACTAGGATTCGTATGTAGTTAAGTGGCAGAGCTTGGGTAAAATGAAGAAATTTGATGGTTGTGATATAAAGATAATCTAGATTTGAATGCTGGCCATTAATTCACTGTCTCACACCATGTAAGTAGCTATTTCTTCCATATTTAAATTATTAAGGGTTTCAACGATAAAAGGATTGGAATTGAATGCTTAAGTGACTGGATCTAGTAGATATGATTTTGTCAACTATTGTGGCGTGGTCCAGAGGCTATGATGATTGATTACAAAAGATTTTTACAGTGAAGGAATGGGTAGGTAGTTGCTTGAGGCATGTTGCAGATGAATGATCAGATTGATTAGCAGGTTGAATTCATGATCTTTGGTAGAGCATTAGAAGAATTATCATAAATGAAGATCATTCTTGGATCTGATCAGACCTGGTTGCTTGGTTTTCCTCCAATGAAATAAATTTTGATTGAATTTAGTTGGTCTAGTGGGTGAAAACCCTAACTTTTGCCCTAGTCATCTGTAGCTTGTTGCATCCTAATTTTTGGGGTTGTTGGTGATGTTATGTTGATAGTCAATGTAAAAGATTGAATAAGGAGAGCCTAGATTTTGGGTCTTTTTTCTAGCATTGTGTTGTTTTGGTAATGTATAGATTCTACAAATTTTAATGAGAATACACTTGAATTCCAATCTCAAAATTATGTTTGTCTTCTTGGTTTGATCTTGGGCTCATATATGTTAATGTCACAAAGTGAGTTAGCATATGGTAGAGAAAGAATATTGTGGAATTATCTTTGAGTTCCTAACAAAGTTAGGATTAAAGTCTTTAAGGTAGTTTCAATGAGTTCATGGTTGGATAGGAATTTGATGATTAGGTTTGGGAGTGAGAGGGATAAGAGGAAAAGAACTTATTCTAAGTTCAAGAGTCTTTGAGTTAGGATTTTTAGTTGATATATGTTATTGAGTGACTCTATGCCCTAGGTTAAGGCACTGATCCATTCTCTAGAAGTAGTTCATCATCATCAATCACACATTTAAATGATAAAATATTTAAAATTAATTTGTAAATGGTATAGATGCATAATATTTAGTGATTCCTTTCAAGAAGTGAATCAAGGGTACACCCACCTGAGAATCTAGGCTTGAAGTGTAGGAGGATCCTTGTTGATCTTTGTTAAATGTCCCTTTTCCTTGCAGACTTCGAAGTGGTGATAGAGTTAGTGACATTAGTTTGTCAATCATAGTGTAAACCTACAAGTAGAAAGAGAAGGGGAACCAACAAAATGGTGACTCTGCTGGGGAGAGTCTAGAGATAGAAGTTATTAGTGGACTTTTGTGTTTCTCCTATGTATTCAACTATTTTCTTTAAGATTTTAAAAGATTTCCCATCTTTGGTGGGTGGTGACTCAAAGGCTTTGACCCTATGCTATAGACTGCAGACCATGGACAAAAGATGGAATACCAAGTCTTTTGTCAAGAAGCATCTAGAGGTTGCTTTGGAATAGTTACCTAGATAGGAAAAGAAAAGTTGGATTACGAGAGATGAAGAATCTACTAGTGCTCCCATGAGAGAACAAAGAAATATTAGAAATTGAGCACCACATGCATCCTCTAATGAGGAAGATTCACAATACAAAAGTTCTAAATCAGATAGTGGCCACTCTGAAGACAAATTTTATGATACCCTAGAGGTAGTATTTCAAGATAAAGGTTCATTACCTACCAGACAGGATGTACAAGCTAGAGAAAGGGGTTTTGGATAGAATTTAGATCCTGATGAGGATATGTTCAAAAGGAAACCCATGAGACCAAGACAAGTCCATTTCCCATATCAAAACCTTACTAACATGGATGTTTCATCAAGTTTTGAGGATATTATGATAGACCTAGATGACTTGAGTGCACTAAGGTTATAGTTGGCAAAGTAGGATGCCATACACAAGAGGTTACAAAGGGAGAGAGAAGTTGAGAAAGTGAATGCTCTGATAGAAAGAGAATCTCTTCTTAGAAAGATTAATGAGTTGAAGGAGAGAAACAAGATGATTGCCTCTGCTCCTAAGAATTTGTAGCATGATGTCTTTGGTGATCTTGATGCTTTGAGAAGTGAGTAGGAATGCTTACTACAAGACCATGAATTTAATAAAGAGGGCCTTGTGATTAGACAAGTTCAAAGTTATGCTTCCCTCCCTAATGATAAAGATAGGCATGAGATCACTAAGCCTGCTATTGCTGTTGGAAAAAAAGGAAAACAAAAGATGGTGGGACACCAAACAAGCAAACCACTGACAATACCAAAGGTCCCACCATCCATTTCAAATAAGGATACAAAGATGGAAAGAAGAAGAAAGGAAGATGAAGACCTAGAAAGAGAATTAGAGAAGGCTGAAATTGAAGCCTCCATTACAGAAAAAAAAAAAAAAAGAAATAAGAAAGATCCAGTTCTTGAAGGCTTCATCTGCAAGTACTCTTATGCCATCCACTACTGATGAACTAGGTATATCATCAACCACTTCTAATGTTGTTTCACTTGGTAATGTTACTACTAGTATTTCAATTCCATCTTCATCTGCCAAGATAAAAATTGACCCTAAGGTGAACACTAATTCAAGTTTTCAAAGAAGACCTATGCAGGAATGTTTATGAAGAACACCAACTCCGGAGAACCTAGTGAGAATAAATCAAAAAATGATCATATGGCAAGATTCAAGAATGTAAAAGGTAAGAAATGGGAGCCTAGGGGAGTTGGAGTTGAAAAAATTTCTAATGAAATAGAGAAGCCAGTCAACAAAATGGCTAAAGATGAAAAGATGAAAGTCACCAGTACAAAGTTAATATATCAGATAAACAAAAGGACACTAAAGCAATGTAGATTGAGATTCCTCCCTCTGCTCCTGTTGATATGTTGGTTGTACTATCTTAGATAACTATTAAGGTTCCTTTGTCAGAATTATTGAAGATTCCTAAGCATAAAAATATGGCTATTGCATGGGTAGATAATGTTCATAATAATGATGTTGCATGAAATGAACCTCAAGCTAAAGTTTTAAAGGAGATGGGAGTTCAAGGATTGGTATCTTAGATACCACCTATATACCTAGATAATTTTGTCAATGCTAGCCTTGAAAATATAGATCCATTATTCTTGAGTATCCTTGTGAATGAAATGAAATTAAGAAATTGTATGATTGATTCAGGTGCCTCCAATACTGTTATGCATTTTAAGATTATGAAAAAAATTAGGCCTCAAAGTTGACACTACTCAAGGTAGATGTTGTGCAATGGATCAGAGGGAAGTACTAGTCATTGGGACTATAAATGCAATGCCATATAGATTGGTAGCCTATCCAGAGAAAGAACTGACTATGAGTGTCTTGGTAGTAGACATTCCACCTCATTATGGGATGCTATTATCTAGGAAATGGAGTGTTTCCATGGGTGGAAGTTTGTAGTGTGATTTGTCTTTTGCAACTTTCAATTTTGATGGTCAGTCTATTAGGATTGAAAGGGAACCAAGGGTAACTTATATGATTGAAAAGAATATTGATAATGAGGTTACCTTCTTTGTAGATACTGATGTCAATGCTTTTAGAGCTGAGGTCACTTTACTTGAGAAGGAGCCTATATTGCCATGTATTTCTGAAGAGATAGGCTCTAAGTCTATGAAGGGTGATTTGTGGGTGATGTACTTTGATGGTGCTAGCTACAAAGATGGAGTAGGAGAAGGTATTTTACTCATATCTCCTAGTGAGAACACTTACAAGTTTTCTTTCACATTGAGTTTCTCTTATACCAATAATATAGTAGAGTATGAAGCATTGTTGCTAGGATTGAGATTGGCACACAAGCATGGAATTAAATGTATAAAAGTTATTGGGGATTCTGAATTGGTGGTGGCCCAAATAAGATCAATGTATGCTTCAAAGAACAAGAGGTTGAAGAAATATAGGAATGTTGTGTGGGATGTGATTGACCATTTTGATGCCTTCAATATTGCATGGAAAGATAGAAGTAATAAAATGATGGCTGATTTGTTGGCCAATATAGAAATTAATCTTGGTGATATTACTTTTTCTGGCCTCTCTAAAGTTGAAATTTAGACTAGGCCTAGTATACCAAACAATGTTGAGAACTAGCAAGTTTTTGAAGATGACCAGGATATCTTGAGATTTATGAATTGTGAAGACCAATATCATGGTCAAGAGTTAGATTGTTTAGCCTTGGTTGAGATTATAGAAGGAAAGGAGGTTGTCCTTGGTAATGAAGTCCTGCAACTTAAAACTAACAAGGTTCCTAAGGGACTTGTTCTAGAAATTGCATTTGATAACTAGGATAGAGTTCAAAAGGATATTAAAAGGGAAGATCATATGAATTTGGAAGAGATAAATCTTGGAACACAAGAAGTACCTAAGAAGGTGTACATTGGTAAGGATATGTCTCATCAAGTAAGGAAGTCCTTGATTGAGTTATTATGAAAATTTAGGCATGTTTTTGCATGGTCATATGATGACCTAAAGGTTTATAGAGAAGACTTGTTCTAGCATGTTATTCCTTTAAAAGAAGATGCCAGACCCTTTAGGCAAAAACAAAGGCCTATAAGTCCTACCTTGGAACCTAAAATGCAAGAAGAATTAATGAAGCTAAGAGATGTTGGAATTATCAAGCCCATTAGGCATTCTTCTTGGGTTTCAAATTTGGTCCCTATTAGAAAGAAAAATGGTGACATCAGACTTTGTTTGGATTTCAGAAATTTTAACATTAGCTCATTGAAGGATAACTATTGTCTACCTAATATGGAGGCTATGCTACAAAGAGTGACTGGATCTGAATTAATGTCTATGATGGATGGTTTCTCTGGTTATAATTAGGTAATTGTAAAAGAATCAGAACAATTTAAGACAAATTTTACTACACCTTGGGGGACTTATGTTTATGTGAGGATGCCTTTTGGTCTCACAAATGCTGGTGCAACCTTTTAGAGGGCAATGGATGTTGCCTTTTTAGATTTTATAGATGATTTCCTTGTTTTCTATCAAGATAATTTAACTGCCTATTCCAAGAAGGAAGAAGACCATTGTAATCATCTAGAAAAAATTTTTGTGAGGGATTTGGAATATGTCATTTCATTAAATCCAAGGAAATGTGCATTTGGTCTCATTGAGGGTAAGTTACTTGGCCACTTGGTTGGAAAGCAAGGAGTTAGAATTGATCCCGAGAGGGTGGCATCCATAGATAAGATTCAGAAACTAAAGAATATTAAAGGAATTCAATCTTTCTTTGGCCAGGTGAATTTCTTGAGAAGATTTGTTAAAAATTTTGCTGAAGTTACTAGGCCAATATCAAAGATGTTGAAGAAAGGATCTAAGATCAAGTAGGAAGGTGAGCCTAATGAAGATTTCAAGAATATCAAGAAGGCTATCAAAGATGCACCTGTGCTCAAGGAACCTAATTACAATATCCTAATGCACATTTTTTCCTTTGCATCTTTCCATATTGTTGTTGCAGTTTTATTGCGAAAGAACAATGAGGATTATGAGGAACCTATTTCATTTTTTAGTAAATCTTTGCAAGCTACTAAACTAAAATATGATATCAATGAAAAACAAGCATATGCATTGGTGAAGGTTATCAAGGATTTTAGGTGCTATCTTATGGGAGCAATTGTGATTGCTTTTGTACCAAGTGTAGCAATCAAGGATATTTTCTCACAACAAGAAGTGTCTATGAGAAGATGCACATGGATAAATAGAATTCAAGGATTCAACATTGACATCTAGGTTACCAAATTGGTCAAAGGAAAAGGATTGGAAAAACTGATGGCTCAATCTAATCTTGATGTAAACCAGATAAACCAGACTGAGATTGATTATGCTTGTGATATGGATGATTGTATCTGGTATCAAAATATTTTCTTCTACCTAAGAAATATGAAGTACCCGGTAGGGATCAATGATAATAAGAAGAGGACATTAAAGTTACAGGCCATCAATTATGTGATAATAAAATGCAAATTATATAGTAAAAATTTGGATTGCATACTTTTGAAATGTGTTGATGAAAATCAGGCTGACAAGTTGTTAAAAGAAATGCATGAGGGAGTTTGTGGAGGACAATACATGGGTAAAACAACTACTCAAAAAATCTTGAGAGAAGGATTCTGGTGGCCCACAATCTTCAAGGATGTAGAGCAATTGGTAAGGAGATGTGATGCTTGTCAAAGATTCTCTGGTAAGCTTAAATTTTTAGGTAATGTTCCCTTGAGGCTAGTTGAAGTGCAGGCTCCCTTCCAACAGTGAGGAATAGATTTCATAGGATAAATATCAAATAAGTTTAGTGGAGGACATTCTTGGATATTAGTTTCTATTGATTATTTTACAAATTGGGTAGAGGCTATCCCTACAAGAAATGCAAGTAGTAAGGTGGTCAGTAATTTTTTTTGAATAATATTGTTACAAGGTTTGGTTTCCCTGAAAGGATAGTCAATGATAATGCAATGTGCTTTAGGTCTGTTGAGTACAAAGATTTCTACAAAGGTCTAGGAATTCATATGTCATATTCCACACCTTATCATCTAGAGGGAAATGGACAGGCATAATCATCCAACAAGAGTAATGAAAATCCTCAAGAAAATCCTTGATAAGAATAAAAGAGCATGGAATTCAAAATTACCCTTAGCTATATGGGCTGATAGGGTAACTATGAAGAAGACAATTGGTTGTGCACCATTTGACTTAGTATATGGGATACATGCAATGATGGCTCAGAACAACTTATTGGAAATGTATAAGTTTGTTTAGTTATATGATGATGATATAGATGATGAAATGCAATTGAGAATTGAGAATCTCATCAGGTTGGATGAAACTAGAAGAGAATCAGTCTCAAGAAATTCCAAGTTGTAGTTACAACTTAAGAATTTGTATGACAAGAGAGCTATTGAAAGGAAGTTTGAACCAAATGATGTGGTATTGATCTGGAATGCTAGATTTGAAGATAAAGGGAAACATGGAAAATTTGATCCAATCTAGTTGGGGCCATATTTAATTCATGAAAAATGGGGCCATGATTCTTATGTTGTAAAAGAACTAAACGGTGATATTCAAGAATTGCCAATTCATGGACAATTCTTGAAAAAATACTTCAATTGAAGATATTTTCTCTCCATGAATAGTAGCTAGGTTTGTACATAAGTGTGTGTTATTTTTGGTTAGTTTGTAGGGTTTTGTCCTATTTCTCTCTATTATTCAAGTGTTGTCTAGTAGGTGGTCTACTTTAACCAGTGATTCTAAATTCTTGCATGGGCACAAGTTACCCATCATCCCTAGACAAAGCCACTGTTAGCACTTGCAAGAAATTTTCATGGCTATATATTTTCCTCTCTGGTCCCTGCAATGTTTTTCCTTTGTCTCTGGTTTGAACCCTAGGTCTAAATTCATATTTCTATCCATTGAAGGGTTAAAACCTAATCTTTCCTAGCCTTGGTCTATTTCTTTGTTACTTTTTTAGGTCACTTGAGTCCCCTTTCTGCATGTGGTCATTTTCCTAGTCTTTGGTGAATCACGCAATGTGTTTCCTTAACTCTTAAGTCTTTCAATGAATTGGCAACTATGTAATCCCTTGGTTAAATATATGTTTGGTCACTAAATCACCCAATTTGTTGTCATGGTTAAGTCTTCATCCAATGATTCAATGACTGTGTTGTCTCTTATTCACTTGTTTCCTAACGGTTTCATGTTAACCTTCAATGACTTGGAAAATGAAGAAATGTCAAAGTATGTTTCCCTTTGGTTGTCGATTCTCTTAATAAAAAGATAATGGTTAAAAAATCTTTTAGTGACTTAGTGAAGGCTTATGTTTTCTTGTTCTCGCAATGGAACCTATGGTTAAGAAAAGTATTTCGCAACTTTGAGAATGGTCTCAGTCGCTTATTCTCAGGACTTAACCCTAGTTGAGAAAATGATTCATAGATTTGATGAGTTATTTGGTTGCGTAATCTCTAGGTGGGTGTGGGTTAAGTTAAAGTCAAAATATGGTTACTCCATGGTGGTTATGTTTCACTTTCCATGATTTCGTGACTGTGTGGTTGTGGGATCGCTTGTTCCTGGTGGTTAAACTTGAAACATTTAGCAACTCTGCTAGTGACTTATTCTTCTTTTTAGTCACTAAATCACATGAAGGTGGCCCCCTTTTATAGGAATGATACAGGTGGATATGTTGTCATTTGGAGTTGATGTGTTCTTCTTTGATTGGTTGAGGGTAGTGAGTTGGCAGTTATCAGTGGGCCTGAGGTATTCAGTCTATGAGGTGAAGTTAAAGCTCAAATTGATCTCATAGTTGTCATTATACCATTGATATAAGATGCATGATATTTAAGCTAGTGGTATAATGATAGCCATTTGATTCTCTTTAGGGAATGAAGTTTGAAGTGAGACCTCCTTGCCAGTGGACACTAACATGCTTTTTCCTAATTGGTCGACGTGTGATAGGAAAAGTGGGACCTGTTATCAGATATTATGATGTACCTATACCTGATTAGCCATGGGTGTGGTGATGGGAATGATGTTAATAGGGCCTACTTTCCTGGATGGTTAAAGTATAGAAAGATCTAGAGGTTATCATTATACCACTGGGATAAGATGCACATTTCTTAGGGTCGGCAATATAGCGACAGTCGTCCGATGGAAAGGTAAATAGAGAGGTAGATCTTCATGTTGTTTTCCACTGATGTACTTGTTTCTTATTGGCTAAGAGACTAATGATGTGTCCATAGACTTTTCAAATGGCTTGTTGACTATTGCAAGGATTAATGTAGACCGCTCAATCTACCGAGAGAAATAAGATCAATGGTGGTCACAAAGTCTTAGAAAGAAAGTTGAAAAGTGAAAAAGTTGCTATGATTATGAGACTATCTTTCTTGTTGCTAGATCCCCAGATGGAAAATTTGTAGGAGCTCCTCTAGTCGCCAAATCGGGAAATAAAGAAAGTTTATTTGGTGATTGAGAAGATGGCTTATAGTCACGTAATCGCTACATGAAAGAAAATTTAAGGGTTTCCTATAGTCACTAATTTGCTAGGTATAACTCAACTTAAGTGAGATGTTTGGTGATCTCGTGACTAAAGGATAAATGTAAACCAGGATTCCTATGTAGTTAAGTGGCAAAGCCTAGGTAAAATGAAGAAATCTGATAGTTATGATATAAAGATAATCTAGATATGAATGATGGCCATTAATTCATTATCTCATGCCATGCAAGTAGCTATTTCTTCTAGATTTAAATTATTAAGGGTTTTAGCGACAAAAGGAATGGAATTGAATGTTTAAGCAGCTGGATCTGGTAGATATGATTTTTTCAATTGCTATGGTGTGGTCCAGAGGCTATGATGATTGATTGTAGAAGATTTTTACTATGAAGGAATGGGTAGGTAGTTGCTCAAGGCATGTTGCAGATAAATGATCAAATTGATTAGCATGGTGAATTCATGATCTTTGGTACAACATCAAAAGAATTATCATAAATGAAGATCATTCTTGGATCTGATCAAACCAGGTTGCTTGGTTTTCCTCCAATGAAATAAATTTTGATTGAATTTAGTTGGTCTGGTGGGTGAAAACCCTAACTTATTCCCTAGTCATCTGTAGCTTGTTGCATCCTAATTTTTGGGATTCCAAGATGACTAGTGGTATACATTGTAGCTATTTTTTCTTTTTTGGGGTTGTTGGTGATGTTCTGTTAATAGTCAATGCAAAAGACTGAACAAGGAGAGCCTGGGTTTTGGGTCTTTTTCCTAGTATTGTGTTGTTTTGGTAATGTATAGATTCTATAGATTTTAATGAGAATACACTTGAATTCCAATCTCAGATTTATGTTTGTCTTCTTGTTTTGATCTTGGGCTCATATATGTTAATGTCACAAAGTGAGTTAGCATATGGTAGACAAAGAATATTATGGAATTATCTTTGAGTTCCTAACAAAGTTAGGATTAAAGTCTTTAAGGTAGTTTCAGCAAGTTCATGGTTGGATAGGAATTTGATGATTAGGTTTGGGAGTGAGAGGGATAATGGGAAGAGCACTTATTTTGAGTTCAAGAGTGTTTGAGTTAGGATTTTCAATTGATATATGTTATTGAGTGACTCTATACCCTAGGTTAAGGCACTGATCCATTCTCTAGAAGTAGTTAATCATCATCAATCACACATTTAAATGATAAAATCTTTAAAATCAGTTTGTAAATGGTATAGATGCATAATATTTAGTGATTGCTTTCAAGAAGTGAATCAAGGGTACACCCACCTAAGCATCTAGGCTCGAAGTGTAGGAGGATCCTTGTTGATCCTTATTAATTGTCCCTTTTCCTTGCAGACTTTGGAGTGGTGATAGAGTTAGTGACATTAGTTTGTCAATCATAGTGTAAACCTGCAAGTAGAAGGAGAAGGGGAACCAACACTATAAATGCTTTAGAGTTGAGGAAGATAGATAAAGGAGAGATAAGTAGTCCTTAAGCTGAGGATTTTGCAGAAAACTTGAAGAACATCCATGAGGAAGTGACAAAGCATATTACCAAGATGAACACATAGTATAAGGCTAAAGCAGATGAGAAAAGGAGACATAAGGAATTTTAGGTTGGAGATGAAGTAATGGTTCATTTGTGGAAGCAGTGATTTCTAGTTGGTACATATAACAAGTTGAAAATGAAGAAATTTGGGCCATGTAAGATACTAAAGAAACATGATTCAAGAAATGCCTATGAGGTAGAATTGCCTATTGAGCTGAATATTTCACCATTGTTTAACATTTGAGGTTTGACATAGTATCATGAAGGAGGTGTTTCAGATGATATTAGAGCAACATAGTGGTGTATTTCAGAAACTATTTCAACTACCAAGGAGATTGAAGACATACGAGATAGTCATGTTGGCAGAAGCACAAGGAACAGGACATATGAAGAATATCTTGTCAAATGGAAAGGATGACCTATTAAAGATTCATCATGGCTAATTGTTGGTGTTCTTTTTCCCCAAAGGTTAGATTGACATTAGGATTGACTGGGCTAGTGACACATTCACTCAACACTCCAAATTTGTCAAGGAAAAAGGCCAACTGACAAGGATCAAAGAGGGATCTTTCTATACTTTGAGCTCCACATCACTCAGGTGGGTATACCTCATATGCACACACATACAACTTGAATCACACTACAAGCCTATAGGTAACTGACTATGGAATGGTTCTCAAACCCTTGTAGGTATCTTGTACCCTAATGAAATCAAGATCTCATGCAATAGCCCTACTTGCATAGAATGGGTATGAAAACCAGAGACCTATACTAACAACATGAAAGGGAAAGGGTGGTACTAAATGTAAATGATTTAAAGATAGGTTTGAAAAGTCCCCTGAGATACCCTAAGTCTCTCATAGACCAGTGCCTTATCCAAAGGGCCATAGAGTCAAATACCCTATTGTAATAGATAGCTATGAAACAAGAAATCAATAAATTCAATGTGTTGATGCCTAACATCAATCACACACCATGACCAAACCTCACTTCAACAACCCACCTGTGTATCTAAGTATGTTATTACCCATCCAAAGGATTTTAATCCTCCTCTTAGAAGGGACCTATAAATAGATAATACATTAACCAACATCAACTGGAAGACAAGCATGACATATCTTTGACACCTCAGCTCATACATACATGAAAACTAATCCTAAACTAGTTATCTCTGTGAAGAAAACTCCATTTACAAACACATAGGAAATACAAATAGAAAAATCAAACACCCTTGATGTATGATTAATGAATTCAGAATTCAAATGGAGATAGTTTGGTAATAGTAAGAATAAATTGAGTCCTCATACATAAGACAAATCAATTACAATATGTATTATATTATCTGAACCAACAAAGGAAGAAAGAACACCCTATATACAGAGAAGTAAGAGAAAATCTATAGGAAAAGGACCCTTTATGGAAGTGGAATAATGGATCTCCAAAATTGTGGAACCCTCCAAAAATAAAAAAATACAGCCATATATACCCCTGGTTATCTTGGAATCTATACAAGTTAGGATGCAACAAGATACAGATAATCATGGTAAGGGTTAGGGTTTCCACCCACCAAAACAATTCAAAAGATTAGAATTCAATACATTGGATAGAAAACCAAGCAACCTTGAGTGATCAGACCTAAAATCAATCTTCATTTATGGTAATTCTTCTGGAACTGTATTGAGGATCATAAAATTTTATGCAAATCTATCTAATTTGACCCCCTGCATCATGTCTTAAACACCTTTATTCATTCTCCCATGACAAGAAACCTTCCTATAAATACTCATCAAACCCTCTGGACCACACTGCAACAACTGGCTCCACCAAACTAATCAAATTTGGCCACTAAAACAATCAATTCTGGTCCTTTCTATCACTAGAAACCCCATTCAAAAGTTCAAATTCAAACTGCAATAGTCACATCAAAAATTTTAAAATGCAACTATAGATCATTTCCTTTTCCTGACAGATCAGACAGTGGGTGAGATCTCTATTTATCTTTAAAATGACCATGGGACCTAGAACAGTCAGCTGCCACCTAGATAATAACCCAGCAAATAAGAAAATAGCACATCAGTGACAACTGATGTAAAGGACCCATCGAGTAGGCCTTCTTTCTTTAGTGAATATCAATGGTTGTCACTACACCACTAACTTATCCATCGTGCAACTTATCCTTACGGTGTAACGATGGCCAAGAGATCACATGACACTTTAACCTCTTTACAAACCGGTGGCTCCATTGACACAACACAGTCAGCAACATGCAAACCATTGAAAATCCCCCACATCATCTCTATCAGACACTAGGAACATGTCACAAAATATTCCTTATCTTTGCATGAGACGGTCATCGCAAAAGCACTAGCATAAAGCATGTGCATCTCTGATCAACAGTTTCATGACAACCATTAGATCCTGCAGTGTATTAATCCCCGAAGACCAACAGACCAACTGACAAGTCCACCTCATCCCACCTAGACCAATGAGAACACACCAAAGTTAGCACCACTTGTCAGAGGACCCACCCTCGATAAGCCTTTAAAACGGATAGTGGGCACAAGATCTCATGGCTCTGACACAACCCATAAGATCATGTGCCAACCATTGATCCTCTACAAATGTTAGAACCCTCTGACAAGATGGAAACTTAGGTCCCATTGACAACTGCCAAGTCAAAAACATGTGGATCAATCAAGGAAGAGCATGTCATCAATACATGGCATTTTGGACCCACCTCAAACCCTTCTAAAAAATCCCTATCACTATCCACATTAACCAATGAGAAAATTCCACTTCAACACAGCTAGCAGTGGACCCACAGAGGAACATTATACCATCTAGAAGATTAGACAGCTGGTGCAAGATTGCATTGGGTCAAAATATTCCATGCACTTTTACACCAACTATTGATCTTGAATCTCCTACAGACCCCACCCTACTGCATAAGCCTTTGCAGTGAATCACAAGCTGCCACATTGCAAAAAGCAACAGGTAGTCCTCTAACTTTTTCTCCATTCTTCAGACCTCTGACACACACCACATCAGAACTTGCATCTGTAATACCCCAAAAATGGGCTATAAGTTCATTAACCTCCTCCATCTACAAATCGAATGAAATCAACATCGAAGTCCTAATCTAAGGCACATCTAAACACCATCGAATCCTAATTAATTATCTTAAATTCTACATCGGGGAATATTCCTAGCAATATTCTTAATTATCTTAATTACCTTTAATTTAATGGTTATTTGGTGATAAATCACATTTATCCTAAAGTTTGATTAATTGAATATTTTCATATTTAATTAATTAGATTTAATATCTTGCCACTTAATTGTGTAATTAAATTTAATTATATCTATTATTAATTGTATTATTTAATTTTGACAATAAATCTAATATCTTATGAATAATTGACTAAATTTTTATTTAATTAATTAAAGCAAGTTGTCATTATTTAATAATATAGTTTTTAATAAAAGTTTTATTAAAAAATTGATTAACCCATAAATCAATTATTTATTTTCAAAAATTAGTTAAGTTGAGCATAAATCACTTTATTTATTAAATTAATTCATAAACAAAACATGCACAATCATAAAAGCAGACAACTATCAATTATCAATTAAAGCTAAACTCTATTTTGAGTTAAAACTTAGCTTTTGCATGTTTTTGTGAATTAAATTATCTTTATTATCAGATAACTCAAAAATCAAGCTGAGTTAATCTGAGTGATTTATGGCTTTCTTCCATGCACCTCCAAAGCCCTGGATTTCTATAAAAATAAGGCTCAGCTCTTCATAATTCATCTCTCAAATTTGCATCCATAGAATCTCATATTTTTGCTCAATCACACTGGAGAATTACAATTGGAAGGATCAAAGCTTATTGCGAATCAACATTGTTGTGAGATCACTTTTGTTTTCATATTATTGTTAGATCAATTCATAGCATATCAGTTTTTACATATCATAGATTTCGTATCATTTTTCATTCTTATTGCATAGAAAATATAAAAAATATAAATTAATTGCATTTATTTTATATCTAGATCAATTGCTTTCAAATCCTTCATTTAGGTGTCATCTAGGTCACTGATCTTGATAACAATCTGAGAACATCAATCTCGCACCTACTAGAAGGTAGTAAATCACTTGGTTAAATTAGATTTCAATTTTGCACGATTTTGATTTTTGCTAACCTCTAATGTTTTACTGAAGTGTTGTGTCTATAGATCAGGTACAATTTTCACACACACATTTTTGGCACCCACCTTGGGGCCCTGAAATGGGTTTCCAATTCAATTATATCAATTTCTATCTTTTTCTCCTCAGTTTTTGTGCAAAAATATGATTTTTATTTTTTGTCCATACAATCTTCGTACGAGTTTTTGACAAAAGTCATATGAGTTTGAGCCTACTATCATATGACAGTTGATCGAGTATCATTTTGTCAAGCACCCACTGTCATTTAGAAGTTGGATTATCATTTCATCAGACAACCAGTGTCGTACAAATTTCCAGACTATCGTCTGGGAGCATACCCACTATTGTACAAGTTTCTTACTATCATCTGGTAATAGACCCACTATGAGATGAGTTTAGGCATCATATTTCAATTGTCATTTCAATTTTGCAGGCATTTTGTCATATTTGATTTTTGGATTTTGACTAACAGCTAATCTTAATAGTTGAAATTCTCTATTTTTTATTGATTCTTGCTGGTTTTGATTGGAAAAAGTGTAAAGTTTTCTGAAATTAGGTAAAAATCTACTAAGCGCATTGCCAGGATCTCAAGTATTCCACTTGTGCTGATAATATTTCGATTTGGGCTTAAATTAAATCTCTCATGTGTCTAGCTTGGGTGATTCTTTTCATGCTTTTGTTGTACACACTTGCATAATTGATACTAGGTTGTGACACCTTAAGTATTTATTAGCAGTCTTAGATTACTTGTGATTGATCTAGATTGCTATCTTGGGTTATTGGACTCACTAATTTGTCAGCCCATTGTTCAGCCCTATGGTTGCAAGCTCAGTGCCACATTAAAGGGGAGGGGTCAATAGGAAAGAATCATTAAATGCTCCACTAGGCAATCCTTTTGTGCTTTTTGGAACTCACTTGTTTTCTAGGTTGTGGACTCATTTCTAGCTTGTCTGAGGTGTTAAGTGCTCCACTTTGTGGACTCACCTCATATTTTCTTTTAGCGTTAAGTGTATCACCTTGTGCTTCTGAATAATTTTGGATAGATTTGCTTTCGAGAATATATCTATGCTCACATAGTAATTAGGTCCTATGAACACTATTCATGATTCTTGAGAGATTGGATTCCCAGTGAAATCCTTCTTGATGATAGAATCCTTGTAGGTAGGGAGGATACTTAGTGCATTTCACATTCAACTCGGTTAGTGCATCTTCTCTTATTAATCGATACATTCTCTCCCAGGAGAGGTTGATAGATCATGTGGGGTTGATATCATGAGCTTTGGTGAATCAAAATTGGTTAGTGCACCTTCTCTTATTGATTGATACATTCTCTCCCCAGAGAGGTTGATAGATCATGTGGAGTTGACATCATAGACCTTGGTGAAGAAAAACTTTGTCTTAGCATGTCGGATTAATCTGCTTGCTTTGTTTGGGTTAAAAGTGAAAAGGTGTCAAAAACTTTGAATTTGGAGCCAAGTCCCCTTATGGTATACTATTGTGAGTCACCTTTAGAGAGGGTTAACCATAGTGGACAATCCCTTCATAGGGAAAACTGTGTTGACAGAAGCTCAAGTGGTAATAGCCATTTTCACTGTGGTAGTGACAGCTGCTATATAAATGTCCTTGTGGAAGAAATCTCCATGGGTATGGTTCATTATTGGGTTGTTAGATCTCCCTAGCAGCTCCTAAAGATTAAGTTCTCAGACTGTGTCAAAACCTTGGTGCACCGGGATTGGATTTCACCCCTTTGGATCATAAAAGTTGCAAAGTCAAACCATTACTAAAAAGCCTAGCGAGGCCAAATTTTCATTTTATAGGGTATATGTGCATTATTGCAAAACATTTTTGGAACATACACAATTAGCACTTCTGAGGATTAGAATGAATAAGTCACTTGATTGTTCATGTGCAAGGTTTCTTTTGCCCTTGTTCATTATTTTCAGACATGCTTGAAATCATGTGCTTGTTGTTTTGCATGCTTGTTTATCTATCTGGTTATTGAAAATGGACAAATCTATTACAATCCTCAAATCTGGACATTGAAATTTGCAAACAATCTGAATCTACAAACTCAAAATTTTGCAAAAATTGACGTAAAATCCTTTCTAGAGTCAAAAATCATTTCAAGAAGTCAAAGTTCATACAAGTTTTTTTCAAGTGTCATTTCATTACAACGCATCTTTCATATGATTGAGTACCCAGTGTCGTACAAGTTTCCATGCCAGCAAATTCTCAAAGTCAAAATCTTGCAACTATCGTATGAGATTTTCAACTGTCATTTCATTGCTACCCAACTATCATATGAGTTTTGCAGCTATCATTTCATAGCATACCCACTATTGTATGAGTCTGCAAAGTGTCATTTGGGAAATTTTTGAAAGTTGTCAAAAAATTGTCAAAATTGCCAGATATTTAGCTTTTTCAACCCAATTTCAGAATCTGTCGAACGAATCACTGTGTCAAGAATAGAGCAGTAGCTATTAAGAATCCAATCATTTTCCTAAAGTGGCCTTTTGAATCTGATTCAACCTTCTATTTAATCAATTTGAGTCCTTATCATCCTGTGTCAAAACCTTGTCATAACTATCAATCTTCAATCAATCATCAAAATGACTAAGTGTTGTGATATCTTGTCCGCTATCTTTTGGGAACCTACCCATACATCCAGGGCACAGTATCCTTCATCCATGTCTAATCAAATCTTCAAATCAATCAAACCTTGACAAGGTTGCATCATTTGATCATCTTGATTCAATTCATTCTTCGGTTATCTAGATCTTAATCTTTTGTTTCACTTGAGGTGAATGGTGGAGACTAGAGCTTCCTCTCACAAGAAATCTATCACCACTCTCCAAACTCCAACTCTTGAGCAACTCACCAATTTTGGTCTTTACGAGGATGACAGTCTTGGCAACTATCGATTGAAATCTGGTTACATACCTCCTCCATCAACTCATGGAGGTACTCAACATACCCCCCATCAATCTAATCCAGGGAGTCCACAAACTCCTACCATGTGTTAAGAAGGGAAAAATTTTGGCTCTCAAAGAGCTCAATCTTGACATGGTGCAGATCAAGAACCCACACCTAAAGAAATTGCTCTCTATCAAAATGATGATGAATATAACAAGAAGATGAGGCATTTCTTGGAAGAAAATAAAGAAGCATACTTTTTACAACTAGCTCATCAAGGAGCTAAACTTCCTCCCAACTTTAATGTTGAAGATATCATTATGCATGAGGAAGAAACTCCACTCACAACTATGATGAAATAGATACATGCTTTACAAGTCAAATTTAATAGCCTTGAGAAAAAAAAGGAACCCAAAGAGTTCTCCATGGAAGCTCTATGCCCTTTTCCTTTTGACAAAAACTTGTATATGCTACCATTTCCAAAAAGAGTGGAGATGCCAAAGTATGACAAGTATGATGGAAACTCTGATCCTCAAGATCATGTCAAAGAATTTTGTATGCAATCAATGGAGTTCATGCATGAACCGACCTATCTGATGCGTCTCTTCCCTTAATCTCTAGGGGGAGAAGCCATCCACTAGTTCTCTAGACTACCTTCTATGATCAAAACTTTTGAGGAGTTGATCAAATTGTTCTACCACAAATACTCCAATAATATTCAACATCCTATCACCATGATCGATATCTGTAATCTCAAGCAATATCTAGGGGAACCATTCCTAACATTTCTCAAGAGATGGAGGAAGAAGTTCTCTCTATATGCCAGACCTATTCCAAAAACAAAAAAATTGGAAATCTTCATCAATAACCTTGTTCTAGAAATCAATTATCCTTTACAAATGCAAGATCATACATCTTTTGACAAGATGGTGGATAATACTATCAAAATCAAAAAAGTGTTTGTAAGAAAAGGAGAAATCACACTTCAAAAAGACAAGTACGAATCTAGATCTAGTTCCAAAGACAAGAACAAAAATTGGAACAAGAACAAGGGCATTGTCACAGATGGTGTTGTTGACACTGTCTATTCCCCATCAAAGGCACCTACCTACAATCTCAATCTTGGCACTCAATCCATTAAAGCTTCAAAGCAAAAGTCTTCTCAACCATCTCAAAGGAAGCCAGAATACAAAAGATGGGATAAACATTGAAAATTTACTCCTCTAGGAGAGTCTTTAAAATTATCTATGAAAACTCTACTAGCTAGTAATATCATCTCTTTACCACCAATCTAACCAAATGATCAGGACCCCAAACTAAAATGGTGGAGAGAAAATGAATTATGTGATTTCCATTGGATTAAAGGTCACAAAACTAGTAGTTGCTACCACTTGAAGCATACCATTCAACATTTGATCAATAGTGGAGACATCACAATTGACAATCCCAAGAGCAATAATGATCATACAACATTCATAGAACCCTTTCTAAAACATGGTCAAGAAGTTTCAACTTCTCAGCCTAATATGGGGGCAAAAGTCAATTATGCCTACCCTAGAAATAATGTTGTCATCAATATGGTTGAACCATGTCTCCCTAAAAGTTGCAATGTCATCACAATTGTATGAAGAGACAGAGATCATTCCTTAGCTAATGTAGTTACTCAATCAGAGGCTCCAATGCATCTGAAAGGACAAATCCTAGATTCATTAAATGTCCCTAAGGTGCCCTTCAATCTTTCATCTGCTTCTAAATAGAAGGCTGCTTCCAAATCTTCCAATCCAAAGGATACAAGGCCTATGTCTTATAGCATTGTTCAACAACTCCAGCACACTAATGTGAAAATCTCCATGTTTGAGTTGCTTCGAATATCTCCAGCTCATAGAGCCATTCTCGATAAAGCTTTTCTTGGTTCCAATATTCCTGATGACCTTGATTTAGATAGGTTCTAGACTATGGTTGGACATCTTACATCTCCCCAATATATCTCCTTTTCAAAGGAAGATGACAACTCCTTGAGTCACCCACATAATCAGCCTTTGCATATAGAAGTCTTGATCCAGAACTGTAGAGTGAAACATGTGTTGATAGATGGGGGAGCTGGCCTAAACATTTGTTCTTATAGCTTGATCACACAATTGGGATTTTCAGAATTGGCTATTGATCCTCGAAAGAAGATCACCATAAAAGCCTATGATGAACAAGAAAGATCTTCTAAAGGAACCATTGTCTTACCTATCAGAGTAGGTCTAGTTATCAAAAATAACATCTATCAAGTCCTTGATCTACCTTTGGCTTACAACATTCTTCTAGGGAGGCCATGGATACATGAAATGCAAGCTATTCCTTCTACATACCATCAATGTTTGAAGTTTCCTTATGAAGGAGTAGAGGTTACTATCCCCATGGATCTGAATACAACTTGCAACACCTTGAAGGAAAGTGCAGATAAGCTTGTGCCTAATAACAGAGAATCTCCCATTTAACCAACTAAAGAAGCATCCACATCTAAAATGGAAGATCTTGCAAAAGAGGTTAATATCAAAGAAAATAGTATGGGAGAATATACTATCAAGCCAGTCTTATCTTTGACATCTCTCCCTATCTCACCTAAGTCTTATGGGAAATCTTTAAAACAATCCAAACCAGACTCTAAAGAACCTCTGAAAGCATATAAAAATAATTTTGTAGCAGAACAAGTATCCAAGCAAGAGTTTGAAGAGGATGAATTTGTGCTATCATGGCTCTACAAAGATGAACCTGAATCTCAAGTTGTTCAAATTGGTGACTCTATAGTATCCAAACTCCTTTCTAAGTCATATGGTCTAGGAGATAAATTAATAGCTAAGATGGGATATTCAAGTCAAGGGCCTCTAGGAGTTAGAGGAAAAGGTCTTTTGGCACCTCTCCCACATACTAGTAGAGAAAATAAAGATAAAGTTGGCTTAGGCTTTAAGAAGAAACCCTATCACCTCAAAGGTAATTGCTCTCATGTCATAGAGCAGATCAAACCAGGGGAACCTCTTCTTAAGAAAGAAGAAACAAAACCATCATATAGTGATTCAAATAGTTCAGAACTCATCCCTTATGAAAAATTGCCTAAAGAGATCAAAGACCTTCTTGATGATAAAGATGATCCTATCAAGAGAATTAATGTAGTAGAAACATAGGAACCTACTATCAATCAAGAGATAGTTGCAACACAAGAACTAGCTAATCTCAAAAACAATCAAGAAGAGGGAAGTGGTAGTGATTCTGAGATATATTCTCATGAGTATGAATACAAATAAGAATCTGAGGGTAACCGTTCTTGGGGTATTCACCCTGAATTTACTCATGTTCTAAGATTTCCTAGAGATTCTGAATCAGAAGATGAATCTAATGAATATGAATGGGGAGTCATCCTAGAACTAGATGAGCTTATCACAAAGAAACATGTTGATGTTATTCACCAATATGCACCTCAAACCAATGTAAGTCTAGAGTGAAATGATGAACCTATCGAGTTTGATTCACCTATGGTGGAATTGGACTCCCACAATGACATTGAGCCTATTCACAAATTGAATGTCTTAAGTTGTAGTATCACCTTTGAACTTGAGCATCAGGTTAGGACCAATGATGATAGATCCATATCTGTAAACACTATCTCCCAATCTTTCCCTACTTTGACTATCAAATATCCAAAACTTATTGATCAAACCTCCATGAATTCGAGCCATGGTATTTATACCTTCTTGAATGACTATGCCCTTTCATGCTACCTCAATGTAGTTGAGCCTATGAGGACTTCCATTAGTGAACCGAGTGTCAGCATGACTGAATCAAACATCAAATATCTTAGTCAAAAAAACAAGAGTAAAAAGAAAAAGAAAAAGAGTTCTAAGGGTGAAAACCACTTTGTAGCAGTCTCAGAACCTACAAAAGTAAAAATAAAAGACATATCCAAAGGAGAAAACCTCTCTGAGGTGCCTAAGGATGAGATATTTGATGTCCTTCCTATTCATTTATAGGATAGATCTCCAGTTCTAATTGAGCCCACCCAATCCATCAATTTGGGTACAACAGAGGAACCATAATTGGTACATGTAGCACAATCATTATTAGAAGAATAGAAGAAATTTTTTTACAACATTCCTAATAGAAAAGATCAAATTTGCATGGAAATATTAAAATATGCTAGGATTGGATCCTAATCTCATAATGCATCATTTATCTATTGCTCCAAATGTCAAACTTGTCAAGAAAAAGTTGAGAAAGATGCATCCTCATGTTGCACTCTTGGTAAAAGTTGAATTAGAAAAGCTTCTGAAAGCTAGATTCATTCAAGTTATTGACTATGCAGAGTGGATCACTAATATTGTACCTATTTCTAAACCAGATGGTTCAATCAGAGTGTGTAGAGATTTTAGAGATGTGAATAGAGCATTCCCTAAGGATGATTTTCCACTACCTAACATTGATATGATAGTGGACATGACTGCGGGTTTTGAGATGTATTCCTTAATGGATGGTTTCTTTGGATATAACCAAATAAAAATTTCTCTAGAGGACCAAGAGAAAACTACTTTCACATGTGCATGGGGCACCTTCTATTGGAATGTCATGCCATTTGGGCTTAAAAATGCTGGTGCTACATATCAAAGAGCAATGACATCTATTTTCCACGACATGATGCATCGAACCATGGAAGATTATGTTGATGACACATTAGCAAAATCTATGATCAGGACTGAACATCTAAAGGACTTGAGCATGATCCTAGATAGAATGGAAAGGTTTAGTCTCCGACTAAATCCTAAGAAGTGTGCTTTTGGTGTCACTTCTGAAAAGCTCTTATGATACATAGTTTCAAAGAAGGGCATTGAAGTTGATCTAGCTAAAGTCAAGGCTATAATAGAGATGCAACCTCCCAAGAATATTAGTCAAATGAGGATGTTGCAAGGAAGAGTTCAATCTATCAGAAGATTCATATCACAACTAGCAGACATATCACATCCTTTTACAAAAACATTACATAAAGGTGTGACCTTTGCATGGAATGAAGAATGTGAGAAAAAATTTAACCATATCAAGAAGTATCTATCAAATCCACCTATCTTGATGCCTCCTATTCATGGGAAGCCATTGATCTTATATGTCTCCGCAATAGCCACATCACTGGGGGCATTGCTAGTGCAACATGATGAAGAGAAAAAGGAAAGAGCCATTTATTATATATGCAAAATATTGGTGGTGTATGAAAAGAACTATTCTATGATTGAGAAATCTTGTCTCACTATGATCTTTGCATCATAGAAACTAAGACACTATATGTTAGCTCATACCACACATCTAGTAGCAAAAATTGATCCACTAAAATACCTACTAAGCAAGGCTGCCCTCACAGGTAGACTGGCTAAATGGGTCATGCTTCTAAGTGAATTTGACATTGAATGTGTTGAAAGAAAAGCTATAAAAGGTCAAGTTATTGCTAATCAACTAGAAAATGCACCCATGTTTGATGACACACCAATGCAAATGGAATTTCCAAACTCCTCTATTATGCACCTATCTTCTAGAGAATGGCAATTGTTCTTTGATGGCTCCTATACACAGAATGGACCTGGGGCAAGCATATTGTTCATAACTCCTCAAGGATACTCAATCCCCAAAGCATTCCAATTAAAGTTTCCTTGCACAAATAATATTGCAAAATATGAAGCCCTTTTGAATGGTATGAAAATAGAAATTGAATGGAGAGTAATAGAACTACACATTCATGGAGACTCTCAACTTGTTATTCATCATGTCAATTATGTGTACCAAACTAAAGATGGAAAGCTCATTCCTTACAAGAGAATGGTAGATGATCTTAAGAAATATTTCATATCTATCACATTTGAACAAATTTCTAGAATGGAGAATAAGGCTGCCGATGCAATGGCAACACTATCTACTTTATTACAACAGCCTAAACATGAGCTATGCTACGAGTTCCTGGTGGAAGCACTATCTTATCCTACATATGACTCCCCTAAAACTTGCATGATCTACACTATTGTAGGTCATGATTCATCCAGATACAAAGACCTCTTTTCCTATCTCCAAGACCAAATCATTCCTAATACCTTCAACCACCATGAAAAGAGATACCTTATCTGTAATGCCTCCCGATATGTCATCATTGGTCACAATCTATACAAAAGAGGTCTAGATGGTATGCTACTTAGATGTTTAGAATGGGAAGAGTCTCAACACACATTAGAGGAGGTCCATGATGGTATTTTTGGGTCACACTCAAACGGATTAACACTAGCTTGAAAACTTATTAGGGTTGGGTACTATTGGCCTGAAATGGAGAAAGAGGCTATCAAATTTGCTAAGAATTGTCAAAAGTGCCAAGTGCATGGCAACTTAATTCATGCTCTAGGGAGGGATCTAATCCCCTTTACAACACAATGGCCTTTCCATCAATGGGCATTTGATCTTATCAGGATGATTCATCCTCATTCTTTAATGGACATACCCATATAATCACAACCATAGATTATTTTACAAAATGGGTAGAAGTGGTCCCTTTGACACAAGCAACTGGAAAGCAGATATCAATGTTCATCTTGAACTATATCATATGTAGATATGGGATCCCTCATTCCATAATCATAGATAATGGTGGGCAATTCAGGAATAAAGACCTAGATGATCTATGTGCCAAATTCAGGATCACCCAACATTAGTCTTCTATCTACTATCCACAAGGGAATGGCCAAGAAAAGGCTTCCAACAAAAATCTATTGAAGATCTTGCATAGAACAGTAAAAAAAACTAGCAGAGACTAGCATCTCATGATTAATCCATCTCTATGGGCCTATAGAACAAGTATCAGAACACCTACAGGGGCTACACCTTTCACTCTAGTTTATGGGTCTGAGGTGGTACTACCTATTGAGGTTGAAATCCTATCACTAAGAATTAGAATGAATGGTCTAGTAACTAATGATGACTACAGAGTGTCTAGGTTGCAAGAACTTGAACTACTAGATGAGCGCAGACAAGTAGCATATGATCATCTCAGAGTATATCAGAAGAGAATGTCTAGAGGCTATAACAAGAAAGTTAGACACAAAGAATTTTAGGTTGGTGATCTAGTCTTGAGAGAATCCTAAAAATCAATCCCATCAAGAATGCAATGGGAAGTTTGAACCCAATTGGCTGGGTCCCTTTTTTCTCACTGTTACTTTTGGCTCTGGTGCCTATCAACTCTCAACGACTGAAGGAGAATAGCTCTGAGAACCAAAATGTCCTAAAAAAATCTTTAAAATTAGAAAATGTCCTAAAAAAATGAACATCTTGGTGAAAACCTAGCAATAGGCACCTTGATGATTCACAAAAAAATCAAAAAATATCAAAAGTACAAAAAAACAAACAAACAAAAAAAAAAGTGCCTTGGTGAAAACCTAGAAATAGGCACCTTGGTAGCAAAAATAGAATCTGTGCCAATGGTGAAAACCAGGCAAACAGGCACCACTTGTTTCAAAATGCTCCATCTATTAGTGCAATCTTGGTCTTTCCTAGCTTTCAGTCTTCCTTTAGTTTGTACATATCTCCTAGTTTGTTTCTGCATTTCTAGTTTTCAATAAGTTGGTCTGTACACCACTTAGCTCAAGCGTCTATATCCTATCAATGCTTAACACTTGGGGGAAATCAATGTCATATCCTATGGTCTCCAGTATATCTTAGACATATCATATCTAGTCAGAGTCCTTTTGAAGCTTCATTTGAGTCAGTCAAGTCTGTCTTGTCTCCAGAAAGGATTTTGCATCTACAACAACATAATCAAACACAAACTGAAAATGATATGTGCTTCATGCTTTTATCTCCTTGTATGCTTACTGATTCACATTGAGATTTTTACATATTGTGTCCCTTCAAGCTCTTCAATGATGTCCTTTATAGGATTTAGAGAGTGATGACTAGGGGCATAATCTTTTCTTTGTCTTCTACTTGTATGTGAAAATCTAACATCTTTGGAAATTCTGGATTGAAATGGTGTCCAACTATAAGAGCCTCTATCTCAAATTGGATGGCCATGTGTACCTCGACCATTGATACCTAGAAGATTCAAGGAATTTTGATCTAACTATTGTCTTTTTGAGTGAGCTCTTTCTCCTACTATGAAACACGATCTTACCTAAGGATGTGAACAATAAAGGGTCACTATGGGTAATTCACATTGGATTTAGAATAATCTCTTGGCTGTTTGATGTGTTTGTCATGCAAGGTGTATTCAGGTCATCATGATGTTTATGTTTTGATGCTTATACAAATTGCTATATCAAAATGGACATGATATTCAGGCCATCTTGGCATTTATGCCTTGGTGCTTATATCTAATCTAACATTCTGAAAACAAAATCAATATTCATATGTCCATGGTTGCCTAGCCAGTGGGTGTTGTATTGATTTTTCTGCATACAAATCAATATTCATATGTCTATGGTTTCATAGCTAGTGGGCATTGTATTGATTTATTCGATTACCTAAAAGTTAAACGATGATAACAAATTGACACATGATCAGTGAGTAGGTCCTAGGTCCTAGGGTTGCATTATCATCCTGCATGCTTCTTTGCATTTTTGCACTTTGCATGATCTCACAAATTGCTTGAACACTTAAAATATTCTTCAATCACCTCTTCCAATCTAACAAGAGTTGAATCTCATATGAAGGTTCCTCCAATGAAATAGTAAGTAGAATCCTTTTTCAAGATCAAAATCAAAATTTGAGATCATTCATATTATTAACTACTTGCATAATCAACCTTCAATCATCATAAAGATCCAATATTCAACTTAACTGATTATCTAACATCAAACTATCAAAATTTCAACTTGGTCAACTATGGTCAACTCATGGTCAAACCTAGTCAAGCTTATTCATCTAGACCTCTAAACGATGCAGAATGCATTCCCAGATGTGTTTAACCACTTCTCAAATCAATTTACATGCTTCTAAACCATTTAACACTGACTTCTCTTGTCAGATTTCAATTTTAATCCTGAAGGGGGCATGGTATTACGAATCATTCAAAGTCTGTAAATCAAATTCTATCAATCTTTCCTCAGTAATCAAAACAACCACATTTAGTTACTAATTCATCAAAAGTCCTCATCCCTCAGGGAAAATCTATCATCACTTGGGGCATATCAGATTCATCAAGATCCATATCAATCTGGTATTCTCCTAATCTTGTAAACTATATCAAGTTTTGCAACCATTGGATCAGAGTGTTCTTTCCTTGGTTCTTCGAAAACTAAAGGATTTAGATGTGATACCTGCTAGTTCTACTAAGACAATCGAGTCTAGAACCGGTCACTCACTTCTTTACAATCCTAAGGTTTAGAATCAGGCATTTTGACACTTTTTCACAATCATTGGTTCATCGATGTTATAGTTAACATTATCTTTGGTCATTCAAGACCTATTATCTTCATATCAAATCAATATCAATCAGCTTCTGTCTCATATCAACTATCAATTTCAAACATTAGTTTCATATCTTTATCAAACACAGACTATCTTTGAACCAATGCGCTTCACACAGTAATTCAAAGAGGGGCAAAATGTAATACCCCAAAAATGGGCTATAAGTTCATTAACCTCCTACATCTAAAAATCGAACGAAATCAACATTGAAGTCCTAATCTAAGGCACATCTAAACATCAACGAATCCTAATTGATTATCTTAAATTCTACATCGGTGAATATTCCTAGCAATATTCTTAATTATCTTAATTACCTTTAATTTAATGATTATTTGGCGATAAACCACATTTATCCTAAAGTTTGATTAATAGAATATTTTCATATTTAATTAATTAGATTTAATATCTTGTCACTTAATTGTGTAATTAAATTTAATTATATCTATTATTAATTGTATTATTTAATTTTGACAATAAATCTAATATCTTATGAATAATTGATTAAATTTTTATTTAATTAATTAAAGCAAGTTGTCATTATTTAATAATATAGTTTTTAATAAAAGTTTGATTAAAAAATTGATTAACCCATAAATCAATTATTTATTTTCAAAAATCAATTAAGTTGAGCATAAATCACTTTATTTATTAAATTAATTCATAAATAAAATATGCACAATCATAAAAGCAGACAACTATCAATTATCAATTAAAGCTAAACTCTATTTTGAGTTAAAACTTAGCTTTTGCATGTTTTTGTGAATTAAATTATCTTTATTATCAGATAACTCAAAAATCAGGCTGAGTTAATTTAAGTGATTTATGGCTTTCTTCCATGCACCTCCAAAGCCCTGGATTTCTATAAAAACAAGGCTCAGCTCTTCATAATTCATCTCTGAAATTTGCATCCACAGAATCTCATATTTTTGCACAATCACGCTGGAGAATTACAATTGGAAGGATCAAAGCTTATTGCGAATCAACATTGTTGTGAGATCACTTTTGTTTTCATATTATTGTTAGATCAATTCATAGCATATCAATTTTTACATATCATAGATTTCATATCATTTTTCATTCTTATTTCGTAGAAAATATGAAAAATATAGATTAATTGCATTTATTCCATATCTAGATCAATTGCATTCAAATCTCTCATTTAGGTGTCGTCTAGGTCACTGATCTCAATAACAATCTGAGAACATCAATCTCGCACCTACTAGAAGGCAGTAAATCACTTGGTTAAATTAGATTTCAATTTTGCATGATTTTGATTTTTGCTAAGCTCTAATATTTTACTAAAGTGTTATGTCTATAGATCAGGTACAATTTTCACACACACAACTTCAACCAATCAGAAGCCACTGACTATGCCAACCACTTCATCACCCAGATGACCCACAAGTCTGTCATCTACCATTGCATCAGACAGTTGTCGCTACACCGCCATGCTAAACAATGAGCACATTACCTCAGTAGTATAATGATAGCCACTAGATCTTGAAGTACTTTAACTCATCGCAGACCTTGAAAATGGGCCGACCGAGACAGGTGGCACCTTTTCGCATGTTCACAATGGGAACAAAGATTCCTTGCGAACATACGCAACCACAAATTTTAAAGAGTCTGCAAGCTATCAGGCCCCGCTAAGACAGATGGCACATGGTTGTGAATTCGCATGTCAGAACCCTCTGACATCACACAATCTTGCAAACAAGCAACAACCACAAGTTTTAAAGCTTTAAACATTTAGAAAAATTAACAGCGTGGGGAATTAGGACTTAGGAAAAATTAAAGGGGACCCCACCAGACATAAAAACCTAACCGACAAACAATATAAGAAGTCATTTTAATTAACACATGCAGATTTAAGGATTTAAGTCACCAAAAAGGTAATGATGAAAAAGAACAGGGCTAGGGCATTTTGAAAATTTTTCCACCCAACGGCTAGTTTTTTTAATTTTTAATTAGGGTTTTAGCCAGAGACCAAAAAAGAGACTGCAGAGGCCAAGGGAAGAACAGTGAGGGCATGAAAATTTTAACAGGTGCTAACATTGACAAGGGAGGAGGTTAACCATCTTGGTTTTTCACTACACATCGGAGTCATGACAGGGTCACTTCTCAAATTACCCTGAGTGTCTTATACAGGAGCATCCTGGGTGTAAGAGCAATCTTGCATCACCCAAAAATCTTTCTGATTTCTTTTCAATAAAGGTTATCTTATGTAGAGCTGCTATTTTTGGAAAGTTACTACTTTTAGTAAGTTTTCCATTCAAGCTTAGAATTTTCTATTTTCTTTCTTGGAGGTTCATTTTTGGTCATATCACCTTGCTAGTAAAGTTTCATTGCCAAATAAAGTCTAGTTTTGAAGATATTGAAAATTTTTGGTATTGGCAGTTGCGTAGAGAAACTTTGAACTCAATTTTGAAGGCTTTAGAGGTCTTAGATGAGGTCAAAACTTTTGTCAAATGAAACTTTCTTGGCTCAAATTTTGTAGATTACTTCATGCCCTTTCTGAAATGGGGTCATAATAGTCAATTGGGTCATCAGGTGATGACTTATGGTCTCTAGAAGTTGAGGCACCTTAAATGGCAAAAACAAAATTTCCTTCAAAAATTTTTTTTGGGTTTCAAAAGTTATTTTGTACTGACTATGATGTAATAAAATGAAAAATAAAATAATTCTAAGTTTTGTCTACATTAATGGCTAACTTTCTGGAGCTTTCCTAGGTGGTGGAAAATTGCTTATATAAGGAATGCCCGTAGTTTTGTTTAGGGTAGTTGGGAGCAGTTTTGAGTAGTTCTGAGTAATAATTTGAGGCTTTTTCCTATAGAATATTGTAAGGGAAAGCCCTATGTGGCTTTTCATATTGTAATTTTGAAATTTTTAATTCCACATTTGTAGATATAATAAGAAGCCCTTTTTCTATTTTTGCAAATTGTTGTTGTTTCTTTGTTTCTATTATGTGTTTGTGGTATTAAGGGGAGCACCCTTCATCAAGATTTAATCATGTAAATTGATCTATGTCAAACATAAATAAATAAATTATTTAGATGTCATGCATAAAAACATTAATTGATACCTAAGTACATATGTAAAAAATATGTAAATCTATATATGTCAAATTGTAAAAACCATGAATCAATCATCAAGATGTCAATCATAAATCTATATATAATGCAAAGTCATAAATGTAACACCTAAACTATCTATTGTTGGAAACTACAATTGAAGCAATTGTTTTATTGTCATTGATGTCAAACCTTAATTGGGAAGACTATTACTACTTAGGAAAGTACTATATCTATTTGATTGTTGTGAAGGGGAAAAGCAAGGTTGGTAACAATAGCACCTAAGAAAAGGTTGAGTTATTTTGATATTTCAATGAGTACTTGATTATGTGGTACAATGATAAGATAATGTATTATTTATCTAAGTATAAATGAAGACTAAACTGGTAGGCTTAACCAAGCAAAAGTGAAGAAATCTAGTTTAAGTTGAGTGATGTTAGTGTCGACTGAGCTAGTATATGCCGAGTAAATTTAGTGTTGACCAAATATCAGTTAATTATCGAGGAAGATAGTATTAGCTTAGGAAATAGTTTTTGAGGTGACCAAGCTTTCTAATGAAGACCAAGGTGTTGAACACTATATTGACCAAGCGTCAATAATTTATATTTGAGGAAGAATTTAGATTTCTAGCCAACATCATTGAATTCTTGGATTATGTCAAATGTGTTTACTTTATTTATTTATTGTATAAAAGCATTTAATGCACTGTAAAACATTTTATTGTAAATCTATTAAGAGATTTGAGATATTTATAGAAGGATAGATGAAGAACATAAAGTAGGAAGGATTAGATGAATCTAACCTAACCCTATGATCTACGAAGGAGATTAAGAAGAAAAAGATGTATTGACCTAATTGAGGAAGTATCAAGGGAGCCTAAGCATGAGGTTAATGAGGGAGATGATGTTGGAAGTGTTGTTGATGTTATTGACAGTATAAGAAGAGAAGGTTGAAGGAGAAGTGTTGTGATTTCTTGAAGAAAGTTCTGAGAAGATTAATGATGATGATGGTAAAGGTTAACAGTTAGTAAATGAGCACATGTGTATGGAATTGGATCTGATATTTACAAAGTGAGTTATATGTTTTTTAGATCAATACTATTGCTACTTTCTAACCATTATATCAATCAAAATTCTTTTAATAGAGGTTGACCTAATAGTCATTTGTATAAATCCTTTAAACAAGGTTGCATTCTAATGGAATGTATGTAAGTCCTATAACAAGGCCCACTTTTAAAAGAGTGGTTTAAATCCTTTAACCGAGTCACACCTAAAAGTGTGTTTGTAACCTTTGACAGGGTTGAATTTTCATTGAGCTCACTTCAGAAGAGTGAACATAATAGTAACATGTTACAAAGTGGTTTTTCCTAAATTGGGTTTCTACTATAAATCCTAGTGTTAATACTTGTGTGAATGTTTTGGTTTGAACATTTCTATGTTCTACAAGTTGGATACTATTGGATAAGTGGACTGCACTGTTATATGTTTGTGTTATACTATTAGGGATGACCAAGTAGTTGTTGGTTATTGGATCTGATTTGTTAAAGAGTTTTAAAGTTTGTTTTTTATACTTCTAGACCTGAGAACAACTAATTCACCCCCCCTTCTTTGTTGTTCTAAATCATATTAACATTTGGTATCAGAGCTATTTGTGCTTACATAGAACAAGTTTGAAGTTACTTGAAGAAAATGATCAGGATGTATAAGAAGGAGGTACCGAAGTTGAATAAGAAGAACTTCCCTGCATGGAAAAGCTTGATTAAGCTGGATCTAGCCGGTATTGGTGATTCTAGAAAATATTACATTGAGGATGACTATGTCACACCTGTTGCACCTCTGACTACTGAGGAAATGAGAGCTAAACAAGAGCACAACCAAGCAATGTTGGAGATTGCATCTACCCTAAGTTATCCAAAATTTGAAGACATCAATGACTATAGTAATGAAAAGAAAATATGGGACACCCTTACAAGAATCTATGGTGGTGACATAAATGTATTAAGACCAAAATCCAAGAACCTAAGAGGCAAGTTTGATGAAATGAAAATGCAAGAAGGTGAGAATATTGCACAATATTGTGGTAGAATAAAAGAGGTTGTAAATTCTATTGGAGGAGCAAAGGGAACTATTGATGATGAAACTATAATTGAAAAAGTACTGAGAACTCTGTATCCTATCTATGCCATCAAAATTTTAGCAATCTAGGAATCTAGATGTAGCCCTAACAATGGTCTTTGGAAAGTTTGGCTGGTAAACTTACTACTTTTGAACTTTCTAACTATGATAACTTTATTGTTGGTAATATTGAGTCTTCTTTTAAGTCACAAATGGTTTTGAGTAAGTCAAAGAAGGAAAAAGAAAGATGCATCAGTGAAAGTGATAGTGACACATCTAATGAAGAACTTGAGGATCTAGAAGCTCTTATGGCTAGAAGACTGAAAAGGGGAAAAGGAAAGTACAAAGGTATACTCCCTATTATATGTTTTTCATGTGATAAATTTGGTCATATAGCTACTAGATGTCCTAATAGGGATGATAAGGATGAAGAAAGAGACATCAACCACAAAGACAAAAGAGAAGATAGAGGTTACTAAAGGTACAAGGACTACAAAGGAAAATGTAAGAAATCCTACTATATTGTCAAAGAAGAGACTAACACTGATAGTGATGATTTTGAAATTAAGGTTGTCTATGTTGCAATGAAAGATGAATCTGATGAGGATGAGAAAACTACATTGATATATTATGTGAACAAAAATGATAAATATATTTGTTAGGAATGAATGTTAAAGTGTTTGGAAGCCATTTTGTAGTAGTTTTTGTTGCATTCATGACTATGATTGTCATTGATGTCAACACAGTGATTTACCAAAGACTTATAGAGAAGTAGACAGAGTTTGGATTAGTGCATGTGGGTTATTGCAGTTGGAGCTATACAATGTTGAGAATATACTGTTTGATATGTCATATGTCTATGGTTAAGAGCCCAAATAGTAATTCATTGATTCATGGAAGTTATGATCATTTTGGTGAAAACAACATTCAGGCAGTGTTCTTGAGTAGCGGTTTGTGCAAATACTGATGTGGATGACAGTGCACACTTCAAGGTCACATGAGTGAAGATTTGTTGTATTTGAAAGCTGATAGTTTTATGTAATTTTGTTGTAGCACGTGGAAAATTTTATTTTGTAATTGTATGCCGACTCATTTGTAATTATTTGAGTGTGGTATAAAGGAAGGAATGTATTTCCTTGTTGTAATGTATTTTTAGTGATGATTTGTGATGCGGTATGCATGAAGTGAAGAAAAGAGCTAAGTATGAAAGTGAATTTGTGAAGGAAGACATGTGAAGTACAGAGATCTAAAATTGAGATTTGATGTAACAGTGAGTGTTTTTTGGCATAGTCAGAGAAGAGGTAACATATTATTTTGTTGAGTAATGCAATGATTATTTGGATAGTATGTTCAATGATCTTACCCTGAAGCTATTTGGGCAGTGGGTCCTTTTGTCTTCCATAACTCTTAACTAGGTTAGAATCTTTTAACAGGGATTCAAAATCTCCTAACATGGATTCATATGTTCTGAATGTATTTCATAAGACTCCTAACAGAGTCCATCCTCTCACAAAGAATATTCATATTAGTACATCTTTTATGGGCATCATTCCCACCGGGGTTTACTCTTTGATCAAGAGGTTCCCTAGTCAACATATCTTGTGTCATTGTGTTATTATGTATGAATATCTTTCTATGGTTGGTAATTATATTGATTATATGGTTTAATGCTATTGAAGATGATAAAAGTTATAATCATCTGATAATTGATTTATCACCCCCTCTCAATTATCTTGGTGGACTTTACTTTCTAACAATTGGTATCAGAATAGTAGGTCATTGAAAGAGAAGTTTAATAGCTTAAGGAGATCCATGGAAAATTTTAGGAAAGAAAGCCCTAAGTTTGATGGAGTAAATTTTGATAGCTTGAAGGAAAAGATGAAGACACACCTATTATGTTTAGGACTAGGTTATTGGTTGATTACAAATAATAACAAGACTATAATTGAAGAGGAAAATCATGAAACATGTACTGTAGAAGAGAGAGATTTATTCATGTGTAACATACTTGCAAGAGAAGCTCTTTTCACAGCACTACTAGAGAATGAGTACAATCAAGTAAAATATTTGAAAAAATCTCATGAAAATTTGGAATGCTTTACACTCTAATTTTGAAGGTGATGAACATGCAAAAAGAGTTATATTACATAATTGGATATGTGCATTTGAAGAAATAAGAATGTTGGAAGATTAATCTGTTAGAAGTTATATTGGTAGAATGTTAGAGATAATTTCAGGTATAAAATCTTGTGGAGGAACAAAGACAGAGAATGAAGTGATATGGAAAATTCAGAGAACATTGTCTCCTATATTTAAGTAGACAACATAGATGATTGAACAAGTGATACCTTGTATAACAAACTTTACAAGATAGACTCTTCTTAGAAGATTGGAAGTAGCAGAAATGAACCTAAGATTATCAGGAGACTTACATAGAATGGAGATAGCATTCAATGCTCTTAGTGTTCACCCTACTTTGTCAAGAAGCATCAGTGTGAGTGGAGATTATGCTGGTAGCATTAGATCTAGAAATGAATAAGACAAGAAGATTGAAGAAGGTATTGCCTTGCTTTTAAAAAGAGAACTAGACAGTAAGAAATTTTTTTAATGTTTGACTTGTCAATAATATGGTAATTTTGCATCTAAATGTCCTAAGAGAGTTAAAAAGTAGAGAATTAATTTCAAACCTAGAAGATCTAAGGAATATTATTATGCTAATGATGAAGATCTTGAAGCTAGTATAGAAAGAACTTTAAGTGAAAGTGATACTAAGAATAATGATGACATATGATTTGTAGCAATTAAAGAAGAAAATCTTGAATCTGATGTTAAAGAAGAAAAATCCATAGTTTCTCAAGTTGAAAAGAAAGTTGATTGGATTATAGATAGTGGTTGTTCACATCATATGACCAGAGACATGAAAAAGTTCATAATGTTGAATGAATATGATGGTGGAGTTGTTAGAGTTGGAAACAATGCACCTTGTTTGATTAAAGCTATAGGATCTATTACTCTTGATGGAAAGACTAATACTAATGATGTTTATTTTGTGGATGGTTTGAAACATTATCTTTTGAGTGTTGGATAGTTAGTTGATAAGGGATATCAAGTTTAGTTTACTGAGAAAACTTGTGTGATAAAGGATAAAGATGGAAATCTGATAGGAACTGGATCTAGAACCAGAGGTAATGTATTTTAGTTGAATCCTACTGAGATGAAATGTTTTATTACTTAAATTGATGATATTTGGTTATGGCATAGAAGGTTTTGTCATATAAAATTTGATAACATTGTGAAAGTAAGTGCTACACTTGTAGTAAGAGATTTACCTAGAATTATGAAGCCTACTACCATGATTTGCAAAGAATGTGTAATGGCTAAATAGAAGAGAAGTTCTTTTCCTAGTAAGAAGTTTAAATCTACAGAGAAGCTAGAGATTGTTCATACATATTTGAGTGGTCCTATCAGGACTAGAGGATTCTATGGAGAAAGGTATTTTATGATTCTTGTTGATGATTTTACAAGAATGATGTGGATTGCATTTCTTAAAGAAAAATTTGAAGCATTTGATAAGTTTAAGATTGTTAAGAATAAAGTTGAGAATGAATCTGGAATGAGGATTAAATGTTTAAGATCTGATAGAGGTGGAGAATTTACTTCTAGAGAGTTTAACAACTTTTGTGAAGAAAATAGCATTAAAAGATAGTATTCAGCCCCTAGAACACCTGAACAAAATGACATTATAGAAAGAAAGAATAGATCAGTGACTGAAGCAATAAGAGCTATGTTGTTTGAAAATAATTTGGCAAAGATATTCTGGAGAGAAGCAGTGAACATAATAGTATATATAATGAACAAAGTACAAATCAGAGTAGACACAGACAAGACACCTTATGAATTATGGTTTCGACATGCACCCTTAGTTAAGTATTTTAGAATTTTTGGAAGAAAATGTTATATAAAGAGAGATGATGATATAGGAAAGTTTGATCCTAGAAGTGATGAAGGTATATTTCTTGGATATTCTTTGAATAAAAAAGCATATAGATGTTTCAATAAAAGAACTAAGACTATTGTTGAGAGTGCAAATGTTAAAGTTGATGAAAAGTTCAAAATTCAGGAAAGAATGCTTGATTATGAATCTAATGAAGAAACTCATCCTAAGCATAATATTGGAACTACTAAATTGTTTTATGAAAATGACAGTGATTTGTTGAATGAAAGCCACAATGAACTTATTGAAGAACCTACATCTGAAGAGAGATCTGAGACAGTGACACCTAGCAAGAGTTTGTTAAAGAATCATCCTTTTGAATAGATTATTGGGAGCATCAAAAGAGGAGTTCTTACTCAAAATAAGGCACAAGAACAATTATGTTTGATTTCTCAAATTGAACCTAAGAGTACTAATGAAGCTTGTGAAGATGAAAGTTGGACTAATGCTATGAAAGAAGAACTAGATCAGATTGAAAAGAACAAGACATGGGAGTTGGTCCCTAGACCTAAAGACAAGAATGTTGTTGGAACTAAATGGGTATTCAGAAAGAAGATGAATGAACAAGGAGAAGTAGTAAGAAAAAAAACAAGATTGGTATGTAAGGGTTACTCACAACAAGAAGGAATTGACTATGAAGAAACCTTTGCACCTATTGCAAGAATTGAAGTGGTAAGAATGTTTTTGGCATATGTAGCTTACAAGAAATTTAAAGTGTATCAGATGCATGTGAAGTTAGCATTTCTGAATGGAGAATTGGAGGAAGAAGTCTACATTGAGAAGCTTGAAGGATTTCCTTTAACTCAAGAAGGAGACATGGTATGTAAACTAAAGAAAAATTTATATGGACTTAAACAAGCACCGAGAAATTTGTATGCAAGACTGGATAAGTATTTGTTAAAGTTGGGATTTATAAAAGGTACAGCTGATAGCAATCTGTACACAAAAGAAATTGAAAATGGTTTACTGGTTATAATTATTTTTGTTGATGACATTATCTTTGGAGGAGAAGATGAAGCTAGTGACAAATTTGTTGATGAAATGAAGATTGAATTTGAAATGAGTATGATTGGTGAAATGAAATACTTTTTGGGATTACAAATAACACAAAACAATGATGGTATATTTGTAAGACAGACAAAGTACCTAAATGACTTGTTGAAAATATTTAGAATGGAAGATTGTAAACTAGTTGGAACACCTATGGTGACCAAACATAAGTTATCTAGCACAGATGAGACTCTTGTAGTATAAGAGAAAAAATAAAGATCTATGATTAGAGGATTGTAGTATTTGACTCATACAAGACCTGATATAGCACATTGAGTTGGAATTGTAGCAAGATGTCAAGCTAAACCTAGAGAATCACATTATATAGTAATAAAGAGGATACTAAGATATTTAAGAGGCATAATGGATTGTGGATTATGGTATGAAAATTCTGATGATTTTACCCTATGTGCATATATAGATGCTAATTGGGGAGGCAATGTTGATGATAAGAAAAGCACCAGTGGAGGAGCATTTTTCCTTCTAGGAAAATTAGTTTCTTGGCTAAGCAAGAAGTAGAATTATATCTCACAAAGCACAATAGAAGCAGAATATGTAGGAGTAGCAAAACATTATAACCAAATAATTTGGATGAAGTAGATGCTGAAGGATATTGGAATAAAATTTGTTGAACATGTTGTTATACATTGTGATAACACCATTACAGTTAGTATGTCTAAGAATCATGTATTACATTCTAAGAAAAAGCATATAGAGATTAAGTATCATGTTGCAAGAGAGAAAGTTTTTGAAAAAGAAGTCAGACTTGAGTATGTTGGTACTCAAAAATGCAACATGGGTTTTCAGTACCATGTTAAAATTTTGCAGTTTGAAGCCCTTTAATTGCTTTTCATGCATATGTACCCGACTATCATTGTGAAGCCTATGAGGTGTCCCCAATGTTTAACACACTCCATTCAGTATGTGCATCCATCCTATGATGTTATTTTGTCATTCTGAATCATTTGGTGAAGTCCCATTTTGAGCAAGTGTCAAATTGCACAATTCTGCCTAAGTGTCAAACAAAGTACTATAGCCTAGTTTGCCTTTGAATGTCTTGCGTCTAGAAATGTTTCATGACTTTCCACTTTCAAGATGTTTAGTATGCATATCAATGAACCTATGTTCCAACTTTTGAGTCATTTTGAATCTGTTTGATTAGGTTTCGAACCTCTCAAAGTTAGTAGTTTGTTGTTGTCATGCATTTGTGTAATGATTTAGAATTTTGGAAGGGCCTGTTTGACCAATCATATCTTTGACCCAGTTGACCCTATTGAGAAAATTCCTTTTGCATCAATTTCCAGGGGTCAAATACCCTTTATCTTTCAATTTTTAGACCATGATGAATCTGTTTGTCTAGTTTGACAATCTGATTCCATTTGTAGTTTCTAACAGTTTGATGAAGAACAGTTGCATACTTTAGTCAGAGGCCCTGTTAAGATGATTGTATCTTTTTCCCAAAGATTTATTATAATGTGCTAGTTCTTACATCATGCTATAGACATGGGAATGAGTCACCATGCCAAATTTTAGCTCCCCATGTACCCGTTTAGTCACTTTGCCAGAGCCATTCCATTTATAGATTGTCACTATTCTCTGAGTGTGCATTGTTCAGATTTCCAGTCACATTTTTTTATCATAACTCAACAAATACGAACTGGGTTGGGTTGAATTTCACATATGTTTGAGATGACCATGTGTGTACTGCACAATTTTTTTTTCAAAAAAACATAGTTTGAAAATCAAAAGTTATGGTCCTCTGAGTACTGGCAGCAATAAAAAATCAGCAATGCTTCGTAAAGCTTAGTTCCATATTGCTCCCTATTTTGAATTTTAAAGTATATATTGAATACTCCAAACATATGAAGTAAATCAAAGTCCTAGAAGCTATGCTTTCCTAGGCTTGTGTGTCCACCTTGATTTCCATGCCAACGAGCCCAAAAGAAATTTTGCGGAAAGGGACACATGTCACTTAGTCTCCAAGTCTCTAGATAAGATTAGTCTCCAAGTCTCCAAATGATTATGAGACTTGGAGACTAGTCTCCAAGTCTCTAGATGAGTTAGAATCGAAATCTTCAAATGAAGAAGTCTCAAAGTCTCACAAATCTCCAAGTCTCTAGATAATCGTTCAAAGACTTAGAGACTTAGTCTCCAAGTCTCTAGATGAGATTAGTCTCCAAGTCTCCAAATGTGGATTCAGAGACCTAGAGACTAAAGGCAGTCTCCAAATCTCATAAAGAAAAATAAAGAGAGGAAATGATTATGAGACTTGGAGACTAGTCTCCAAGTCTCCAGATGCAAATTCAGAGATTTAGAGACTAAACGCATTCTCTAAGTCTCTAAATGAAACCGTGGTTAAGGAAATGCTTTAGAGACTTAGAGATTCATGTAGTCTCCAAATCTCTAGATAGACTGAGTTTAAAGGTGAGTTTGTCTAAGCATCTGATGAAATGGTGACAAGTGGCAAGTTCTAGTGGCATGTGTAGATTTTAAAGGTTTGAAAAGATTTAAAAATCATAAGGTTGAAACATTAGAGAAAATTTTGAAATATTTCAATGATAGGGTTGCGCATGGGAAAATGTCTGGGGGATCCATTTTTTGTCCAAATATGATAGTATAATATGTTTTTGGAAACACCAAAAGATGATGGATGTAATGATGGCAATTAGAATTAGATCATATCAAGTTGCTGAGAGTAGTAAGGGCTTTTAATTCGTCACTAGATTTTGTGGATTTTTTTTTTCAAAATTGATTGGATTTGCAGATCCGGCAGAGGAATGAATCAGAATTGCATGCTGATAGAAAAAGAGGGTACAAAGGACTAAATCATATTTCAAGAAAGAGCAAAGGACAAGTTAATCAGATTTCCAGTAGATGAGAAGATTTTATGCAAAAAAGGACAGAGGTTATCAGATTTTGGAGGTGCTCAAGAAGATCATTTTTTTAGAGAAGTGAGAAGAGTAAATGAGATTAGATTTGTAAAATAAATAGGTGTTGGTCAAGTGCAGATTTTAGGGTTTCTCCTTCAGCTATTTATTATCTTCTTTTCTCTATTTTCGTGGTTCCTGTTCCTATTTCTTGAGGGATCCTATGGTTGCTTTGCTATGAGCAGGTCCCTTGATGATGAATGTTAAAAAATACAAGCTTTTTAGAGCAGACTGCTTATTTTGAGTCTGAGTCTTTAAGTAAAGAGTTTTTCTTTGTATGTATTGATACACTTTTCATGAAATACAATACAATTTCTATCCTGTTTTGTTACTATCTCTTGGCTTTGTGTTTGTTCTTGTATGTTTTCATTTTTAAGGCAAATAAAAACATATTGGTTGTTAGGAAATTACTCTAATTGTTTCATGAGTTTCTTTCAAGGAAAGGATTAAATCCTCATGTGCAGTTTTAGATAATGAGCACATCTATTAAGATCTTGATGATAACAATCTAAGATTGAGAAGGTAGTCTATCAGTCATTTTATCTAAATAGACTCTTCTGCCCAAAGGATTAGGCACTGGTCTGATTTTTGTTCATACAACTACATTTTTTTCATCAAGCACAAAATTAAACATTACCATTTCATTTCAGTTTCTAAGTTTATGCACATTGTGAAAGGACTGCATCCAGGTGATCCAGTTCACATTTGGTGATTCCTTAAAGAAAGAATCAAAGGTTAACCTTCCTTGAGTTGAACTCATAAAAAGAAGAAGGATTTATGTCCTTATTTCCATTGTCAATGTTGTTACATTTATAGTTTCTATTGTCAAGCTCTATATCAAGATATTCTCAGCTGTCTATAGAGTGATCTTTTGTTGAAGTGATCTGAAGCCTAAATAGCATGATAGTGAAGACCAAATCCACTAATCAAAAGATTACTTGAACTATAGTAACCTATTCATAGGCAATACCTGCCTAAGTCCTGTGGAGCTGGAAGTAGAAGGAGGATGTTATCCAATCCTCATTAATTAGGCTTTTCTTGCAAACTTGGAGCCCCTTTTAACTGATAATCTAGTCTATAATTTTTCCAAGTTTTACCCTACAAGAAAAATCCCTAAAAAATTGGCAACTCTACTAGGGAATCATGGTAAGTGACAGCAAGTTTAAGATGTCCAATTCCTTGCTTTGTTGAATCATCCCAGGGTTAGGTCCAATTTCAATATAGAGTCAATTCTTTTCAAAATTGTTATATCTTCTCACTAAATGTGAGTGGTGACTCTGGCATCTCTATTTGATCAGTGAATTGTAATGAAAATATTGATATATATATATATGTGATCCTGACAAACAGTCAGTATTCTGTTAAGGTTGTGTTATGTTTGCTAGTTTTAAAGACAGTTCAGATTTGAGGAAAGTTCTTAGTTGTCCTAGTCTAGTCCTCTACAAATAGGTGGCAGCTCTACCAGTGTTTGAAGAGTGATTTGGAGAAGCTTCAGATCAGTGTGTGTGCAACAATCACAACATCTCTAGGTATTTGATTTTCATACTAAATTGTTTCATGAAAATCATGTAAAAAATTATCTCCCTATTCAGTGATTTTAAAGCACTAAGATGGAAGGGAAGAGTTAATGTGTTTTGCATACAAGATTTTGAGTACATTCAGTTGTTGTGTCTTAGTGTATGCAAATAATTTTCCAAGGGGATATGTTAGTTTCACTGTGGATCAAATCTGCGTAATATGTATGCCTGAGTTTGCATATACAAAGTTGTGATTGATTGAAGAAAGAAAGTAAAATGTATTCAGAGTTTTCTCAGCCTTGTGTATCTCCAAATGTTGTCATGTCTCAAAGAGTATCCCAGTCAAGAGATAGAAGAGGTTATAAGTGTTATTCACCTCTAGACTATGAGGGTATTCCTGGTTACCCAAATGTAATGCCCTCAAAAATTAAAATTTTTTTGCCCAAATTCAATGGGGAAAAAGATGAATCGGCTGAAAAGCATTTGAGTATATTCATGGACCTAATTGAGGATTTTGATGTCAACCATGAAGATGTGATTATGAGATTGTTTGTGCAGTCACTGGCAGAAAGTGCTAGGGAGTGGTTTTCATTTCAATCCCACCATTCTATCCATTCTTGGAAGGATTTTGAATCAGCATTCATTGAGACATATGCAGAATTTATTTGTGAGTACAGTCTATTAGTTGATCTTATTGGCATCATCATAGAAGAAAATGATTTAGTTAATGATTTCATTCTTAGATTTGGGAAAGCATTAAGAATAATTCTTGAGAAATGTAGGCCACATGATGCTTTGTCCTTAGTCATTTACTTGGCTGCATTTGATAGTAAAATGGGTTATTTGTTGAGAGACAAGGAACCACATTGTCTTCATCATGCTTTTCAACTGGCATCACCTATAGAAAGAATGAAAAGGTTCTGATTTCTAAAGCTCCATGGTGCTAAGAATAGAGGATTACATTAGATGGCTTTCCCAAGTGTTGATACTAATTCAATGATTCAAATGAGTAGTTAAAGTCAAGATGAATGTTATGATCCAGTCAGTGTTATGTCAACAAATGGAAATCAGATTGGGCCTTCAAAATTGTTTCAAAATTTTGATCCTAATATTGTTTGTAATTCTCATAGTCAGTCCTAGGTTCAGAGTAATGATTAGTCAATTGATTTGGGGGAAAATGAATTCTCAGTGATGACAGTACAAGAGCAGCAATATGATGATGTTGTAATTGCTAAAAATGATGATTACTTGAGAAATCTTGCAAGAGATCTTTGTAACCACTTATCTGATAAACATATTGATTCTTATGAGACAAAATTGATGCCTTCTCTTTCTCATTTGTAGCAAGAGGTTTGTTATTTAAATGGTTTTCATTTTTCAGATTTAGAGACATTGGATGTTTGTGAAAGTGATAGTGTCAAGTCTGAGATACATTCAATTTATGATGATGAGCCAGTGTCAGCATTTCCAAACTCTTCCATTAACTTGGCAAGTTCTGAATATGAAAATGAAAGTTGTTTAAGTGATGGCATGACTAAGAGTGTTCACGTAGATTTTCTTTTAGATTTGTGTGAACCGGTTTATGAAGGTTTTTAGGAAGGTTTCTCTATTTGTTTGGACACTGACTTTGATTCTTCACCAAAAATAGAAATCAACTTATTTGATGTTGACATTGATGTCTGTGATATTGTTAATAAAATTGAGGCAATGTCTTGTCAAACTGAGATTAGCATTGCTAACAGTGCTCCTTATGACAGTGATGTGTGTTTGGAAAACATGTGTCAGGATGAGGATATATGTAATGGATTGTTGATTGATCTATTTATGCCATGTTTTGAAATGCTTGATGAAGAAATGGATGATGTTTTAGGTCCAACAAATGATTCCCTTTTTCAGCCAGAGGTATGTGTGTTCCTTCAAGAATTTGATGAAATGAATAAAGATTTTAAATTTCCAAAAGAGGCTAAAAAGAATTAAGAAGAATGCATGAATTATCAAGCAAATTTTGAATCTTTTATTTTCCTGATTCAGCATGTTAATGTTTTTCAAAATGAGTTAGATTTGGAGCCACAAGTTGTGGTTAAATTTGATTTGTTTGAGCATTGACATGATGTACAAGAGGTTGAGTTTCAGAACTTTTATTTTGATGTTCAAGTCATCTTTGAAGATAGGCAGCATATGTCCAACTGTATATTTAAATCAGAATGTTTTCTTCCTCAACTGATTAAGAGTTTTGAAGGGTGTGACATTTCTATGTTGCACATTGATCAGTATTTTCATATTTTTAGTGACTTTCAAGTGCTTCATGATAGACAAGATACTAATTATTTTCTTTATGGTATGCTGAAATTGTATGTCAGTATGTTAGGTCTTGTCAGCAAAAGAAGTGTTTTCAAGTTACCTTGGATTCGTGCAAATGAGAATCAAACATTTGACAGAGGTAAATGATGATCCCAATTTTGTGATTGTTCCTTTTTGTAAATAAGGTGATCCATTGTACAGTTTCTTTGCTTTCAGTTGTGTGTTTTCTTTCAGTAGAGGTTCTCAGTTTTTGAGAAGAGATGTTAGGATGGAAAGGTGAATTGATAAGAAAGAGATAAAGTTTGATTTGAAGTTTTAGGGTGGTTGAATTCAACCATGAGATTCTAAAATTTCTTTGCATGCCTACATGGGGCATACGTCCACAGTCAGAGCCACTGTTGGTACTAAAAAATGCAACATGGGTTTTGAGTACCATGTTAAAATTTTGTAGTTTGAAGCCCTTTAATTACTTTTCATGCATATGTACCCGAATATCATTTTGAAGCCTATGAGGCTTCCTAGGTGTTTAAAACACTCCATTTAGTATGTGCATGCATCCTATGATTTTATTTTGTCATCCTGAATCATTTGGTGAAGTCCCATTTTGAGCAAGTGTCAAATTGCACAATTCTGCCTAAGTGTCAAACATAGTACTATAGCCCAGTTTGCCATTGAATGTCCTTCATCCAGGAATGTTTCATGACTCACCACTTTGAGGATGTTTAGTATGCATATCAAAGAACCTATGTTCCAACTTTAAAGTCATTTTGAATCAGTTTGATTAGGTTCCAAACCTCTCAAAGTTGGTAGCTTGTTGTTGTCATGCATTTCTGTAATGAATCAAAATTTTGGAAGGGCCTGTTTGACCAATCATATCTTTGACCCAGTTGACCCTATTGAGAAAATTATTTTTGCATCATTTTCCAAGGGTCAAATACCCTTTATGTTGCAATTTTCAGATAGTGATGAATCTGTTTGTCTAGTTTGCCAATCTGATTCCATTTGTAGTTTCTAATAGTTTGATGAAGGACAGTTGCATACTTTAGTCAGGGGCCCTATTTGGATGATTGTATCTTTATACTAAAGATTGATTGTAATGTGCCAAACCTAGAACACCAATTTCTTCTTTAAGGCTTACAATCTTAATAGCCCTTCCAACCCTGATTTTTGGACTTTTCTCAAAATTTTCTCAAACTCCAAAGGGACTTCTACACATTTATAAGTACCCTTTTGGAAACTCTAAAGGATCCCAAAATATTTTTGGGTGAACTTAATCCAGCACCCCCAAACCCCAATTTGTCACCTAGGTCTAATTAGCTAGATTAGTCTAGGGCTCCAAAGAGGAATGGACTAGGTGGGTTCCCAAGACCCCAAAAAATTATGGCTATCATAATCAACCTTAAAAAACAAAAAATAAACTCTCCAACACTTTACAAGTGCCTATTCGTTAGACTGTCTCCACTTTGGCTTATCAACCTAGTCAAGCACATGGTCTTGCTTGACATAGGGCCTGCATGAAAATTCACCTACCCTTAACCAAACACCTCCAACTCCTAGAATCATTAAGCTAGGCCTCCTATCTTGCATATCTCTTAGTTTGAGAGGATTCCACTAGTGGATTTGCAAGCTAGGTTGACATTTGTGCAAGACCCTAGAAATCAGGGCTATTCAGGACCCCTAATACCAAAATTGATATAACTAGCGAACAAAAACTCCAAATTAATTCAAACCAAAACAAATATCTTATAAATTCACACCTTTAACAATATAAAACACTAAATAATCATTTTTTGACTGTATGGAACCGTACCAATCTCTGAAAGACATAGATTTCTAGATATTAACGGTTTTTCTTCATTAATCTTCAAGCTAGCGTACAATATGATCTCCCTCTCTCTGGTTTGGATCATTTTTGAAATGTTTATAGCCATTTTTGGCCATTGGAGCCACCAAATGGTTGTTGGAAGTGAATTACCAACTTTTACAACTTACCGAGCAACTTTGAAAAAGATGTCATGCAACTTTAAAAGTTGTCAAAGCAACTTTTGCGATTTTCCTTAAGCACTAAACTCAATGAGGTCTAAATGACTCAAAACCTTAAAAATAGGCCTATACCAACCTAAAATACCCTTAAAACATTAAAGGACTGAAAATATGACTCTTTGGTCTCATTTGGTCACTTGGCTTATAATTATACCATAGTCCCAATGAACATTACAATGAGTCCTTATTACAAGTATGGATCAAACCTCTTTTCAAACTTCTCTAACCTATCTAGAAACACCTAAAGCATGCCTTGGAGTCATAGTTCCCTACACCAACTAAGCTCACTTTAGAAGAGTAACCATAATAGTAACATGTTACAAAGTGGTTTTTCCCAAATTGGGCTTCCACTATAAATCCTGGTGTGAATACTTATGTGAATTTTTTGGTTTGAACATTTCTATGTTTTCCAACTTAGATACTATTGGATAAGTGGACTGTAATGTTATATGTTTCTATTATACAATCAATGATAACTGAGTAGTTGTTGCTTATTGAATCTGATTTGTTGAAGATTTTTAAAGTTTTTTTTTATACATCTGGACCTAAGAACAATTGATTCAACCCCCCACCTCCTCTTTGTTGTTCTAAATGATATTAACATCTATGACTTTGTCTAGACCATATTAGTATATGTCTTGAAACATGTCTCTCAAAATGTCAAACATATAACAAAGGAATGTATAAGTCTTAAAACAAAGACACAATGCATATCCTAAACTAGGGAGTCATCAAAATGCATATTAATAGTTTGAACCTTTAAATTAGTGTCCTAATCATTCCCTGGAGGTGAAGAAGAAACTAACCCTAAAAATTTATGTTAGGAATGAATACTGAATATATCCTATGGGAGAGTATTAGAAGTCATTTTGTAGCAATTGTTGCCACATTCATGACTGTGATTGTCATTGATGTTAACACGATGATCTACAAAAGATTAGTAGAGAAGAAGACAATGTTTGAGTTAGCGCACTTGGGATATTGAAGATGAAGCTATGAGATGTTGAGGAATTATTCTATGATTTTTTATAAGATCATGGTTAAGAGCATAGATAGTAATTCTTTTATTCATGGAAGTTATGAGCATTTTAGTGGAAGAAATATTTAGGTAGTGTTCCTGAGTAGTAGTTTATGGAAATTGGATGATATCTCCTAATCAGGATGTAATCTGGCTATGCATAGTTATAGACCAGTTGAAGACATGTTGATAGTGTCATGGATGATAGTACAAGATCTAAGGTCACATGAGTGAAGAATTATAGTGACTGGAAGCTGATAGTTTTGTGTAATTTTTATTTAATGTGTGGAAAATTTTATTTTGTAATTTGTATGCCGACTCATTTGTAATTACTTGAGTGTGGTATGAAGGAAGGAATATTTTCCTCAATTTAAATGTGTAATGTAGTAATGAAGTGTGATGAATGTAAGTGAGATTGTGAAAGAGGATATACGAAGTACTAAGATCTGGTATTGAGATCTGAAGAAGGAATTGGTGCAATTTGGCATAGTTAGAGAAGTAGTATTGGATTGTTGAGGTTAGTAATCTTTTGGTATTATTATATTGAGTAATACAAAGATTAGTTGGATAGTGAATTAAGTGATCTTACCCTGAAGCTTTTTGGGCAGTGGGTCCTTTTTTCTTCCCTAACTCCTAACAGAGTTAGAATCTTTTAATAGGGATTCAAAATCTCCTAATAGGGATTCATATGTATTGAATGTATTTCATAAGAATCCTAATGGAGTCCATCCTTTCACAATGAATATTCATATTAGTTCATCTTTTGTAGGAATCATTCCCACCAAGGTTTACTCTTTGATCAAGAGGTTCCCTAGTCAACATATCTTGTGTCATTGTGTTATTATGTATGAATATCTTTCTATGGTTGTTTTCTATATTGCTTACATGGTTAAAATCTATTGAAGTTGATAAATGTTATAGTTATTTGATAACTGATTCACCCCTCCCCCTTAGTTGTCTTGGTGGACTTTACATTCTAACAATTGGTATCAGAGTGGAAGGTCCTTGATAGAAAAGTTTAACTACTTAAGGAGATCCATGGTGAATTTGAGGAAAGAAAGCCCTAAGTTTGATGGAGTAAATTTTGACAGCTAGAAAGAAAAGATGAAGACACACCTACTTTGTTTAGGACCAGGTTATTGGTTGATTATAAAGAATGAGAAGACTATCATTGATGAGGATAATATTGAAACATGTACTAATGAGGAATGAAATCTATTCATGTGTAGCATACTTTCTATCAAAGCACTTTTGTCAGCCCTTCTAGAGAATGAGTACAATCATGTAAAATATTTGAAAATATCTCATGAAATTTGGTTAGCTTTACACTCTACTTTTGAAGGTGATGAACATGCAAAGAAATTTAGATTACATAATTGGATATATGTATTTGAAGATATAAGAATGATTGAAGATGAATCTGTTAGAAGCTATAATGGTAGAATGTTAGAGATTGTTGTAGGTATAAAATATTGTGGAGGAACTGTTAGTGCTCAAATTTGTAGATTATCAAATACTCATATAATCCCAATGGACATAATCTAGAAAAATGCAAACACTAAGGTATTAAGGTTAGAAAACCTTCTTCACTTCGAGTATGAATACTTAGGTGGGTGTACCTATATCAATTCACTATTTGATTGAGCTCTGAATTGTGAAGTAGCTCCTTCACTGCTCTGTCCTTGCTTCCAAACTCAACTTAATAAGATGAGAGAACTCTAAGTATGGCCCACATTATCCTGATACACAATATTATGATAGAAATCATGAAAGCAGCAACATGAAACAATGGTTTAAGGATATTCATCCTTCTTTTTAGAGTTGAACTCAAGGAAGGCTAACCTCATTTAGTGCTTCTGCAAAGCATTAAAAAACACATCTATGAACTTGTCATAGAATGATTCAGATTATGATTGTACAAGTAAAGTAAAATGAAATAGTTATTTATATCTTGGGTGGTAAATCAGTTTAAATGGATCCAAAACCAGTGCCTTATCCCCTTGGGTGATAGAGTCAAACCCTACCACTGCATATAACTATCAAACAAGTACACTGAAACTCAAATGACATGCTGAACATACCATCCTTTTAATTCCTACTACTGCCATCAAATTCATACATGGATTATTTGTTCCCAAAGATCTACCATAAGATTTTACTCTTTCCTTGGAAGAAACTTAAGCTCAACCCCTATATTCACCTTGTGAATAATGCATTTAAGAAGCCTTGCAATTTAAATACATAAGAAAAATAAAACATTCCATATATAAAGACAACAAAATAGTAGTAACCGAGCTCCAATATTTTGTATTAATGGTCAAAATGCATTGATACAGTATCCTCTCACTTTTAGAAAAATAAGGATTTGTATTCAGAACCTTTCTTACAGAGTATTTTCAACCACCATTCAAATGAGAAAAAACTTTCTATATATACTAATCAGCCATCTTGGAATCCTTGAAATGATGCAAAAAGCTTCAGATGGCTGTTAAAAGATCTTGCACTAAAAACAAGATTACAAATTGAAAAAAATGTTTGCAACAACAGATTACAAATATCTATTTCCAACAATTTTGTAGGTGGTAACTTTGTCTAAGGGTATTTCAGAGCAGTTGCTAAATTTTTTGCATGAATGATGACTACCATTATAGGCTAACCTACATCATCCTTTGCTTGGACATGCTCTCCCTCAAAATCTAGATCAAGTGTCAAGTGCATTCTATTCTTCTTCCTCCTTTTCTTGTTGCAAATCCTCAAAATGGATTGTTAGGATTAGTGCCAAAATCTTGTAAGAGCTCCCAAGGGTAGTTCAACTTTGGCCAGGTGTCATGTCCGTGCCTATGATAACTACTTAACATCTTTGTCCTTATTTACTTTGATCTTCAATGGTTTGGAGCACTAACACCTGCCACTTCTTCATTTGATGCCTTTTCTTCTGAACCTTTTGAAAGATATGTTGATTCCCAAGTCATGTAGGTTTCTTCACTTGGCCAATGAAAGGCAAGGACCTCATCTCTCCTTGGTGATAATTTTTCCCACTCAGCAACCAGCTAGTGAACCTCTAATATTACATTGGCAAAGTGTATCCTAGCATCTTGAAGGAGTTCAACAAATTGTATGAATGGGGTATTATCATCTGTACATAAAATGGAATCTACTTTAGACAATACTTGTCTATTTATTTTCTCCATCCATTGATCTTTATCTTTGATTACCCCATCTACCTTAATAAGACCAGGAATAATATGGAAATCATCCTGGAAATATCTTTCCCTTAAGATTTTTGACCTTCTTCTTATACTCCCCCTATTTACCTCAAAGTCAAAAAGACCCTTAACAAACCTGTAAGTGTTTGTTAGCTCAATATTCACAATACATTTATCCTTATTTTGATCAAAAAATGACCTTAGACTATCTTTTCTTGAAGACCATCTTTCCAAAATCGTGTCCACAGTAGCCTCCTCTTGATGAAAAAATGCTAAGATGTCTACCAATTGTTTTGCAGATTTATATATTTATTTAGGCCTCACCTTTGCAACAAAATGTGAAACAACATCTTTTATCTTCTTATCTAGCCTATTACAAAGGCAAAGATAAGTGAATTACAAAGGTCTATAGTAGTATAAGAAGCAACAAAGATATATCCATCATAGAAGGTGATCAATACATCAAAGAATCTCAATCAGAAAGTACAGTTGTAAGTAAGAGATCTACTGTTTCATCCTAGAAGGTGAATTAGCTTAAAATCCTTTAACAGGGTAGACTTAACAGTCTTTGTAAAATCTCTTAATCGAGTGCATACTTCATTGTATATTTGTAAATCCTTTAACAAGGTGGACCTAGCAGTCCTTATTGCTCCTAATAAGGTAGATCATCAGAAGTGATCATTGTAAGCCTTAACCACCAAACTTTATACAATAGTATAGAAGTTTAGTGGGTATCATTCCCACCCCATTTTTACTTTCTATTTGGAAGGTTTTTGGGTCACCAAATCTTTGTGCTCAAAGTGTTATGAATGTTTTATTCTTTTACTCATGCATGCAGTTAGCTTATTGATCTAAATGTTATTTGAAATATGGTTAAGCTCTGAATTTGTTAAAAGTTTTGAATTTACTGATTCACCCCTCCCCTCTTAGTACCTTGGCTAGTCTTGAATATTTCCAACAATTGGTATCAGAGCTTTGTGGTTCTCAGGATAAAGCTTGACAGCTTAAGAAAATATTTAGGACAATGGAGATATTTAGACTTAACAAAGTAATTGAGAATGAAAAGCTAGATCTGGAAATGGCCATAACTCAACTCAAGGAAGCAAAAGAGCATCTTTCCCAATCCCTAAAAAGAAGGAAGGAACTTGTAAATCAGATGAATGACCACCAGTATGTTGAAGAAAAGATTGAAGACTTTTTCCCTTGAAGCAGCTCAGATGAAGCAAAAAATGCAATCAAAGAACTTCTAGAAAAGAGTGGATCTCTGCAAGAAGAGGTAAGAAAATTGAAAAGAGAATAGGAAATTCAGTCAACAATATTTTGTGAAATCTTGGAACAAAGAAAAAAGATGAAAGATGAAATAGATGGAAAGAACAATGAAATCCAGAATCAAACCCTTCAGCTAGAAAACCTTATTGATCAAGTCTCCAATGCAAATGAAGAAATCTTGACTCTGAGATCAAAAATGAAAAATAAGAGAGGAACTAAGATCTGAAAAGAAAATCAATTTAAGATTAATGAATGATCTAGATACTGAAAGACAAATCAATCAGAGAATGTTGAAATCTCAAGAAGATATGAATCAGGTGTATGAATGAAACCTTCATAAGAAAAAATGAAAAGTAGGACTTGGATACAAAGAGGAAGGTGAATCCTCCAAACAAGGTACTCAAAAGAATCAAAAACCCACTTGTAATCACAGTGGCAAAATTGGTCATACTTCAAACAAATGTTGGAGCAATGGAAAAGCTAAATTCAATGGAAAATGCTACAATTGCAATCAGCATGGTCATAAAGCAAATGAATGCAATGAGAAACCAAGATTTAAAGGAAAATGTCACAAATGTAGCAAACAAGGTCACAAGGCATCATAATGCAGAACTAAATCACCCAATCCAGAAGAACAAATTATGAAAGCAATATTTGGTTGGGATTACAAGACTTGGTGTAGATGTCATTACTGTGGAGAATATGGACACATTGGCATGAATTGTGTAAGGCATCACTTGAGAAAAAGAGAAACCACCATAAGATGTTATAAATGCACTAAGCTTGGTCACATAGCTAAAAATTGCATGAATCTAGGAAAAGTTGAAGATGAAAAGAAAGAAAAATTAGATAGCATCAAGAAGTAGATGAGACAATAGTGGATTCCTAAACCTACCGAGAAAACCAGTCCAAGTAATGAAGTCACTCATGAAGAGAGAGGCTCTATGAATTCTAAGTCTCCAAGAAAGCACTAGAACTGTATCTTCATAGGCATATTCCAAACAGTTCTAGAAATAAAAGGAAGAAAGATCCAAATAAGTATGCAAGATACAAGAGGATCATACGAAGGTCAGTATCAGTTACCACTGAGCAAGGTCGGGAGTAACCTAATTTCATTTGGCTATCAAGAAAAGTCAGAGCAGTATGAATTCATATGTTCTCTGAGTTGTGGAATCTTCACCGAGCAATTAATGCATAGTGGATGACAGTCTGTCAAATTCAATACCCTAATTCCTATGGAGCATTAATGAAAATTTTTTAACAAAAATCATGAAATCAAGTTCATTCTTTACCGTGAATATCAGCATATTGAGCAGAGAAATTTCTAGTGCGATGAAGAGATTCGAAGAAAAATTTTGCAGAAGAAATTTCTTCAAAGAATTTTTCCTTTTCTACCGAGCTACCATGGCATCATCTAGCACCAAAGTAAAGAAAGGATTGAAAATTTTAGCTCAAGGAGAATGGAAAGTGTCAGATTTCAAACTCATGCTCATGATTGTAGAAACCCTAGACCCGAGTGGAGCTCAATCACCTATTTCTCCAAAGGTACTTCTTGTAAATGACATTTGTAGTCATTTTAAAGGTACAATTCAAGAGCTTGGAACCCTAGAGATAGATGTTGTTTGTGATGAACTGTGCATTAATGGTGTTCTCAAACCAGAACATAAAAATTTGGAAGATAAGGGTCTAACACATATCACTATAATGTTCCCTATCTAATTTTAGGTTCTTCCGAACTGATTTCTTTAATTTTAGGAAACTTCCCACTAGAACCACAGTCATTAGATCTGATGTATATAATGAAGTGTATTTGAGATATGTACTTGTATATATGAGATACCCAAATATGTTGATAAAATTGCAAATATGTTAAGGATGATATGGTTTACTCTTCTTTTTGTTTATAAGTCTAGATATGAAATAAGGGTTAGAAGAATGTCTAATTGGAATGTTGTTTCTTTGATCATTCCTCAATCACTTACACTAATGATTAATTCACTACTACTAAGTTATCTTGATGGATCTGATCGGTAACCATATAATGCCTTGTCTGATTCTTCTTATGAACTTGCAATGATGCTTCTCTTCCTAATTTTGAACTTGACATATATATGTTATCAGTTTGACATCGGGACCATTGTTCCACATTGTGATTTAAAGAGTATATGTATAGAAGATAAAGTTAATCACTGATGATCCTTCGGTGTGATAAATTCTCCTTCATTCTTCCAATCTAATGAGTTTCCAAATTATATATATATATATATATATATATATATATATATATTATATATATATATATATATATATATATATATAGACCTTCTCCAATATTATCTCTTTTTCGTCCCTTAACATTTATTTGTTTTAGCATATATGTCGTGTGGCAAAACTATTGTCCGTATTTAAATATGATTCAACACACACACTGGTTTTAACACTGATGCTGCCCTTTCTTATTTGTTGACTGTGATCTCCTCTACTAATGCTGACTGTGCCGCTTCTTCCGATTGTATTCTTTCGTCCATGTTATTATCTCCATTCTCTGATGATACCCATTTTCTCTGTAGTTCTCTTTTTTTATATCCGATGAACCCATATAAGGCATCGCTTGACTTTTACAATATTAAAGTCACGACTACTAATAAAGATTTTTATTATTAATTTTATTATTTTAATTGTTAATTTTTTATAATGATTATCATTTACTATTTATATTTTAATATGATTATTGGGATATTTATTAAAATGTAATAATATTAAATTCTTATTCATATATTTATATATATTTGAAATTCGATATATATATATTAAAGTATTAATTTTATAATTTGATTTTATCAGCATAATTATAATTATATTTTATTTTTATTTATTAATAATATAATATTATTAATAATACATTCTTCCATAATAGTAATTTAATTAATTATATATTATAATGTATTATTATTTATTTTATTTCATTAACATAATTTAATTATATATTTTCTCATTACTTAATTATTTAACCTTATATTTAATTTCTATTATCAGTAAATTATGCTCTGGAAAGGGGACATTACAGTCCGCCCTTCCCAAAATTGCTTGCCCTCAAGCAATTCAACCTCCTGTGTGAGTGGTGACTTGCTATGTCGATATCGAATCCAATGATCCTGAAATGACAATCTCAACTTAAGGTTAGAACTGCAATACATTCATAAATATAACTTTATCAACTTAAAAATATTTCATCATATTATTCAATCTAAGAACAATAAAAAATATAAAACTTATCTTGATTTGTTTTAGTACTTATGTTCTCCTCCACTCCATTAGTGTCGCTTTGCCCACAGAATGTCATAATCAAGTTTTGACACTCACTAAGAATTCCTCTTGACCAAACTTTGACGTTCACCAAGAATGACCTCTGCCAAAAATGGCAGCGCTCACCAAGAACTGCCCTCTGCCAAGCATGGTGACTCTCACTAAGAAAGATCTCTACCAAGAATGGCGGCGCTCACCAAGAATGCCCTCTGCCAAGCATGGTGATGCTCACCAAGAACGCCCTCTGCCAAGAATGGTGATGCTCACTAAGAGCACCCTCTACCAAGCATGGTGACATTCACTAAGAATGCCCTCTATGGCCGACAATTACTAGCAATGCCCTCTATGACCGACATTCATTAAGAATGCCCTCTATGGTTGACATTTACTAGCGAAATCCCTCTATGGCCGACATTCATCAAGAATGCCCTCTATGGCTGACATTCACTAGCAAAGCCCTCTATGGCCGACATTCATCAAGAATGCCCTCTATAGCCGACATTTACTAGGAATGCCCTCTATGGCCGATATTCACTAGGAGTGCCCTCTATGACCGACATTCATCAAGAATGCCCTCTGTGGTTGACATTCACTAGGAATACCCTCTATGGCCAACATTCATTAAGAATGCCCTCTATGGCCGACATTCACTAGTAATGCCCTTTATGGCCGACATTCATCAGGAATGCCCTCTATGGCCGACATTTACTAGGAATTCCCTCTACCAAGAATATCTTGGATCTCTGGATTCCTTTTAGGAATCTCGACATTCATCATGAATGCCCTCTACCAATAAAATCTTGGATCTCTGGTTTCTCATTCACTAGGAATGTTCTTTTAATTCTGCTATAAGTTTTTCCATAAAAATCTCTTTACTATTTTGCTATAATGAAGTTCTTTATGCTCTCTTAACCCTGCTTAAAATTTGATCACATTTCTACCATAATATGATTCATCATGTTCTCTCTTAATGTCTTCTATAACTCTCCTTCCAATTATGTTTTTCAATCCCTTGTATGCAGATTCAAGTTATTTTCCTCAATCTTACTTCTCATCCTCTCTTATTCGATCATTCCCTGTTTATCTTTTACCCTGCAGGATGGCAGGATCATGCTCTGATACCACTATAATGGTCCCTATCTGATTTTAGGTTCTTTCAAACTGATTTCTTTAATTTTAGGAAACTTCCCACTAGAACCACAGCCATTAGATCTGACGTATATAATGAAGTGTATTTGAGATATGTACTTGTATATATGAGATATCCAAATATGTTGATAGAATTGAAAATATGTTAAGGATGATATGGTTTACTCTTCTTTTTGTTTATAAGTCTAGATATGAAATAAGGGTTAGAAGAATGTCTAATTGGAATGTTGTTTCTTTGATCATTCCTCAATCGCTTACACTAATGATTAATTCACTACTACTAAGTTATCTTGATGGATCTGATCGGTAACCATATAATGCCTTGTCTGATTCTTCTTATGAACTTGCAATGATGCTTCTCTTCCTAATTTTGAACTTGACATATATATGTTATCAGTTTGACATCAGGACCATTGTTCCACATTGTGATTTAAAGAGTATATGTATAGAAGATAAAGTTAATCGCTGATGATCCTTCGGTGTGATAAATTCTCCTTCATTCTTCCAACCTAATGAGTTTCCAAATTATATATATATATATATATATATATATATATATACATATATATATATATATATATATATATGTATATATATATATATATATGTATATATATATATATATACATATATATATATATATATATACATATATATATATATATATATATATGTATATATATATATATATATATGTATATATATATCTATATATATATATATATATATGTATATATATATATATATATATATATATGTATATATATATATATATATATAGACCTTCTCCAATATTATCTCTTTTTCGTCCCTTAACATTTATTTGTTTTAGCATATATGTCAGGTGGCAAAACTACTATCGGTATTTAAATATGATTCAATGCACACACTGGTTTTAACACTGACACTGCCCTTTCTTATTTGCTGACTGTGATCTCCTCTGCTAATGCTGACTGTGCCGCTTCTTCCGATTGTATTCTTCCGTCCATGTTATTATCTCCATTCTTTGATGATACCCATTTTCTCTGTAGTTCTCTTTTTTTATATCTGATGAACCCATATAAGGCGTCGCTTGACTTTTGCAATATTAAAGTCACGACTACTAATAAAGATTTTTATTATTAATTTTATTATTTTAATTGTTAATTTTTTATAATGATTATCATTTACTATTTATATTTTAATATGATTATTGGGATATTTATTAAAATGTAATAATATTAAATTCTTATTCATATATTTATATATATTTGAAATTCTATATATATATATTAAAGTATTAATTTTTATAATTTGATTTTATCAGCGTAATTATAATTATATTTTATTTTTATTTATTAATAATATAATATTATTAATAATACATTCTTCCATAATAGTAATTTAATTAATTATATTATAATGTATTATTATTTATTTTATTTCATTAACATAATTTAATTATATATTTTCTCATTACTTAATTATTTAAATATTTAATTATTTAACCTTATATTTAATTTCTATTATCAGTAAATTATGCTCTGGAAAGGGGACATTACAATCACCCACTTGCCTCAGAGTTTCTAGATAAAATGGATTAGATATATCCTAAGCTGAGTGCATGAAGGTAAAATTTGGCTTAAGCAACCAATGGAAATATCAAAGAAGATGATTCACTGAATCACTGGTCTTGCCATGCTTGCCAAGGCTAAATCTACAAAAACCCTAGGTCGGGTAGAGTTGGAAAAGAAAACCCTAGCCAAATGGGACAGTAGAGGTATGCGAATAAACAATATTACCAATGTAGAACTAAAATTTGGCACATATGTCATAGCTCACAAGATATACAGTTCAAGTTGGTAGAATAGTGTTCCGTGTGAAGCAGTTGACTTAGCTTATAAAATTGTGAAGAACAATCTATCATTTGACCTAGCAGATTTATTGTTGAAACAGTTCAACAAGAATATGGAGAGCATCCAAACCTCAAAGAACAATCCATGTAAGTTTGGTTCACTTTTTGTTTGTTTATTTTTCTATGCTCAAAAGTTTTTCCCATCAAAAGGCATGATAAAATGGAGAAAGGATGTGCCTGTCCTTTATCAGATAAATGAGTACATTGTAGAAATGGGTGATAATTTTGTAAGCATAATGGATAACTATTTTGAATCTTTTAAGGAAAAGATGAATAACAGATTCTAGATTCCACTAAAGTTGGTGGAAGATTATAAAGATGATGTTTGTTTCATGGTTGATTGTGATAGAGTATACATTCAGGCAGTACGGCCTAGGATTGTATGGGTGAAACCTCTTCCTTATGAGGTAAACACTAATGAGACAAAGGATATAATTGAAGCCCTAGTAAATCAACTTGTTGATCCAAAGGCTCCATACTTTGGAACATATGATGAAGCTAAGGTAAGAATTGAGCTAAGCATAAAACTTCAACAGGTGGTTAACAAAGGTAGAAAGAGGATGGCCAAGATGCAATCTAGTACACCTCTAATGTTAATAGAGGGAAAGGGAGAGGATATTGTAGAAGAAGAAGAAAAATATGAGAGTAAAGAAGAACAAGTGCTTGTAAAGAAGAAAGGAAAGGCAACTATCACCAAGGAAACCGAGCAACCCACTACAGTATTCACAAGGGAAAGATCAAGGGACAAGACAGTTAAAGTCAAAGATGATATAGTACTCAAAAGGCCTCCTCCCTTATTTGAACAAAAGATTAAGGATTTGAGAAAATGATCTCGAATTTTAAATTTCAAATCTCTCAAATATGAAATAAGATCAGAGGCAGAGTAGAAGGAAATTGAAGATGTTGTTATTGAGAAAATGGGAAAATGGAAGTACTCACCTGATGATATGGCTTCTCAAATTCTAGGTGTTCTATTGGATAAAGTTAAGTTGAGATGGTCCAATGCAAGGCAAACTGTCAAGGACATATATGCTCAAACCTTAAGGCAATTGATGCCAAGTTTGAAAAATGCTGAAAATGAGCGTAAGATGACACTAAAATTTAACAATTGTTTGATTTTGATCAAGGATATAGAGTCAGTTATGAAGAGTGAAAACTCTACTTGGAAAAACATCTATCATCTTCACAAACTAAGTGTTGAAACCATGATAATAAAAGATATTGAAGATGACAATGATGAAGAAGAAGAAGAAGTAGTTCAGATTGATAATGTTGAGATAGAAGAAGAGGAAGAAGCTACCGAGGAAGCTATGAAGAGTGTTGAGGAAGATGATCTAGTTCAGAGAGCTGCAGAGGTAATTGCCTCACTTCCTCACTCTCCAATAAAAATTTCTACATCTAGCTCGGAGATAACTTCAAGTGTGATTGTGACAACTCCCTCAAATACATCAAATATCCAATCATCACTAGCACAGCTCAATGTATTAATGACAGAAGTGGCTACCACTTCATCGACCGAGCTTCAGCCTCCTTCCACCAAGTTGCAATCTCCAGCACCATCTTCAGTACCTTCTTCAATTTTGAGTTTTTCAACAGCAAGTACTTCAGTTTTGGATACCTTAGTAAGTACTTTAGATTCTACAGCTGTAAATACTTTAGTTTTTGGTTTATCAAGTATTCCAGTTAGCATTCCATCAGTTGAAAGTTTATCAATTTTCATTACAAGTTCTACTATGTCTACAATAATTTCTACTACAAAGGCATTAAGTATAAAGACTCAATCGAGTACAAAATTTTTGAGTAAGAGTGTAGTAGAAGATATAGATTTAGATGAGGAGATAGAAATTCCTCAACTAGATTTTGCAAACCTCACAGCAAACCAAATGCAAACAGTTGGTGAACTCCTCCAGAAGAAAGAAAAGAAGAATAAACTAAAAGAAGAAAGAGATAAGGAATATAAGATCATTGAGGATGCCAATAATATTTTGACAGAATCAATAGGTGTTAAGGTTGATTCCTCTCAACACATTTTGTTATAGTTGGTAGAAGTGTTAACAAGTTCAATGAGGATTCTTCTGGTTCAGATAAGTTGCTTGAGAAGGATGAGAAGAAGTTTGATAATAAAGTGCTTGAGCACATTGCTTAGCAAATAGCTATCAATCAGGCAGCATTATCTTTAGTTTTGACTAGCATTGAGTCCTCCTATTCCAAGGTAACATCATTTTTTGTCAAAGTATGTAATGTTGCCAAGTTATCAAAGGAGATTAAAGACAAAATACATAAGATTGATGAGGATCTGAAGATCAGTGCATAGAAGTTGCAACTTGAACCTAGTTCAAGCTCTGCACATCATATGACAATCAGATTCCTATTTGATAAGTAGTCAGAGTTATTGAGAGAAGATGCAAGGACTAGGTCAACATTGATAGATATTCAGAACATGATCCTTCCCATCATGGATACAATGCAGAAGAATATTGCCCACTCAAAAACATTGATCCATGACAATCAGTTTTCAATTGCAGATCACATGATTGAACTCTTTGCAGAAGTCCAAGTTGCACTCCATACATGCAAGATTCTGCAAGAGAATTGGGATAGAAATTTGGCACTAATTGGAAAGGTAAATTTTGATTTTCTCTCACACTTTGGCATCTCCATGTAAAATATTTGTATATACACCTTTGGCATTATTGTCAAAAAGAGGGAGAGAGTATATAAGATATATGAGATATGAAAGGGGGAGAAAGTATATGAGAGAAATAGGAAATATGAGTATGAGGTGAAATAAGATATTTGTATATATATTGTATGGGGGAGACATGAAATGTATATATAGTAGTATGAAAAATCAAAAGTAGTATCAGCATGATTATGTATATAAGTTTTGGGAAATAAGTGTTTTTGTCACTAATGCCAAAGGGGGAGATTGTTGGCATTAAGTATGTTTGTCATTAGTTGCAACACTTATTTAGACTCTGTGTGTTTACTGAGCTTCACAGTGCTTACCGAGTTATCATTACTAAGTGATGAGTAGAATAGTGTTTACCGAGCTTTGCAGTGCTTACCGAGTTATCATTACCCAGTGATGAGTAGAATAGTGTTTACTGAGCTTCGCAGTGCTTACTGAGTTATCATTACCGAGTGATGAGATGAGTAGTGTTTATCGAGTGCCAGCATGATAAATAGGGAATTTAGTTTCTACCGAGTGACACTATATCTACTGAGTCTCCAATATATACTAAGTTTTAAACTACAATTGAGTGGTTAGTATGGACCATGCCTCCACTTCTATCGAGAGCATGATGATGCCGAGTAACGTAGTGGATGCCGAGTATCAGAAAGTCACCAAGTTAGTTTGCAGTAACTGTGTAACTATATTTGGGCTGACTCAGTAATATTTGTGTTAGTTTGTTTGAGAGTCAACTTTGTAATTATTTTTTAATTGTTTTGGATTGATATATTAACATTGTCTTGTATCACATCCAAAATGGTGAAGAAGCAAGAAGTGTGAAAAAGAGGAAAAAGGTAGAGATAAGTGAATTACAAAGGTCTATAGCAATATAAGAAGCAACAAAGATATATCCATCATAGAAGGTGATCAGTACATCAAAGAATCTCAATCAGAAAGTACAGTTGCAAGTAAGAGATCTACTATTTCATCCTAGAAGGTGAATTAGCTTAAAATCCTTTAATAGGGTAGACTTAACAATCTTTGTAAAATCTCTTAATCGAGTGCATACTTCATTGTATATTTGTAAATCCTTTAACAAGGTGGACCTAGCAGTCCTTATTGCTCCTAATAGGGCAGATCATCAGAAGTGATCATTGTAAGCCTTAACCGACAAACATTATACAACAATATTGAAGTTTAGTGCGTATCATCCCCACCCCAATTTTACTTTCAATTTGGAAGGTTTCTCGGTCACCAAATCTCTGTGTTCAAAGTGTTATGAATGTTTTATTCTTTTACTCATGCATGCAGTTATCTTATTGATCTAAATGTTATTTGAAATATGGCTAAGATCTAAATTTGTTAAAAGTTTTGAAGTTACTAATTCACCCCTCCCCTCTCAGTAACTTGGCTAGTCTTTAATATTTCCAACATAACCCTCCTCACAATTAGACTCCCTGAAAGGTCATCCTTAACAATTTGTTTTCCCTTGTTACTTTCATTCTTTCTTAAAGACCACATTACCAAAGCTTGGTGATTGTCACTGAAAGTGACTCCTTTAACAACCTGTTCTGCTTCCTTTGGAGTTCTGTGGAAAGGAGTGGTCTATTTTTTGACTACATCAAACACTACTACATCAGCTATATCCCATTTTGGGAGGATTAGCACTCCTGATACCTTTACCATATCTCTTCTTTGTTCTGGAGTGATCTGTTTAAATTTTGTAGTCATCTTTGTTTTGACTTCTTCCTCTATGACTTGTAAATCCCTCTCTGGATTATCATGTTTAATTTCCAAAGAAATTGCATAAAGGCCCTAGTTTTAACAAAAGTATCATCAACCAAAAACTCTTCACAAGCTTGCTTGATTATAGGGTCCAATTCTATACCTGCCAATTCCCCTGCTATTAAATCCAACTTAGATTCTTTTGGTGGCTCTAGCACTCCCTCATTTACTTCTTCATAGGTCACAAAGATTTGACCTAGAGCATCTACTTGTTGTACTTGTTCTGCAATCTCTTGGTCATAAAAAATTCTTAGAGGAGACTGTGATGGAGAGTACTCCTTTTCAACATGAGTAGGTCTTTCCTCCACTCTTTATTTCTTTGATGGGGGTGGAGAATTAATTAAATCCTCATAAGTTTGAGGTTGAGGAGAACCAGGGACCTCTACAATCTCCTTTTGTTTTCCAACCTGTTGTAAAGTTGATGGGATATCCCTTTTATCTATTTGCTTCTGCTGGCTTTTCTCTAGTATCACAACATTATAACCAGTCTTCTTTTGCACCATGTACCTCCTTGGGGGAAACCCTTTTGCAAATATAGGCTTGCTCAATAATTTTCTAGCCTTTTCTAGATCATCCTACATAACCTTTTCCTTCTTTTCATTTAGGGTTTGAAAAATATCCTTAAAATAATCCATTAGAGTATCTATTTTCTTCCCCATTAGAGTTATGCTTTTTAGGGGATCCCATCCAAAATCAAATTGTTAGATAAAATCTAATATCTTCCTGTATTCTAGCCATTTTAATTTCCTAACCTCTTATTCCTACAACTTTGCTATATTCCTGACAATATCTTCAAGGAAATTAAAAATATGGTTAATCATGGCACACTTGGCTTTCTTCTTAAACATTTCATTATAGAAGCCTTCTGGATCTATTGTTCTAGCAATTACAGTAGCCATATGGTATTTAGCCAAGATTTTATCCATGTAAACCCATCCACCCTTGGTAATTATGAATTGATGGGCAATGGTAACATTTGGGAATAAAGTTCCCTTTCCTTTTCCAATGAGGGCACACTCTTCAACATCTCCCAACTACCTAAAGAACTCTACAATTCCAATCCTAAGGGGTATCTGATAGGGTAATATAAAAGGGGTCCCCCTAAAACCATACAACTTGATGATAGTTGATACATTGTAGAAAATAACATCTCCCCAATTGTGTACAATATTTAGATTCTTAGCAAACTAATTTGGCCTAATAAGTTGTGCCAATACTATTGGGATTCTTGGCTTTTCTAAGACAAACAGCTTCCTAAGTCTGGCTACAAAATGTTTATCAGAATTAATGAAACTATGATCCTTCTTATCCTAGGTCATTGTGAGGCTCCATAATTGGACTGGGATATCTTCACCATCCTTCTGTCTCACTAATTCCATTTCTTGTTCAAAATAACTTCCTCCTTTAAACAAAAACATGTACATTATGAAAGAGTACCAGCAAAAGGGCCTATCATCTTCATTCTTTTGAATCTTCACTAATCCATTATGGATTAATTCAGTAATAAGAGCAAAATCAAAAGTAATAGATATGTGTGCATGTAAAATTTGGATCACCATGCACATCAAGTGTATTGGCATCCTTTCACTAACATCCTCTCTAAAAACCTAACATAATGAACAATATGCACCCTTAGCTATGAGATCAAAATATTCTATTTTAAAAGGCTCCTGAGTGTTCTATCCCTTAATAACCATTTTTCCAATTTTGGTGCAGAAATCCTTCAATAATTTACCCCTGAAATAGTTCCTTTGTGCATCATACACGCACCTTAACTCTTCAAAATCAATATTCTCCAAACTATCTAAGGGTTCACTTAACTTGAATACCTTCCTAATCTCTTTAGCAGAAATTTTAATCAATAGTACTCCCTTTGCATCCCTAACCTCTCTAGTGATTAGATCATAACTCTTTGCAACCCAGATCATCAAATCCACATCTAAAAAGACACCGGGTATGACAAGTTTTCCTAGGTTAGACTACCATATATTGCTTATAGGGTGAGGGGCATTTCTTTGACTAAAACCTACTTTGAATAACTCCAATCCAATGATATCAGAGTCACCACTTGCGTTGATTGTACAAATTTTGGCCTCTCTATTAAAATTTGTTGTCATATAAACCCTCTGCTACTTTTACCCTAGGATCTTTGGGAATCAAACTCTTGGTTTTCACTAGGTTAGTAGTAGAGCCGGGAAATAATTGCAACAAATCCTCATGCAAACCTCTTTCACTATACTCAATTTTACCAAAAAATTCTTTCCTTGGTGCCATTTCTAGGGTTTATCTTTAAAAGAAACCTTTACAAGATAGATAAATTATAGAACTATGATTCTTTTAGTGGGGAAGCAATTCGCACAAGTATTTCACCAACCTTTTTCTAGGAAATGACTAGGAGATAGTAGCCAGACCTTGTAATTCTTCACGCCCAAGCCTCTAAATTTTTTTTGATCTCTTTGTGCTTCTAACACTATGCAGAATTCTAATATATGAGCAATTAAAGAAGTCATTTCAATAATTTATTTAGCATGATTCAACAATTACTCCATTGAAGGAACAAACTGTCACTTCTCAATGGGAAACTTCAAATTTGCATCACTTTATCTCTAGTTTGAATTAGAATAGTTGATCCTCATTAGTAGATAATCTAAGAGCTCATTGCATGATCGCATAGCATGAAAATTACTCATGCGAACATACGACTAACCGTCACTTTATCTCTCTATTTATGGCAGTCTATTATAACTTCCATCATTAAGACAAAATGTTGTTCACATGATCACATAGCTTGAAAGAAGCTTATGTGAACATGTGAAAACCCCTTAGCATCAATCACCATCATTATCTTTCTTCAAGTTTCTAGTCCCACTTCACCTTTGTCCATAAAGAAAATACACGCTTGCAACACCTGGCAAATTGTCATGTAGTTTCTTTCTTTCCAAGCACTGGTGTCTACTAACATCTTCCACATCAGCAAGTATTAATGACCCATCAAGGAGAAACCATATACAAAAAATGACACCGGTCCTACTGATATTAGCCAATGAGAAAATGCTATTCATGTACATCTATCAAAAGTCCCACCTAAGAATCATGCTTGGCTTTATGCAAGATCAACAGCTTGTCACATGATTGCATAGGCCTCTAAGATCCCATGCGATTATATGATAGTCATCTAACCTTCCCCTTATTACTTTTCAAACTCTAGAGATTCCTCTACCAATGGCCCCACTATCCTTTGCAAATAAAAGGCTGCCACTTGTGAAATACTTGTTAGTGGTCCCACCTTGTTTCCACATCAAGCTTCATTATAAAATCAATGGCTATTTCACATGTTCGCATGGCTTGGAGAGATTCCATGCCAACACATGACTGCCATTAGATCTTATTTAAAGATTCATAGTTGAATGAAAACCAAAACATTAGAATATAAGGTAACTAGGACATAGGATATATTATTTATATCACTGAGTTTCTAGGCTTAAGGAAAAAAGATATAACACCTATGTGAAAAATAAACACATGTTCTCTTCAATGAACTTAAGTGACTTAAAAAGTAACATTCAAAAATAAATGAAGAGAATGACTAAAGGTTTATTTGAAAATGGCAAACATTTTAGGGTTTTGACATGAATTCACAATTCTTCAAGGACAAGACCTAGGGTAAGGATTTTTGAGCTTGGTTATGAAATTTTTTTAAAAAAATCTGACCCCTGGACCAGGAAAACTTCACAAACCAAAGGACTAAACCAACACTTGGACAAAAACCTTAGAAAATTAAGAATATACCCAACAGTGGCTCTATTTGAGGATGCTTGATTGCAAGATCATAGAAAGAACTTATGAATCTCTGGGAGGTAGACCACAAAACCTTAACCTAAAATAGGAAACAAACACACAATAGAAGTAAACACACCTATACAGACATATAGACTACTGTGCATGGAAAAAGAATTAACTGAAGAAAAATTTCAAGTACTGTCCATGCACTGGCAATTCTTTCTCTTCACCATCCAAAATTTTCATAAAATATGAGTCCTTACCATGGGTTTAATGAACAATATAAGGTCCCCTAAACAAAGACTCAATTTTTTTGTTCTTCTCTTTATCCTTAGCCCTGGCATTCCATTAGAGAACCATATCACCAGGCTAGAATTTTCTCACAGTTGCTCTCTTATCAAAAAGATATTTTATTTTTTGCTACAACTTCACATTTTCTCTTTGCCCTTCCCTCCTAATCTCATCTAATTCAATCAGCTAAACCATTCTGTCTTGCAGTGGATCACTGATTTCCATATCCTCTTCTTGGATAAACTTATAGATTGGAAGGAAATTATTAATTGCCCATCTTGATTTTTCCCCATATACCATCTCAAAAGGGGACTTCTCTACAGATGGGGCTAGCTTTAGTTTCACATGCCAACTTCTCTTATTCTTTTCCAGGGTTTTCTTCAGAATCTGCAAAATACTCTTATTGTTGGATTCATCCTGTCCATTAGCCTGCAGATGATAAGGGGATGAGTAAGACAATGCTATGCCCATTTCTGAATAGAAATTAGTAATCTCCTATGACCTAAAACTCATGGCATTATCTACAACCAATTTAATAGGGACACCAAATCTAGTGATTATATTATTCATCAAGAATTCAATTACAATAGCACTGGTTGCCCTTTTCTGAACAAAAATTAGTAATCTCCTGTGACCTAAAAATCATGGCATTATCTACAACAAATTTAATAGGGACACCAAATCTAATGATATTATTATTCATCAAGAATTCAATTACAACAGCATTGGTTTCCCTTTTGGTTGGAATGGCTTCAATCTATTTTGTGAAATAATTAGTAGCCACCAAAATGTGACTATGTCCCCCACTGGACTTTTTAGAGAACTCTCCAATAAAATCCATACACCACATTGCAAAAGGAGCTTCTGCAACAACAGGGTTCAATAAGAGTGCACCTGAAAACTTCAATTTTTTAGAAAACCTTTGACAAGGTTCACATTTTCTTACATAAGAATGAGTTTCTTTGAACAATATAGGCCAATAGCATCCTTCCCTTAAGATTTTATGAGCTTTTGACCTAGTAGAATGATGTCCTCCACACATTCCAGAGTGCATTTCCTTCAACACTTTCTCTGATTGGTACTTATCCAAACAAAAGAGTAGAATGCCATCATTATCTTTCTAGTATAAATCACCCTGGATCAGCACATATCTTTGAGCTTGTAGTCTCAAAATCCTTCTTTGATTATCATTCAATTTAGGTGGACACTTAGCATTTTTAATAAAATAAATAGCATCCTTGTACCAGGGTTGCATTTCAATACTAGTAATCATATCAATATTAGCAGCAACATTATTTACCTGGACAAGGTCCATATTTTCCTCAGTCATTAACTTAGCAAGTCCCAATCCTCTTACCAATTTGGTAATGTGAATTTCAAGGTCAAACTCTTGAATCCTGTTTATCCATTTACACCTCTTTCCTATGACTTCACTTTGTGTTAGGATATCCTTTACTGTAGCATGAGGCACATAAGCACTAACCTTTGCACAGACCAAATTTGGTTTGAAAGCTTTGATTTCCTTTACAAGGGCATAGGCTTGCTTTTCTATTAGTTCATAATTTAATTCAGCAGATTGTAATGATTTGCTGAAAAAGGCTATAGGATGCTCATATCCTTCTTGATCCTTTTGTAAAAGGATAGCTGCAATAGTATGAAAAGATGAAAAAGAAAATAGAGAAAATGGTTTCAAGTAATCAGGTGACACCAAAACTGGGTCCTCTTGAATTTCTTGTTTGATTCTTTCAAAAGCTTGTTGAGCTTCAAGGTTCCAATCAAACTTCACTTCCTTCTTAAGGAACTTCACTATGGGTTTGACCAATTCTACAAAGTTAGCAATAAACCTCCTTACAAAATTAATCTATCCCAAGAATGACTACACACGCTTTATGTTCTTTGGTGGAGGGACCTTGTTAATTGCCTCTACTCTTTTAGGGTCAATCCTGACTCCTTTTGATACTATGTGTCCAAGTAACTTCCCGTCTATCACTACAAATTGACATTTTCTGGGATTCAAGGACACACCAAATTCTAAGGCCTTAAGAATGACCTTTTCCAAATGGGAACAATGATCATCAGCTTTCTTGGAATAAGCAGTGATATCATCCTGATAAACAACCATTAAAACATTGATCAATTCCTCAAATGCAACATTCATTTCTCTCTGAAAAGTTGCTCCAACATTTTTTAGACCAAAAGGCATGCGAACATATACATATGTTCCCCATGGGGTTGTAAAGGTTGTCTTAAACTACTCTAATTCTTTGACCAGCACTTGATTGTAACCCAAGAAACCATCCATCATTGACAAAAGCTCACAACTAGTTACCCTATGTAGCATGGCTTCCATATTGGGCACTCCATAATTATCTTTAAGTGAAGCCACATTTAGCTTCCTAAAATCAACATAGAGCCTAATATCACCGTTCTTTTTCCTTACTAGCACAAGATTGGAAACCCATGTAGAATGCCTAATTGGTTCAATGATACCAGCATATCTTAGTTTTGTCAACTCAACCTGCATCTTAGTGGCTAGTAAAGGGTTAATGGGTCTCTGCTTTTGTCTAAATGGCCTAGTTTCCTCCTTTAGAGGGATTTCATGCTGAAACAAATCAGCCCTATAAGCTTTGAGGTCATCATAGGACCAAGAAAATACATGCTTGTATCTTTTCAAAAGCCTTATCAAATTTCCTTTGATCTCTCTACTCAATTTCTTGCCAATGTATACCATCTGGGTGGAATTTTCAGATCCTAGGTTTATTTCATCTAAGTCTTCCATTTTGGTGTTAGACTTTTGTGACAAAGAAACATCATTTATTTTAAACATCCCCTCCAATTCTACTATTCCTTTAGGTATGTGGTTGGATGGTAATTGCACTATCTCATTCTCCATGATGCATTCTTTTCCTTCAACACACTACTGTATCTCATTGAAATCTATTTGCTGACCATCATATTAATCAAGGCCTTGAATGAACCTAAGGATATCAAGGTCATCCTTGAAAACTTTCTAATTATATACATTATCAGGCACAACAGGCCTAGTTTTGACCTCTAACATAGACACACCATTGAGGGTTATGTCTTCACTCTTAAGGGAAACATTTGCAAGAAAATCTGCCATGATATTTTTGGATCTTTCTACCCAAAGTAGATTGAAAGAATAAAAAAAATCTAGTCTATCCCAAATAGCATGTTTATACAGTTTCAATTTTTCATCCTTGGAAGCATATTGAGATCTTACTTGGGCTATAACAAGTTGGGAATCACCATGGACTTTTAAAAATTTAATACCATGCTTTATGGCTACATCTAGTCTCAATATCAAAGCCGCATACTTAGCAGTATTATTGGTACATTGAAAAGTCAGTTAGAATGAGTATTTAAATGTAATACCTGATGGGGAAATGAATACAACACTAGCTCCTAATCCTTCATTAGAGCATCCACCATTAAAGAACATTTTTCAGAGCCCATCTTGCTACAAAATCAGCTCATCCACAATTGGATCTATTTTTTTCATCTAAGGTATTTCCTCTTCAATCACAAAATTGCTCATGTCAATATCTACAAAACAATTTAGATCCTCCCGAGCAACCACTTCAATCATGACTGAAGAATGGGGCTCCCTATACAACTTTACCTCAATTCCATTTATTGGGATGGTAGCATATGAAAAATCTAGTTGCAACTTTCCACCCACTACTGTAGCCCATTGTCTTGACAGTAGCATGCCATAATAAGGTTTTGTATCAACAACAACCACATCTATTTTATATGTGGCTTCTAGGAATGCAACAATCTTCACTTCAATTCTAATCAGGGTCCCTATAATAGGTACTACCCTATTATCCATGGCATAACACCTTCCACTAGATGTATCAACTTGTAACCCTAACTCCTTCATTACATGGTAGGGCATCACAGTTGTGGTAGCACCAAAATCTATCATACAATTTTTCAACAACAAATTATTCACAATTAGAGTCACATAGAAAGGGTTGATAGAGGAAGGTTCTTGTGTCACAATTGTCCCAACACACACATCAAAGATTTCATGAATTGAAATAGGCTTCTCCATGGAATTCCCTTCCTCTTGTAAAGCAGGCACAGATCTCTACTCATTTATAAGAGGCAAGGTTGCTACCTTATGCTCCTCTATTTTAAGCATCTCAAGCAAAGGGATAGAGACCTTCATCTGGGACAAGGCATGTCTCATATCAAAGGTAGGGGAGTTAGTATAAAAATCAAGGTGATTCTTTTACCTACCAATATTATTTTTCACCTTGTCAGTAATAACTTCTAGTTTCCTTTTCTTCTCAGCTTCAAACCCTTCATCTTTACTATTTACAATATGTGGCTTTAGGGAATCCTTATTTTGGAGCTTATTCTTAACAAATACTAATCTTGGGACTCCCTGATCATTATCCACCTTTCTGTTCCTCAAATTGTATGAGGATCTTGCTTGTGTTATGGCATCCACAGTTAGACTTCTGATCTATTCTTCACTGGGCTTTCTCCATTATTTTTCATCTGATCTGGATTCTACCATATGTGTCTTACGATCATTATTATAAAACTATTCTTGATCAGATTGAGTAAATATTTGTTGTTCATAATCAGAGAAGATCTTCTTATGATCAACATTAGGACAAATAAATTCATCATCTGAGGACACTAGGTCCCCCATTAGTTCAGTAGTGAACATGTTAATAGCAGGCTTTTCAGATCCTTCATAATCTCCTGCATATGAATCATTGGCCTCTTCTCCCAAGGCCTGAGCAACAACACATTGGAATGGTCAGTGGGGCATATTACAAGCCACACACCAAGGGGTACTTTCTACATTATGTCCTATATTTTTCTTCAAAGGATCTAGTGTATCTCTTCCCTTATGGGGTTCATTATTATCAGGAACAAGCCTCCCATCTTTCCAATTTGTTTTGTAAGGCATATCTCTTATGTTAGGGGATTTGTCCTACCTTTGATAAGGTGGCCTTGTATCTTGAAAATTTCTATCACCTTTATCAAACCTTGCTAGGAAATCTTTGTTAGTACTAGGTCCTTTGTTCATCCTATCCTCTTCTTTGGATGGCCTTGCAGGTTGTGGCCTGGTTTCTTTCCACAATCTACCTTCATCCATTTTGTACATTTGGCCAGATGCCTTTTGGTTACTCTCAATATTTATGGCCAACTTAAAAGCATCCCTAAGGCTATAGGGATTCTTATCTCTCAAAAGGTAAGACATCTTACCATCCATAGAGTTGAAATAAGTTGTCATGCATACTACATCATCTAGCCTCAAACTTGGAACAGTTTATACATAGCCTTTTGGAATCGGCTATTAAACTCTGACATGCTCTCATTATAGTGTTTCTTGATATTATTGAACTCATTGAACATGTAGCTAGATTCACATGTTCTGCATATTGCTCTTTAAAACATCTGACAAATTCTTCCCAAGATGCAATAATGTTCTCAAGTAGACCCCTGTACCAATCTCGGGCATCCTCAATCAATGATTGAACAAAGAGATTCATTATGACATCTTCATGTTCAATCTCATAATCATTGACCTTATCTATGAAAAAATTTAGATGCTCTTCACAGGTGATAACATTATTCCCAGTGAATAATGGGATCTTCTTTCTAATTTCATTGGGGATAGCATTAGGCTGACCAGGAATACCATAAAAAAATAGAGGCCTATATCTATTCAAATGAACTAGTCTTCTTTGGATATTTGGTTGATTAAGAGGGGTAGCTACAACATTTCAATAGGGTACAGTTCCCACTATACCACTAGCTATAAGGGGAACTTGATTAGGAACTGGTCCAGGTAAAATTTGTCCAGGGTGAAAGGCTTGAGCATTTGGAAGTGAAGTATTAGGCTGACTGGGTGGAGTTTTTCCTATGGTAATAGGGACAAAGCTACTAGTGGATGTGTTCATGTTAGCATGTAGGAAGGCAATCTTCCTCTTCATTTCATCAACAACAGCCTCCAACTCAATTTTCTCCAGTTGAATAGCCAAATGTTCCTTTTCTTTTCTAGCTTTCTCCAAGTCTATACTTGTTTGAGAAGTTACATTAGGAGAAACCATAATTCTCTTGGGATCATTAATGTTCACACCCACTACCTTTTTTTTTCCCTTATCAATGATTTCTTTGGGAGCAATTTTAATCTCCTTGTTTCTCTGGATTTCAGAGGGATTCAATTGCCTTAGGACATGGCATGTTCCCTCAAATTCACATTGTTTAGGTCTAGTATCCTGAGCCCGCTTTCTCAAATCTTCCATATCACCAAACAAGTCCTTATTTAAACCTTGAAAATCTTGGTTTAGATCACTAACCTGGGTCTCATTTTTCTTGGTTCTCTTGAGAAGTTCCAGCCTCTCTATGAGCAAATCACAGATTTGTTGTTCCCTCACTTTTACCCTATTTGAAATCTCAACAAGTTGTTCACTCTCTTTCTTTCTCAAATCAATCACCTCTTATCTCAACTTCTCATAATCATAGGAAGTAGTTTCAGTAGTAGAGGTTTCTTCTGGTTGTTCTAGGGTTTCTCTCACAAGGAAATAACCTACTTTTGTGACCTCTATGATTAATTCTTTCTACATACGCACACTTGGTGTGACCCTCTTGACATGTTCGGGATCATAAGAAGAGGAGGAGGTTTCATGAGGAAGTGAGGCACATGATCTTTCTCTAGAAGGGCCTTGGGAGCTAGCATTATTGTGACCTCTCCTAAACCATTACTTTCTACTTTTTGTATGAAGCTCATCACCCATATTATCTTTTGGGTGATCCCTATAATAAGACCTAGTATTCCTTGGTGGACTCATGGTATATTACAACAATTTTAGCATAATTTTGCAACTATTAGCAACTGGTAACATAGATTCTAGAGTCACCACCCACTATTAAGTGAGAATCAAATTATTTTATGATGGTCTACAAATGCACAATAGACAGGATTTGCACTAACCTATTGCAAGCTATTCAGAACTCCCCAACAGAGTCACCAATTTTGTTAGTACTCAAATCTGTAGATTATTAAATACTCATATAATCCCAATGGACATAATCTAGCAAAATGCAAACACTAAGGTATTAAGGTTAGAAAATCTTCTTCACTTTGAGTATGAATACTTAGGTGGGTGTACCTATATCAATTCACTGTTTGACTGAGCTTTGAATTGTGAACTAGCTCCTTCACTGCTCTATCCTTGCTTCCAAACTCAACTTAATAAGATGAGAGAACTCTAAGTATGGCCCACATTATCCTGATACACAATATTATGATAGAAATCATGAAAGTAGCAACACAAAACAATGGTTTAAGGATATTCATCCTTCTTCTTTTTAGAGTTGAAATCAAGGAGGGCTAACCTCATTCAGTGCTTCTACAAAGCATTAAAAAACACATCTATGAACTTGTCATAGAATGATTTAGATTATGATTGTACAAGTAAAGTAAAATGAAATAGTTATTTATATCTTGGGTGGCAAATCAATGTAAATGGATCCAAAACCAGTGCCTTATCCCCTTGGGTGATAGAGTCAAACCCTACATCTAAATATAACTATCAAACAAGTACACTGAAACTCAAATGACATGCCTAACATACCATCCTTTTAATTCCTACTACTGTCATCAAATTCATACATGGATTATTTGTTCCCAGAGATCTCCCCTAAGATTTTACTCTTTCCTTGAAAGAAAATTAAGCTCAACCCCTATATTAACCTTGTGAATAATGTATTTAAGAAGCCCTACAATTTAAATGCATAAGGACACTAAAACATTCCATACATAAAGACAACAAAATAGTAGTAACAGAGCTCCAATATTTTGTATTAATGGTCAAAATGCATTGATATAGTATCCTCTCACTTTTAGAAAAATAAGGTTTTGTATTTAGAACCTTTCTTATAGAGTATTTTGAACCACCATTCAAATGAGAAAAAACTTACTATATATACTAATCAACCATCTTAGAATCCTTGAAAGGATGCAACAAGCTTCAGATGGTTGTTAAAAGATCTTACACTAAAAACAAGATTACAAACTGACAAAAATGTTTGCAACAACAGATTACAAATATCTATTTCCAACAATTTTGTAGGTGGCACCTTTGTTTAAGGATATTTCAGAGCAGTTGCTAAATTTTTTGCATGAATGATGACAGCCATTACAGGCTAACCTACATCATCCTTTGTTTGGACATTCTCTCCCTCAAACTCTAGATCAGGTGCCAAGTCCATTATATTCTTATTCCTCCTTTTCTTGTTGCAAATCCTCAAAATGGATTGTTAGGATTAGCGCTAAAATCTTTTAATAGCTCCCAAGGGTAGTTCAACTTTGGCCAGGTGTCATGTCCATGCCTATGATAACTACTTAACATCTTTGTCCTTATTTACTTTGATCTTCAAGGGTTTCAAGCACTAACACCTGCCACTTCTTCATTTGATGCCTTTTCTTCTAAACCTTCTGAAAGATATGTTGATTTCCAAGTCATGTAGGTTTCTTCACTTGGCCAATGAAATTCAAGGACCTCATCTCTCCTTGGTGATAATTTGTCCCACTCAGCAACCAACTGGTGAACCTCTAATCTTACATTGGCAAAGTGTATCCTAGCATCTTGAAGGAGTTCAACAAATTGTATGAATGGGGTATTATCATCTGTACATAAAATGGAATTGACTTTAGACAATACTTGTCTATCTATTTTCTCCATCCATTGATCTTTATCTTTGATTACCCCATTTTCCTTAATAAGACTAGGAAAAATTTGGAAATCATCCTAGAAATATCTTGCCCTTAAGATTTCTGACCTTCTTCTTATACTCCCCCTATTTACCTCAAAGTCAAAAAGACCCTTAACAAACCTATAAGTGTTTGTTAGCTCAATGAATACAATACATTTATCCTTATTTTGATCAAAAAATGACCTCAGACTATCTTTTCTTGCAGACCATCTTTCCAAAATCTTATCCATAGTAGCCTCCTCTTTCTGAAAAAATGCTAAGACGTATGCCAATTGTTTTGCAGATTTATATATTTCTTTAGGCCTCACCTTTGCAACAAAATGTGAAACAACATCTTTTATCTTCTTATCTAGCCTATCCTTTACTTCCTGATCAATGTCCTCCTCATCTATGGAAGGAGGAAAAGGGGAAGGAGGAAGTTCAACAATAGGGCTTGATGAGGAAGGACCAATAGGGGAGGAAGCTATCTACATTTTCTCTGACAATTGTATTGGGCCATCCTCTCCCAATCTATTTTTTAAGTCTGCAATCAGAATATCTCTCTCAAGAATCCCCTATTTCATCTCACCATAAACCTTCAAAACTATTTCCAATTTTGCAGTGAGCTCTTCCTTCTCTTTAGCTTCCTTTTCTACCACTTTTGTTGTTAATTATGCTATGGCCATTACCATACCTGATGCTTCCATCAAAGAAGTATCATTTACCTGTTCGTACTCAAAATGCAATTTTTAGGTACCATGTAAAATTTTGATTAGGTGCTCATTTTGGCTTGGTATTGCATGCTAGTATGGGCATATTGTTAGGAATGAATGAAAAGTGTTGTGTTATTGTGCAATTGTGTATGATTATCTTTCTATGGTTGATCAGTACATTGATTATATTGTTTAAAGCTGTTGAATGGATAAATTATTTGATAACTGATTCACCCCCCCTTCTCAATTATCTTGGGGATCTTTACTTTCTAACATGTATTTGGGGTCATATCTTGAGGTCTACATGTTCATTTCTTTGCATTCATCCTATTGATTTTTTTTGAGTCCTTAGATGGCATGTTCAAATGGGTTTGCATCAGTTCATTTCTAGGAGGTCTCTATGTCAGACAATGCTCGTGTAAAATTCACTGGGAAGGGTCACTTTGAGGTTGAATAAAATGCACCCTGGAGAGCGTCATGAAAATATGAGCCTAGCGTCTTGTTTTAAACTTTGCATACTTTTTATGTGTTAGGTTTTAGGCCTCTATGATAAGTTTTGACCCCGTTTATTCATCCCCTTCCGGAGGTGTTTTCTAGTTTCTGCACTTGGCCCTTTTCCCAGTTTTGTCGGGAACCCTGTTTGACATGTTATAACTTGTATCTAGTGGATTGGTAGAAAGGTTTTAATCATTTCCTTTCATTATAGAAAATTTTTACTCTAACCTTGTTAGTTTTTAGCTCATGATGAATTCGTCTGATGAGAAATTGAAGCTAATTCCATTTGCAGCTTTCGTGTTTTGCACTGTTTCGTTATTCACCATTTTTCCAGAGTCCTATTTCAATTGTGAATAACTCATGCCCTGTTGATCAGGTCATCAATATGTTTATCTTAGTGTATAGTAGACATAAAATAATTCCATGCTATAAGATTTTGGCTCTTGATATATTCATTTGGTCAATTTGCCAGACCTTTTCTATTTGCAAAAAGTGCAAATTGCCCAGTTATGTTTTCTGCAAGTTTGTCAAAGGCCTTCTTTGCCTGTTAATAACTTTTCACAGGATGATCCTATTGTCAAAATTCTTGTTGTCCTGTATTGCTAACAGGTTTTACTGTATCTCATTCTGATTTGAGCATCCTGCCAATCTATTCGTGCACTTTTGAAGGCTAATTCCAGATGCAGTTTATCAAGTTTTGACAGTGTGTTTGCAGGAGTAGAATGAAAAGGGAAACTTCAGAGGTTAATAAATTTCACCTCAGGTATAGTCAAGGGATGTCATTTTGTAGGATGATTCTATGTATCTCAAGGTTTATGTTAGTTACATGGTGAGATTTGTTCAGGTGATTTGGTCAGTTTTCAAAGCTGGTTCTAGAGCCAACTTAAGTGATTTTAGACAAAGCAGAAAGGAAATGTTTTAAGTGGCTAACTTTGGTCAGCTTTATCTTGTGGCTCAGGTCTCTTTGAGATTTCTTCTTTGACATGCATATTTGTTTGTTGCAGGTGAACATGTGTGCTCAGTGACATGATCCTATGATGACTATTGGCCAATTTTTAAGGCCACTCCCGGATGTCAGCTAACGTTATTTGGAAATTTTTGCAAAGGATAAAAGTGAAATAAATGGTCTAGACAAGATAATGCCATGATGTGTGAGAGAAAAGGAGTGTGTCACCAGTGTGAGTTATCACTAAGATTGGGCACAAGATATTTGTGTACCTAGAAATGGCTAGTGTTACTAGTGCTCATTTATCATTATTGTTTTCTAGAGGGCAATGCATCAAGGTCCTATCTCATATTTTGAGAAAATCAAAGAAAAGTGATGTTGTGATGCCAAATATCATAGACAAATGCAAAGCGTGTGGAGAAGAAGAAGATAAAAAAAGGGTTGAAGACAAGAGCCAGTTAAAAAAACAAGTGTGAATGCACAGTCAGTCACATTTTTTTATCATAACTCAAAAAATACAAACTAGATCAAGCTGAATTTTACATATGTTTGAGATGACAATTTACACATTGTATAGAAAAAATTTCAGAAAAACCCAGTTTGAAAATCAAAAGTTATGATCCTCTGAGTACTGCAGCAATAAAAAAATCAGCAATGCTTCCAAAAGTTTAATCCCACATTGCTCAAGAAATGAACATTTCAAGTGTTTAAAAGATATACCACTCACATAATGAAATGAATAAAGAGAAGAAGAATCTCAAGAGTGTGCACAACTAGTGCATTGGGATGCATGCCAGTGATCATAAAGCACTAAATTTTGCAAAAAAATGCTGACAAAAAATGCTAGTGGTTAAATCATAAACATTTAGAGAATTGGAGAATACACTTAGTCACAAGTTCTCCAAATCCTTGGTAGTTAGTCTCTAGTTCTCCAAATGGCTAGTGGTTAAGAGATAACATTTAGAGAACTAGAGAATGCTTAGTCTCTAGTTCTCCAAATGGCTAGTGGTTAAGAGATAACATTCAGAGAACTAGAGAATGCTTAGTCTCTAGTTCTCCAAATACTTGACAGTTAGTGAAAATGATTCAAAGAACTAGAGAATACACTTAGTCTCTAGTTCTTGAAATACTTGGCAGTTAGTCTCTAGTTCTCCAAATACAAATGGTTAAGGAGATAACATTCAGAGAACTAGAGAATGCTTAGTCTCTAGTTCTCCAAATGGCTAGTGGTTAAGAGATAACATTCAGAGAACTAGAGAATGCTTAGTCTCTAGTTCTCCAAATACTTGACAGTTAGTGAAAATGATTTAGAGAACTAGAGAATACACTTGGTTGTGAGTTCTCCCAATCTCTGGCAGTTAGTCTCCAAGTCTCCAAATGCAAATGGTTAAGTCATAAATATTCAGAGAATTGGATAATGCTTAGTCTCTAGTTCTCCAAATCCTTGGCGGTTAGTACATAACATTTAGAGAACTGGAGAATGGGCTTAGTCACCCATTGTCCAAATGGTAACCATGGTCAAAAAAAGATTTAGAGACTTGGAGATACATGCCATTTGCTAGTTCTCTCAATTAGTGGGTTAACCTGAGGTCAAGTCTGAGCATGCAATGAGGTGGTGACAAGTGTCAAGTCCCGGTGCCTTATGATGTAAAAGTGCAAAATATTAAAATGATATAAATTGTAGATTGAGAAAGAATTTAAAAAATGATAAAGTTGAAACTATTGAAAACATTCAAAAATTTAAATGCCATGGTCTGTGCACGGAAAATTATCCTATGAATTCATTTTTTGCCAGAATATATAAGTATTATATATCGCTGGAAAGGTCTCCAAACAAGGATTCTAATGGTGGTGAGTATTTTTAGTTTTTGTCAAGTATGAAAGAGCAGTTTGAGTTCAAAATCTGAGGATCAAAATCAGATAGCAGATAAGTTTGGGAATTAGTTGCAGGGAGATGAGAGGAATGTTGAAGATATTTTATGCAAAATGAACAGCTGTCAGTTCTGTAACTGATTTTGATTTCGCTATATCTCCATTTTCTTCTCAATTGTAAGAGGGGGTTGAAATTTATGCTGCAGAGTAGCTTCCAAGCTTTGGGTCTTATTTTCTATGTGTCTTTGTATTGTAAATGTACAGTTACAGATAAATTTTAATGAGAACAATGATAATCCTGATTCAATTCTTGTTTGATGTCTTTGTATGCATGATCTTAATTCTTGTGTATTGATTTTTAAGGCATGTCAGTATACTAGTTATAAGGTACCTATGAGTTTGAATTCAAGTTTCTTTCAAGGAGAGAGTAAGTCTTGATTTCAAGTTCTAAGAATTATAGGTTTGTATATGAATTCGATGTCTAGGAGCTAGAGTGAGAGAAGTGATTTGTAAGGCACTTCACTTGGTTTCTTTGAGTTTGGGATTAAGTTTTTTTGTGAATGTATGTTTGTATGACTTTGTTGCCCAATGAACAAGGCACTGGTCCTAGTTTTCTTTGTAGTTTTCATCATCAACCTTTAAAATTCAATCCATCTTTAATTTCATGTTTGAAAGCATTCATGTTTATGTCTTGTGTTTCTTGAATAAAAGTGTTGTTAGTGATTCTTTGAAGAAATGAATCCAAAGTTAGCCTGCCTAAGCTCAAAGCTTGAAGAGAAGGAGTTTATCCTTGTTTTCATGTTGGCCATTTTCTTAGTTCTTAGCAGATCATACAGGTGGAATCCTATATAAGACTGGTTGAGTTTGAACTCCCACATTTTATAAGTCTGAGAACTATCCACTAATTTTCATGTCTGCATAAAAGGTTGTAATGAGTAAGTGTTTATGTATGCAGATCTTATCATGTTTTAGGTGCACCAGCCTGAGTGTGTGGAACTCGAAGCAGAAGGAAGATCAACTCCTCATTAATTATTTTTTTCGTGCCCCTTAGTTTGCATGAACAAGCATATTTATGTCACTAGACAAAGATCCCAAGGTCTGGTTTTCATACATCTCTTTTAGAGTTGAGAGATACATGAAAGAACACTAACATAACCCTCCTCACAATACTACTCCCTGAAAGGCCATCCTTGACAATTTGTTTTCCCTTGTTACTTTCATTCTTTCTTAAAGACCACATTACCAAAGCTTGGTGATTCTCACTGAAAGTGACTCCTTTAACAACCTGTTCTACTTCCTCTACAGTTCTGTGGAAAAGAGTGGTCTATTTTCTGACTGCATCAAACACTTCTGCATCAGCTATATCCCAGTCTAGGAGGATTAGCACTCCTGATACCTTTACCATATCTCTTCCCTATTCTAGAGTGATCTGTTTAAATTTTGCAGTCTTTACTATTTTCACTTCTTCCTCTATGACTTGTAAATCCTTTTGTAGATTCTCTTCATGTTTCTTCTCATAGATTTCCTAAAATTGTTTGATGTTTAATTTCCAAAGAAATTGCATAAAGGCCCTAGTTTTAACAAAAGTATCATCAACCAAAAACTCTTCAAAAGCTTGCTTGATTATAGGGTCCAATTCTATACCTTCCAATTCCCTTGCTATTGAATCCAACTTAGGTTCTTTTGGTGGCTTTGGCACTCCCTCATTTACTTCTTCATAGGTCACAAAGATTTGACCTAGAGTATCTACTTGCTGTACTTGTTCTACAATCTCTTGGTCATCAAAAATTCTTAGAGGAGACTGTGATGGAGAGTACTCCTTTTCAACATGAGTAGGTCTTTCCTCCACTCTTTGTTTCTTTGATGCGGGTGGAGAATCAATTATATCTTCAAAACTTTGAGGCTGGGGAGAACTAGGGACCTCTACAATATCCTTTTGTTTTCCAACCTGTTGTAAAGTTGACGGGATATACCTTTTATCTATTTTCTTTTGCTAGCTTTGCTCTGGTATCACAACATTATAACGAATCTTCTTTTGCACCATGTACCTCCCTAGGGGCAACCCTTTTGCAAATACAGGCTTGCTCAACAATTGTTTAGCCTTTTCTGGATCATCCTTTATAACCTTTTCCTTCTTTTCATTTAGGGTTTGAAAAATATCTGAAAACAATCCATCAAAGTATCTATTTTCTTCCCCATTGGAGTTTTTCTTTTTAGCGGATCCCATCCAGAATCAAATTGCCAGATAAAATCTAATGTCTTCCTGTATACCAACCATTTTTCTTTCCTAACCTCTTGTTCCTGCAACTTTGCTATATTCTTCACAATATCTTCAAGGAAATTAAAAATATGGTTAATCATGGCACACTTGGCTCTCTTTTTAAACATTTCATTATAGAAGCCTTCTGGATCTACTGTTCTCACAATTATAGTAGCCATATGGTATGGAGCCAAGATTTTATCCATGTAAACCCATCCACCCTTGGTAATTATGAATTGATGGGTAATGGTAACATTTGGGAAGAAAGTTCCCTTGCCTTTTCCAGTGAGGGAACACTCTTCAATATCTCCCAACTACCTAAAGAAATCTGCAATTCCAATCCTAAGGGGTACTTGATAGGGCAATATAAAAAAGGTCCCCCTGAAACCATACAACCTGATGATAGTTGATACATTGTGGAAAATGACATCTCGCCAATTGTGTACTATATTCAGATTCATAGCAAACTGATTTGGCCTAATAAGTTGTGCCAATACTATTGGGATTCTTGGATTGTCTAAGACAAACAGCTTCCTGAGTGTGGCTGCAAAACATTTATCAAAATTAATGAAACTATGATCCTTCTTATCCTAGGTCATTGTGAGGCTCCACAATTGGACTATCATATCTTCACCATCCTTCTGTCTCACTAATTCCATTTCTTGTTCAAAATAACTTCCTCCTTTAAACAAAAACATGTACATTATGAAAGAGTACCAGCAAAAGGGCCTGTCATCTTCATTCTTTTGAATCTTCACTAATCCATTATGGATTAATTCAATAATAAAAGGAGCAAAATCAAAAGTAATAGATACGTGTGCATGTAAAATTTGGATCACCATGCACATCAAGTGTATTGGCATCCTTTCACTAACATCCTCTCCAAAAACCTGACATAATGACCACTATGCACCCTTAGGTCTGAGATCAAAATATTCTATTTTAAAAGCCTCCTGAGTGTTCTGTCCCATAATAACCATTTTTCAAATTTTGGTGCAGAAATCATTCAACAATTTACCCCTGAAATAGTTCCTTTGTGCATCATACACTCCCCTTAACTCTTCAAAATCAATATTCTCCAAACTTTCTGAGGGTTCACTTAACCTGAATACCTTCCTAATCTCTTCAGCAGAAATTTTAATCAATAGTACTCCCTTTGCATCCCTAACCTCTCTATTGATTGGATCATAACTCTTTGCAACCTAGATCATCAGATCCACATCTAAAAGACACCAGGTATGATATGTTTTCCTAGGTCAGACTGCCATATATTGCTTACAGGGTGAGGAGCATTTCTCTGACTAAAACCTACTTTGAATAACTCCAATCCAATGATATCAGAGTCACCACTTGTGTTGATTGTACCAATTTTTGCCTCTCTAATAAAAATTTTTGTGTCATATAAACACTCTGCTACTTTTACCCTAGGATCTTTGGGAATTAAACTCTTGGTTTTCACCAAGTTAGTAGTAGAGCCGGGAAATAATTGCAACAAATCCTCATGCAAACCTCTTTCACTATACTCAATTTTACCAAACAATTCTTTCCTTGGTGCCATTTCTAGGGTTTATCTTTAAAAGAAACCTTTGCAAGATAGATAAATTATAGAACTATTATTCTTTTAGTGGGGAAGCAATTCGCACAAGTATTTTGTCAACATTTTTCTGGGAAACCACTAGGAGATAGCAGCCAGTCCTCGTAATTCTTCACGCCCAAGCCTCTGCAAATTTTTTGATCACTTTGTGCTTCTGATAGTGCATGGAATTATGATATATGAGCAATTAAAGCAGTCATTTCAACAATTTATTTAGCACGATTCAACAATTACTCCGCCGAAGGAACGAACTATCACTTCTCAATGAGAAACTTCAAATTTGCATCATTTTATCTCTAGTTTGAATTAGAACCATCGATCCTCATTAGTAGATAATCTAATAGCCTGTCACATGATCACATAGCATGAAAATTACTCATGCCAACATATGACTAACCATCAGTTTATCTCTCTATTTATGGAGGTCTCTTATAACTTCCACCGTTAAGACAAAATGTTGTTCGCATGATCACATAGCTTGAAAGAAGCTTATGCAAACATGTGAAAACCCATTAGCATCAATCATCGTCATTATCTTTCTTCAAGTTTCTAGTCCCACTTCTCCTTTGTCCATAAAGAAAATCCATGCTTTCAACACCTAGAAAATTGTCATGTACTTTCTTTCTTTTCGAGCACTGGTGTCTACTGACATCTTCCATAGCAGAAAGTATTAACGACCCATCAGGGAGAAACCATATGCAAAAATTGACACCGGTCCTACTGATATTAGCCAATGAGAAAATGCTATTCATGTACATCTATCAAAAGTCCCACCTAAGAATCATGCTTGGCTTTATGCAAGATCAACGGCTTGTCACATGATTGCATAGGCCTTTAAGATCCCATGCGATTATACGACAGCTGTCCGATCTTCCCCTTATTACTTTTCAAACTCCAGAGATTCCTCTGCCACTGGCCCCATTGTCCTTTGTAAATAAAAGGCCACCACTTGTGATATACTTGTCAGTGGTCCCACCTTGTTTCCGCATCAAGCTTCATTATAAAATCAACAGCTATTTCGCATGTTCACATGGGTTGGAGAGATTCCATGTGAACAAGCGACCACCATTAGATCCTGTTTAAAGATTCACAGTTGAATGAAAACCAAAACATTAGAATATAAGGTAATTAGGACATAGGATATATTATTTATATCACCGGGTTTATAGACTTAGAGAAAAAAGATATAACCCCCGCGTGAAAAATAAATGCATGTGCTCTTCAATGAACTTAAGTGACTTAAAATGTAACGTTCAAAAATAAATGAAGAGAATGACTTAAGGTTTATTTGAAAATGGTAGAAATTTTAGGGTTTTGACATGAATTCATAATTCTTCAAGGAGAAGACCTAGGGTAAGGATTTTTGAACTTGGTTATGACAATTTTGAAAAAAAATCCAACACCTGGACCTAGGAAAACTTCACAAACCAGAGGACTAAACAAAAACTTGGACAAAAACTTCAAAAAATTAAGAATATACCCAACAGGAACAAAGATAGAGAATGAAGTGATATGAAAACTTTTGAGGACATTGACTCCTACATTTAAGAAGACAAAAAAAATGATTGAAAAAGTCATACCTTGTACTACAAACTTTACAAGAGAGACTCTTCTTGGAAGATTGGAAGTCACACAAATGAATCTGAGGTTATCAGGAGACCTACCTAGAATGGAGACAACATCCAATGCTCTTAGTATTCGCCCTATTTTATCAAGAAGCATAAGTATGAGTAGAGATTATGCTAGCAGCTACAGATCTACAAATGAAGAAGACAAGAAGATTGAAGAAGCTATTTCCTTGCTTGTGAAGAGAGAACCATATGGTAAGAAATTTTTTTAATGTTGGACTTGTCAATAATTTGGTCATTTTTCATCTAAATGTCCTAAGAGAGTGAAGAAGTATAGGAATAACTTTAATCCTAAAAGATCTAAAGAATGTTACTATGAAAATGATAAAGAACTTGGAGCTAGTTTGGAGAAATTTTGGACTGAAAGTGATACTGAGAATAATGATGATATAGGATTTGTAGCAATTAAAGAAGAAAATCCTAAAATTGAAGTTAAGGAAGAAAAGGCTTTAGTTTCTCAAGTAGAAAAGAAAGTTGATTGGGTTATAGATAGTGGTTGTTCACATCATACGACTAGAGATATGAAAAAGTTCATAGAGTTTAACAATTATGATGGAGAAGTTGTTAGAGTTGTAAACAATGCACCTTTCTTGATTAAAGGTATAGGATCTATTACTCTTGATGGAAAAACTAATACTGATGATGTTTACTTTGTGGATGGTTTGAAAAATAATCTTTTGAGTGCTGGATAATTAGTTGAAAAGGATATCAAGTTTTGTTTACTGAGAATAATTGTGTGATAAAAGACAAGGATGGTAATTTGATTGGTACTGGATCTAGTACTAGAGTAATGTATTTGAGTTGAATCCTACTAAGATGACATGTTTGATTACTAATATTGATGATAGTTTGTTATGACACAAAATATTTTGTCATATAAACTTTGATAACATTTTGAAAGTGAGTACTACATTTGCAGGAAGAGATTTGCCTAAAATTATGAAGCCTACTAACATGATTTGCAAGGAATGTGTGATGGCTAAACATAAGAGAAGCTCATTTCCTAGCAAGATGTTTACAACATCAGAGAAGTTGGAGATTGTTCATATAGACTTGAGTGGTCCTACAAGGACTAGAGGATTTCATGGAGAAAGGTATTTTATGATTCTTGTTGATTACTTTACAAGAATGATGTGGATTGCATTTCTTAAAGATAAATTTGAAGCATTTGATAAGTTTAAGATCATTAAGAATAAAGTTGAGAATGAATCTAGAATGAAGATTAAATGTTTGAGATCAGATAGAGCTGGAGAATTTAATTCAAAAGAATTTTACACTTTTTGTGAAGTGAATGGAATTCAAAGACAATTTTCAGCCCCTAGGACACCTAAAAAAATGGTACTGTAGAAAGGAGAAATAGATCAGTGATTGAAGCAATGAAAGCTATGTTATTTGAGAATGACTTAGCAAAGATATTCTGGAGAGAAGTAGTGAACACAACAATGTATACAATGAATAGAGTAAAAATCAAAATAGACATAGACAAGACACCCTATGAACTATGGTTTGGACATGCACCTACAGTTAAGCATTTGAGAATTTTTGGAAGAAAATGTTATATTAAGAGAGATGATGGCATTGGAAAGTTTATTCCTAGAATTGATGAAGGTATAATTCTTGGATATTAATTGAAGAGAAAAGCTTATAGATGTTACAATAAGAGAACTAATACTATTGTTGAGAGTGCAAAAGTAAAAGTTAATGAAAAGTTCAAAATTTAGGAAAGAATGCTTGATTATGAATCAAATGAAGGAACTCATCCTTGACCTAACATTGAGACTACTAAATTATTCTATGAAACTAACAGTGATTTGTTAAATGAAATCCATAGTGAGATCATTGAAGAACTGACACATGAACTAAGATTAGAGATAGTGACACCTAACTGGTATTTATCAAGGAATCATCTTGTTGAGCAGATTATTAAAAGGATAGATAGAGGAGTTTAGACTCAAAAAAAGATACAAGAATAGTTATGTTTAATTTCTCAAATTGAACCTAAAACTACTAGTGAAGCTTGTGAAGATGAACTTTGGATTAAAACTATGAAAGAAGAACTAGATCAGATTAAAAAGAACAAGACATAGGATTTGGTCACTAGACATAAAGACAAGAATGTTATTGGAACAAAATGTGTATCAAAAACAAGATGAATGAACAAGGAGAAGTAGTATGGAAGAAAGCAAGATTGGTATGTAAAGGATACTAACAGTAAGAAGGAATTGACTATGAAGAAACTTTTGCACTAGTAGCAAGAATTGAAGCGGTAAGAATGTTTTTGGCTTATGCATCTTATAAGAAATTCAAAGTGTATCAGATGCATGTGAAGTCAGTATTTCTGAATGAAGATTTGGAAGAAGAAGTCTACATTGAGTAGCCTGAAGGTTTTCATTTAACTAAAGAAAGAGACATGGTATGTAAACTAAAGAAAGCTTTATATGGACTGAAGTAAGTACCTAGAACTTGGTATGCAAGATTGGATAAGTATTTGTTGAAATTAGGATTTACAAAAGGAATAACTAATAGAAACCTATATACTAAAGAAATTGAAAATGGTTTGTTGGTTGTAGTTATTTTTGTTGATGATATTATCTTTGGAGGAGAAGATGAAGAAAATGATAAATTTGTAGATGAAATGAAGACTGAATTTGAAATGAGTATGATTGGTGAAATGAAATACATTTTAGGATTGCAAATAACATAGAACAATGATGGTATCTTTGTTAGTCAAACCAAGTACTTGAATGATTTATTGAAGAGATTTGGAATGGAGAACTGTAAACTAGTTTGAACACCTATGGTTATTGGACATAAGTTATCTAGCATAGATGAGACTCCCATAGTGGAACAAAAGAAGTATAGATCTATGATTGGAGGATTGTAGTATTTGATTTATACAAGACCTGCTATAGCACATTCAGTTGGAATTCTAGCAAGATTTCAAGCTAAACCTAGACAATCATATTATGTAGTAGTAAAGAGGATGCTAAGGTACTTAAGAGGCACAATTGAGTATGGATTGTGGTATGAAAAATATGATGATTTTACCCTATGTCCATATACAAAAGCTGATTGGGGAGGTAGTATTGATGATAAAAAGAGTACTAGTGGAGGAGCATTTTTCCTTGGAGGAAGATTGGTTTCTTGGCTAAGTGAGAAGTAGAGTTATATCTCATAGAGCATAGTAGAAGCTGAGTGTGTAGCACTAGAAAACAATTATAACTAGATAAATTCAGTGAAATAAATGATGAAGGATATTGGAGTAAAATTTGTTAAACCTATTGTTATACATTGTGATAACATGAGTACAGTTAGTACATCTAAGAACCCTATGTTAGATTCTAAGAAAAAGCATATAGAGATAAAGTATCATGTAGTAAGAGAGAAAGTAGCAAAGAAAGAAGTTAGACTTGAGTACATAAGCACAAAGGAGAAGATAACAGACATATTTACAAAACCTTTTCCTAATGATACATTTGAGTATTTGAGAGGTATGCTTGGGGTTATGCCCCAGCCTATTTTTGAGAAATGATGCAGATTGTTGCATCCCTCTAGTGATATATGAGTCATGTCTTTCTTCTAGACTGAATGTTGGTACTTCCTCTATGGGGGAGTATGTGTATCTAAGCTGAGTCATGAAGACTCTAGTGAATATATTTTCTAAATAGTGTCTTTCGACATTGAAGTTTTTGTTGACATAATGATGAAATTTCTACCATTAATGTCAATGGGGGAGAAGTGTACATGAAAAACCATTTGTACCATCTAGTCAAGAGAATTGAATAGGAAAATGAAGCAAGATTGGATTGATGAAGAGGATTTGGAAGTATTTTTAGAGGAGTAGTGTTGCAGTATTGGATTTATGGAACTTTGATGTTTTTTCATTTATGTTGCCATCAATTCCAATGGGGGAGATTTTTAGGAATGAATTTTGAATATATCCTATGGTGGAGTATTAGCAGTCATTTTGTAGCAGTTGTTGTTGCATTCATGACTGTGATTGTCATTGATGTCAACATAATGATATACTAAAGATTAGTAGAGAAGGAAACAATGTTTGAGATAGTGCACTTGGGATATTGAAGATGAAGCTATATGATGTTGAGGACTTATTCTATGATGTGTTATAAGATCATGATTAAGATTGTAGAAACTAATTATTTTATTCATTAAAGTTATGAGCATTTCAATGGAAGTAGTATTTAGGCAGTGTTCCTGATTAGCAACAAAAATAGACACTTCTGAAGAAATATGTGGAATATATTGGGAATAGTATAAAAAGGTTAGATAAGAACATGATACTTGGACTAGGAAGAGAAATATTGACAAAATAGTTGAGGATATTACTACAAAGGTAGGAATCACTAGGGAGTAGATAAAGAAACTAAGGAAAAAGATGATAGAAGAATCTTCGAGCATGATAATTGATACACCTCCTCCTTCTGAAGTAGGGAAGACAAAAAGTTATATTTCTAGTGTGATATATTTATCACTCACTCTTGATAAAACTATAGAAGAAGTTGTATCTACAAACATACCTAGAAGATCTAAAAGATCTACCCAACAAAGAAGCCCTAAGAAGAAAAAGGTAGAAGCTAAAACAAAGAATTGAAAGAAGAAAAATTAATTGAGATGGAAGAAAAAAAGTAGCATGGAAGAGACCATAAGATATGTGGAATCCATACATTCAAATGTTAAAAAAGAGAGTGATAAGAGATGGGAATTTGAAGATCATAAGGAGATACTATGAAAGGTATGACCCTGCGAATCAAGCAATAATTGAGGACACAGTAATGGAGTACTTGTTAACTTTCAAGAAGAATTTGTTAGAGATAGAAGGAAGTATCCCTAAGGACTTGTATAGAAAGTTAGAAATGAGGAAAATAGTTAGCACAGTCTAAGGATGAGACTATAAGGAACAAGGCCATTGAAGACATATTACCTATTCTCTTAATACAAGAAAGGGAGGGAATCATCAAAGACGTGAAACCTTTGTTGAGGAATAAGGCTAGACTAGTGAAAATTATGGAAAGAAAGTATGATGAGGTTATTGAAGACACACAAAAGGCATTGGACCAAATTTAGACAACCAACATGCCTACAAAGACCTTGCCTCCCAAGGTTTCCAAGCCTACACCTTTTGGAATAGGAGAAATCTCTAAGATAGTTGAAGTATGTGTGCAAGAAAGAGAAGCTGACATGCAACAAGACTTCTTTTTTGCTAGTGTGCATGTGACCCTTGACACCTCACTTGATGCAAATGGCCCATTTCAAGAAAATCTAATCAATGTGATTATAGTTAAAGGACACATAGAGGAAGAGAATATATAGGATAAACATGAAGAGAAGGAACAAGAGAAGGAGATATAACAAGAAGAAAGGAAGGTAAAAGAGGCATGAGAAAAAAAAGTAGTTTAGGTAAGATATGAGAAAAAATAAGAACTAGACACCTCCTCTACTCTATTATTGGAAAGTATGGCTAGACTAGTGAGCATAGATGTAAAAAGAATGGATGAGGATAAAATCATGAGGTTATCCTTCATGGATTTTGCTAAGGTAAAAGAAAGGTCACTACAAAAAGGAGACACAAGGGTAAAGGTGATTACTAGGGCAGTGGAGATAGTGAACAAAATACTCCGTAAACCTATTTTTTTTCAAGGAAAGGATGATATAGAGAACCTAAGCATGGCATTGGACAGCTTTGATAGTCACTTTGAGTCGCTACTACAGACCGCAGAGGATTAGGAAGAAAATAATTTCCTAGAAAAGAAGTTGAATGAAGTTTGTAAGTCCATCTCATGGGACTTGGGAATTCTAAAAACATCTACAAGAAAGGCCAAAAGCTATGTGGAAAGAGGAAGAAAGGTATACGACTATTGCATAAATCCAATTAGACATGTTAGCAATATAGAAGATATCATAGCCAAGGATAGGGCTACCTTAGACAACATAATGGAAACTTGTGAAACCTATTCAAAAACTATATTGGAGATGGATAAGAAGGCATCTAGTATATTGGATAAGATTATTTCTTTGAATATAGATAAAGGGAGAGTAATGGAGATATTTGGTTTTCTGAAGAGTCTAATCACTCCTAAGCTATCAATTCTTGAAGCTCATCTTATGAAGATGGAGAAAATAGAAGGCTCAATGATAAGTTCCTTACCCACTAAGCTAAAGGTAGTAGAAATAACATCTTATGCATTAAATGGATTAATCCATATCTATGAACTTATGATTAAGTCATGGGGAGATGAATTAAAGACCTTGGAAGAATCCTTCCAAGATATTCAAAGATTGGTGAGTAAGCACTAAGTCTTTTGTGCTTAGAATTTTGAAATTTTGTAAGTACATTTTTCATTGATGTCAAAGGGAGAGGAAGAGAAGAGAGAAATAAAGAGAGGAAAATAAGGAGAAAAGGAATATAAAAAAAAGAGAGAGAAAAAAGAAATAGAAGAAAAGATATGTATATATAGAAGGAAGATAATTCTTTAACACTTAGTCATTTTCCAAGTTGAGTGTTGCCATCAATTCTAAAGGGAGAGATTGCTGACAAGTGATTGTTGACTTAATCATGAAAATGACTAAGTACAGAATTAAGATTACAATATACTGTGATCTAATTTTGGTCAGTGAAGATAATGTATGATGCATTATGGCTTGTAAAGTTAGTAGAAGACATTTTTGGATATGTGTAAGTTTCAGTTATGGTCGCACATGTTTTGGAGTTAATATCAAGAAGATATAGTATTGTGAAGGTATGCAAAGATAGAAAATTAGTGAAATAGGTCATATGAATAGTTACAATGATTGGGGAATGTTAGCTACTAGGGAAACATGATAAGAAATATGAAAGGTGTATATTGCTGACACTTTGGTAATGTATGATCATTGACTCTATGTTGATAATTTTAATAAGTAATTATTATGTTTTGTAATGTATTTTGAGATTCAACTGGATGATACAATTAGTATAAGTATATACTACTTTTAGGAAGAGATAAAAGTGATTGTAATGATGATGTGATGGATGAAAATTTGAGAGAAAAGAGTATATGCGAGATCAGTTTTTAATAGGTCTATAAATGGAACTATCTAAGCATAGCAGATGCTTGCATTTTTCCCTTTTGAAGAACATTTTTTGTGACACTATTGTGATTGTAAGACTTGTAAGATCACTACGTTTAACAAGGTTTTTGTATACCCCTAATAGGGTTTTGTATTCCTCTAACAAGGAAATTGTATACCCCTAACAGGGATACTCTATTTTAGTGCATAGTTTTGGGTACCATCCCCACTAGGGTTTCCCTTGGCCAGGGTTTCCTCAAAAAAACATCATGGTGTTATGAGTTATGTGTTGTGAATTTATCTTCTTTTCATTTAAGTATTATTATGCTTTATTTACAATTGGTTGAAGTTAAAACTAAAGTGTTGTAATACTGATTCACCCCCCTATCATTATTATCTAATCCTAACATGCATATAATAATTTAGTGAATATGAGTTCTAAAAAAACACCTTTTGAGATTGTTAATGGCATACAACTGAGAGGTATATCAGATTTGAAGGATATTGCTGGTGAAGAAAAAAAAAGTGCTAAAGGAGTAAACTTTTCTAAGTTCATGAAGACATTTCATAAAGAAGTGAAACATAAGCTGGAGAATAGGAATCAGCAATAAAAAAACAAAGCATATAGGTCAAGGAGACATAAGACTTTTACACTTGGTGATGAAGTTATGGTTCATTTCAAGAAAGGTAGATTTCTTGCTGGAACATATGGAATGTTGAAAATGAAGAAAATTTAGTCCTTACAAGATATTGAAGACATTTTATAGTGGAAATTCTTATGAGATTGAGTTACCCGATGACCTAGATATATCACCTATATTCAACATTATAAATTTGTTTGATTAATGTGAACATGACGAAGACATGACAATACCGAATGATTATCCTAAGAAGAAAACAAAAGAGGTTGAGAAAATTTTGGAACAAAGAGTTACGAGAAGCACAAGAGGAAAGGAATACATGGAGTATTTGGTAAAATGGAAGAACAAACTGATTGATGACAGTTCATGGATTTCACAATCTAAGTTGGATTTAGCTTATGTTGTATCTACTAAATGATTCAAAGAATAATTTCAAACAACCCCAGGTGTTTGATGCAAAAGGATCTTGGGTCCTTGGCAATCCTGTGTCACCAAAAATAAACTTGAGTTTTTTGGTGTTGCTTGTTTCCTTCATTAACCAAGTTGGCTTGGTAGTTTCTCAGTTCCTTCTATGATCAAGTTGATTAGTTAGTTTTTTGATTTATTTCTTGGTGCTCAGTAACCTTGTTCACCAAGTGGTCTATTTTGATTTCCTGTTGAGGCTAACTTGTGCATTGAATTTTGGGCACATAGTTAATTTTTGTATCAAACATTGGGAAGCATGTGGACCTAGATTAGGTCATTCCTTCTACCATTTAAGGCTCTAAAGGATGACTTGTTTCAGTAGGCTCTTGTATAAATAAAGTAGGTTGTTATAGTTTTAGGCATCAATTTTGAGGAGATAGAAGATAGTCTCTGAAAGAGGAATCCTCACATATTTGAGAACTGTAACAATTGAATCTAAATGTAATTGTTCATAATAGGGAAGGCCTTATAGCCTGACATGTATGAGGTTATTTGATGAATAATATATGAATTTTGTTTCACTTTGTCTTCCTTGTTGTGTATTTTCTTCCACATGTGTGAGCAAAGGTGCTAAATGGATTATTTATAGTGGTTGCACACATCACATGACTAGTGACAAAAGTAAATTTGAAACCCTAGATCATTACAAAGGTAGAAGTGCTAAGTTTAGTAATGATGCACCATGTCCTATAAAGGGTAAATGATTAATTAAGCTAACTAATAAAATAACTTGTGGAAATGCTTATTAGGTTGAAGGTCTTAACTATAATTTGCTAAGTGTTGCTCAACTTAATAACATTGGTTACTAAGTAGAGTTTCATCATAGGAAGGCTAAATATTTGATGCCACCAGTGAACTGATTGGAAGTGGAGAACATACTAGAGGTAATTTGTTCTATCTAGACCTATCTGAAGAAACATGCTTGATTGCACAATTTGATGATGTATTCTTATGGCATAAGAGGTTATGTCATGTTAACTTTAACATTATGGTAATTATTAATAAAAAGGGAGAAAGTTAGAGGTTTCCCAAGATTGAAGAAACCTGATAATGTGATGTGAAAACAATTTCAGTTGGGTAAAATGACAAAGTCTAGTTTCAAGAGAAAGACTTTTACTTCTAAATATACTTTAGATTTGGTTAATACTGACCTTTATGGACCTATGGGTGTACAAAGCTATTGTTGATGTAGAGGCATTCTACGATACTCAGTGAATTTTCATGGGGGAGTGTTACTTTGGTTCTATGGTACTCAGTTGCAGCCTTAACTGATGGTCTTAGTTATTGAAGGAAGCTCGGTCACTAAAGGAACTTGGTGAAACCTCTATTGCTCGATGGCATTGGTGCTTAGTAATACCTATGTTGCTTGGTGTTACTTGTCTTGGTTATTTCTTTCACTGGTCCTCTATTTTTTCTTTGGCTTATCAACTAGAGTTCTTGAAGATTTTCTTGGCTAACTTGGTGCATTTATTGTTGGTAGCTTTTGTTGGATTCTACTATGTGGATCTGGAGGCTGACATATTGAATTAAATAATTGTAAGTCTATTTGTGATCCAACTTGTATTGCATTTAATATTTGTTTGTAGGAGTTAATTGTGTCATACAGTTGACTTTTGGCTCATGATTAGTATTTATAGGATGTTTGGGTAGATGTTTTGGGAGGAGGAGGATTAGGAGATGAGATTAGTAAATCTAGGGCATTAGATAAGTGAAATTGTGGAGAGGATCCTATGAGATCTTGTAGATCCAATTATTATTTGATAGTTGTAATAAAAGAGCTAGTCATTGAGGCTTTGAGATAAGGAGATTGAGATTTCTTGGAGGCTTGTGATCTCAAGTACAGATCTACCTTAGGGTTTTCATCAGTTGTTGATAGTTTTCAGAACTCTACTAGTTGGAGGTGTACTAGATCTTGTTGATCTTGTAAAACTATTTCTAATTGTAATTGTCCCTAATCTGAAAGGCCTTACAGTCAGGCATGTTAATGGAAAGCTGATTTGAATCATATTGTGTTATGTTATTCCATTGTATTCTTGATTGGTTACAAGGTTGGATTATCCTTAATTGGATCCACCATCCTTGACTATGTTGGGTGGTATTAGAGCTGATTTGATCTTGTGGAGAAAAGGTTGACCTAGCAAGGTTGATCTTGTGAAGTTGATATTTCCAGTGAAGAGATCGTATGATTTGAGTTGTAGATCTATGGTACTGAACTTGTGAAATCTTTCCTGAATTATTTGTAAGGTGGCAAGTTGCAATCTTACTTGCATACAACTTGGAGATTGTCACAAGGTGATTGGTGTAGGGTTTTATATAGGGGTTTTTTATTTTCTTTAAGGATGCCTCCGAGAATATTGGACCCTAGAGTAATTGATGATCTCTATGATACTTTGGAATCTAGGATTATAGAGAAGGTGAAATTTGATTTTAGATCTAAGATGGAACTAATGAAGAATGACATGGTCACTGAGATCTTGAGAGATGTTTTTGGTGTACATCAGAAAGTTGGTACTGAGGATGGTTATGAGGAAACTGCTAAAAAATTTGAAGCTACTGCATCTAGTGGTGATGACTAGAGGGATAGATCTAGAGAAGAAAAAACTACTTGATTGCATAGATCTAGAGCTTGGTTAAGTAATAGTTATTGAATGGAAGTTTCTACTTTCCCTAGTACTTTGAAACCTGAGAACTTGATTGATTGGATTAGTGAACTTGAAGATTTCTTTGAGCTAGAAGAAATTGAAGATCCTCTTTGAGTGAGATTGGCAGACACAAAACTAAAAGGACATGCTTCTCTTTTACAGAAAGAATGACAAAGAGATAGAGAAAATGAAGGTGAAATGAAGATCAATCAATGGAGGTTGATGGTGACTAAGTTGAAAGATAAGTTCATACTTGATAACTATGAGCTTGACTTGTTTAAGAAGTTGCATAATCTGAAACAAAAGGATTTGATTGTTGAAGATTATACCGAGGATTTGTACAAACTTACTATTTGGTCTGGACACAAAGAACTTGGTAAGGAAAAGGTAGCTTAGTATGTGAATGGTTTGAGATTCAATATTTAGGATGAGCTTGGTATGCTGAAGATTGATTATATTGAAGATGCTTATCAGTATGCTCTGAAGGTAGAAGATAAGTTGAAGAGGAAAAAACATAGTAATCCCCAATGGAAGGAAAAGATTGATCACTTAGTGAAGGATAAAATAACTAGAGAAGATGAACAAAAACTTGTAGAACTGAAGAAGAATATAGGTAGAGTTATCTTTAAGGGTACTTGTTATAACTGTGGAGAGTAAGGACACTATTATTTTGATTGCACATAGAATAATCTTGGTGACTAATGAACTACTGTGGTGAATGGGAACATTTAGGATGAACCTGAATCTGAGAACTTGCTAGTTCAGTGAACATTGCTTGGTAAAAAGGTGGAACCTTGTTAAAGGAGTAACTTGTTTAGGACTTAGTGGAAGTCTGGAGGTAAACTTTGTTATGTAATTGTTGATAGTGGTAGTACTAATAACCTTGTTACTAAGGACATGGTTAAGAAACTTGGTTTGAAAGGAATGAGACATCCACACTCTTATAGGATTGGTTGGTTGTGAGATGATCATGTTCTAGAAGTGAGAAAATAATGCTTTTTGATGTTCAGATTGGATAGTATAAAGATCTTGTGTTATTTAATATTATGGAGATGAACAATTGTCATATATTGCTCAATAGACCTCGACAATATGATTGTAGAGCTATGTATGATTCTATGAAGAATGTGTTTACTATTGAGAAGGATGACATGAAGTTTTCCATGATGCCTTTACTGGATACAACACTCGGTAGGAGAAGTCTAAGTATTGGTAGCTGAGTTGAGTTGGTGGATCTTGAAGGTATGGATGATCTATGTGAAGAGAGGACCTATGTGTTGTTGAGAAAATACTTCAAGAGATAGAAGAAGGTAAAGTGGAAGAGTATGAAAAGTGAAGAGATGGAGTACATGTATGTGAAGAACCATTTTAGGGTTTATGTGTTGAATTCCATAATATTTTCTTCTCGCATATGAACATCTTTTCAAACTTGGGGTGTCTGATGTAGGGGCATTCTAGGATACTCAGTGAATCTGCATGGGGAAGTCTTATTTTGGTTATGTGGTACTTGGTTGAAACCTTAACTGATGGTCTCAATTATTGAAGGAATCTTGGTCATTGAATGAACTTGGTGAAATCTCTAGTGCTTGATGGAACTAGTGCTTGGTAATTCCTGTGTTGCTCAGTATTTCTTGGCTTGGTTAGTTGTTTCACTCATGCTCAGTTATTTCTTTGGAGCTCAATAGTTCTGGCTTACTGACTGGAGTTCTTGAAGATTTTCTTGGCTGATTCGGTGCATTTATTGTTGGTATCTTTTGTTGGATTCTCTTATGTGGATCTCAAGGATGACATATTAAATTAAATAATGGTAAGGCTATTTGTGAGCCAACTTGTATTGCATTTAATATTTGTTTGTAAGAGTTAATTATGTCATCTAGCCCACTTGTGGCTGATGATTAGTATTTATAGGATGTTTGGGTAGATGTTTTAGGAGAAGGAGGGGGGATTAAGAGATGAGATTAGCATATTTGGGGTATCAGATAAGTGAAGTTGTGGACAAGATCTTGTGAGATCTTGTAGATTAGATTATTATCTAACAGTTGTAATAGTAGAGCTAGTGGATGAGGGTTGGAGACAAGGAGATTTCTTGGAGGCTTGTGAGCTCAATTTTAGATCTACCTTAAGGTTTCCATTAGTTTTTGATAGTTTTTAGAAGTATACTAGCTAGAGGTGTATTGGATCTTGTTGATCTTGCAAAATTGTTTTTGATTGTACTTGGCCCTAACCCATAAGGCCTTACAATCATGCATGTTAATGGAAATTTGATTTGAAGCATATTGTGTTGTGTTATTTTATAGTGTTCTTGATTGGCTACAAGGTTGGACTTTCCTTAATTGGATCCACCATTCTTGATTAAATCAATTGTGGTTCTAGGTACTTTATTATTTTTGTTTATGATTACACTAGATTACATGCTTTCCCATCACCCATTCCCTGCAAATAGTACCAACTATCTTTTCTATGCTATGTAGATTTCTTATGGCCTTTACATTTCTTATCTTTACTATGTTATCAAAATTGATATGACATAGTCTTTTAAGAAACAACCAACTATCATATACTTTAGCAAAAAAAATAATTCTTCTTAATTAAGATGAAAAACATTACCTTTACTCTTTGAACCTAATATAATCATTTCACCATCCTTGTTGTTAATGATGCACTTGTTTTCTTTGAACTCCAACTAATAACCTTTGTCAAGAAAATTCCCAACACCAAGAAGGTTATGCTGCAAACCATCTACATAAAGAACATCATCAGTGTTGTTCTTTCCATCCAATGTGATAGCTCCTATACCAATGATAGGTTTAGGAGTTTTATCTCCAAATCTAACCATGCCACCTTTTTTTTTGTCCAGATGAACAAATATATCTTTATCACCTACCATGTGATGTAAACAACCACTATCTATAATCCAATCTGTACTTATACATGCTTGTGAAATCAATGCTAGCTCTTGTTCCTTTTTCTCATCTTCATGATCCATCTCATCAAACATCTTTTCCATAATAGAAATTAATCCAATTTCATCTTCAAATGAATCATCATCAGAAACTCCATCACAAGCATAGTAACATTCTTTTGTATACTTAGGCTTGTAGTTAGTTCTAAATTTCTTAAATCTTGTAGGACACTTAGATGCAAAGTTACCAATCTTATTACATAAGAAACATTTGAATGGTAACTGACCTTCATAATTTCCTTTTCCTTTTATTTATTCCTTAGAGATCATCACAATAATATCATCTATCTCTTTATCTTCATCTTCATCATCAAAATTACCAATGTTTAAAGATTTCTTAACATGGACTGATGCTTTGAAGGTTGTCTCACTTTTAGGCTCTATCTTCAACCTTGAAATCTCAAAAGCTGAAATTTTGTTGATCAAGGTCTGTCTCTTGAAATTTTTTGTAAGCCACATGGTCTCATCAAGGATGTTGATCTTGTTTTCATATTTTTTTGTAAGAGTAGTCATCAACTTATCCATAATGTCTTCCTCTGAGATTTCTCCACCATTATTCCTGATTCCAGCAACTACTTCATTAATCCTTTGGTTGTAAGCTCTAATATCCTCTTTAGGTAGCATCTCAAATGAATTGTATCTTTTCTTTCACATCTTTTTGTGTGCATTCTTTTCTTTTTTATATCCTTCAAACATGTCTTCTAGGTGCTTCCATATCTTGTAAGTTGTGTCTACTTTCTTTATCTCTAAAAACTCACTATCAGATAAGGCCCTGATAAGGGCTTCTTGGGCTATTGCATTCTAATGGAATAAATCCTTTTTCTTTCTAGTAGCATCTTCCTTTGCAAGATATGCTATAGAAGGGATCTTAACTTGTTTGATAGCCACTTCAAAAACTTCAAAAGCAATGTACTACAAATGTGTCACCATTTTGTTCTTCTAATCGAGATGGTTCTCTCCATCAAACTCAGGATAGTATTTTATAGAGAATTCCATTTGATTAACATCAAGCTATTAAAATTTCTCTTAGAGGCACTTGGCTTTGATACCAATTGTTAGGAATAGTCCCAAGAGATAACTAAGAGGAGGTGGGGGTGAATAAGTTATCTACAAGTTTCAATTCTTTATCCAGTTAAGTATACTTAAACTTTAAGCATAAACATAACGAAAGAACACTTGAACACAACACCAATATTTTGATTATAAGGAAACCCAAATATGTAAAAGCCCTACTAGGAATTAACACCCACTAATAAACTAAACTAGTGTATAATGGTCCTTGTTAGAAGATCATAAAACCCTATTAGGAATTGATCTTTACAATGCTTTTAGTATAGTGACCTAGTCAAAGGTTGGACCCTGTTAGGAGTCTTTTATGATTGAACTTGTTAGGGGTGAGGAAGGACTATCTAAGAGCTCACTACTCAAAGAGGTGAAGGTTGGAACCTTCTGAATAAAAAATACACACTATATCTAGATCTTGGTGAATCGTGAGGTACACCTGTTGTCTTGATCAGTTCAAATGAATAGCACACTCTATCTTCTCTATCATATAGACCTCTTCTTGATGGCACAATACTTTGTAGTCTGTGCTCTACTCTAATCTTTCATCTCTATGCCATGCTACTAGTGATCACAAATGATTGGCTATAAGTATCTTTCCTCTAAATGATATAATTCAGTCAGCCTATTAGAACCACCTTGAAATCATATTAGAGAAATAATAACACTCTCCAATAATATTTGAATCATCTCTACTAAGAACATAACATAAACTATTGGAAAGTTGACTATACTATTGTATATGACTGAATATAGTGTTGTCATTATGGAAACAAAGTCATATAGTGTTTTGGAGTTAGAGCACATTATTAGAAGATCATAATTTGGTGAAGTACAAAAGACTAGACAATTAACAAAGCACTAGTAGATCAGAGCGTCAACACATGTGCGTATGATAGAGTTATGGTATGCATCCTTGAAGATAAGTTGCTAAGAGTGCATGATCAGAAGATACAATATGGTGAAGATACAGATAGTTGAAGTAGCACATATAGTGAATGCCAGAATAGAACATAGTATACAACCAACTATTGGTAATTTGATTAGCGATGATATTATTATTTTGTAAAGGCTATGCACCTATTGTAATTAAGTATTAGACATGTAATTATGTTTTTTTGTAAACACACTTGAGCCAATTCACTTGGAAGCATTCTATGTAATCGTTTATAGGCTGACCTAGTTAATTATTTTAGTAGCACATATAAATAGAAGATGCACCTTTGTAATTAGGTATGGAATTTAATATAGAGTCAAGTTAAGAAGAGAAAAGGTATGAAAAGAGCACATAGAATGTATTATAACTTTGAAAGAGGTCAAAGCATCAATGCATTAAGGAACTGATCAGATAAGTAGTGTCACTGTGCTAGTTCATCTAGTAGATATAGTGTGTATCTATGATCAAAAGGTTGTAGCCTTTACCACTTGAGGACCGAGCTCTAGGATAGTGTGTCCCCACCCCTAACATGGTTATTGTAAAAGACTCCTAATAGGGTCCATCCCTTGACAAGGTCACTATACTAAAAGAAATGTAAAGATAACTCCTAACATGGTTAAAGATCTTCTAACAAGGATCACAAGACACTAGTGCAATTCTTAGTGGGTGTCAATTCCCACTAGGATTTTTTACCTATTTGGGTTTCTTCGTAAGCATATTGGTGTTATTTTTTGTGTTTATACATCCTATTTATGTTCATTTTCATTTTAGTACTTAAGCATTCAAGTTATGTTTCAAGAGTAAAAGTAAATATTAAATATAGTGAACACTGATTCACCCCCACCCCCTCTTAGTGTTCCCATTCCTAACAATTCATATTAGAGATTTGGTCCTCAAAAAAGAATTTTAACCACTTGAGGTGATCATGGATAAGGGATAAATGAAACATCTAAAAAAGAATCTTGAAGCTGCTCTTAAAGACCTTGACAAATCTGAAAAATAAATTGAAGAACTAAAAGAAAAAGTCAATGATTCTCAAGTAGTCATCAAAATACTAAGAAAAGATTTGAAAGATTGTTCAAATAGTAATTGAGGGATGATGGTAAAAAATGTAAATGAACAAAACACATCCCTGAAAGATTAGATTGAAGAGCTGGATGAAAACCTAACTAACAATTAAGAATTTTATGATGAACAGATCAAGGAGAACCTTCAATAAAATGAATAATTGTGGAAAGCATACATGGAAATCTTGGACTTAAGAAAAAACAAAGAAAAGTTAGAATCTGAATTAAAAGAGGCAAAGAATCACATTGATAAATTACACATAAGCAAGGATCTGATTGAATCTGAGTTATATGCTCAAAAACTTAAACGGGATACCAGTGACATTGGATTCAATGATTCACAAAATTAGATTAAATTCATGTGAGTAAGAATGAAAGCACCAGAAGACACCACAGATGCTAAAGAGATTGGAAGCTAGACTAAAAATATTAATTAACCATCTAAGGATGAGTGCAAGCCAGTAGACCAAAATTTTTATGCATGTAATAAGCATGGACATATATCAAGGAATTGTAAAGAGGTAAGACCTTTCATTGATTACTATTATTCATGCAATAATTTTTTTCATAGAGCTATGAATTGTAAACCAAGTCAGAAGAACAAGACTCAGAATAATTAGAGAAATCAGAATCAAATCAATGTAAGAAGTTCTCAGAGTATTACGTGTCATATATGTAATTATATTGGTCACTCGGCTAGATAGTGTAAAATGGTGACTCATATCAATGCACCAAGGAATTTAAGGCCTCTAGTTATTTGTCACTCATGTAGCATGGTTGGAAACATCTCAAAGTTTTGTAGATCAAGAACACAAAGTCAAGAAAGCCCTAAAAAGCCAGAAGAATCAATATTAGATACTGAAGTAGAAGTCTAGTTTGCAAAAGCTGTACAAGATGTGAGCTTGATTTGGTCAGAGGTAAAGAAGGATAAGGTTGATGAGTATGTATTGGATGCATCCATAGTGGGGACACCCTCTACATCTAGATGAATGATACTTAGGGTCATAGGGGGAGCTAATTTATCTCTAGACCCCTGTGCGGCTAGTATACTCACTCTCAGAGCATGCACCTTTGGATTTACCCTTTTGGAGACTAGTAGAACCTATGTGCAAGAGCACACTACCTGATTGATTATAGAATGAAAGTTGGAGATTTTCAATGAAAGTTTGGTTTATGCAGCAAGCATTAATGGCATAATTTTTCACTTTAAAGTACTTGGAGACTTATAGATCACTCATTGCATTTGAGTTGAAGTGATTGGAGAGCATAGAAGCCCTAGTAGTTGATTGTGAAGGATTGAAGCTTGATTCACCAGTGAAGAAGTATGTTTGATTGATTGTGGTGATTTAGAAGTTCTCAAAAACTGATTGTGAAGTGATATACAAGTAAATTATAGCTAATCTTGATGTGTTTGATGTTTCAGAGAAAAAGAGATACATTTTCAAAGGACACCCTTTCAAATCTACTTTGGATGACCTAGAGGGAGAATTCTATTGGCAAAATGGTCAGTGCTCCCCTCAGGATTCGTGACATGCCTTACCCACCTCTTGTGTCTTCCATAAGTCTAGTGGTTGTATCAGACATTAAAAGGTTGATATTTTAATGCAATGGAAACCACTACTTGTAACAAGTGGTATCAGAGCGTGGTCATAGGTTCAAATCCCATTGGGTAACACTAAGGGGGAGATTTTTCAGAAAATGGTCTATGCTCCCCTCAAGATTCGTGACATGGCTTACCTACATCCTATGTTTTCCATAAGTCTAGTGGTTGTATTGGGTACTAATAGGTCAATCTTTTAGTGTAATGACAACCACTACTTGTAACAAATTCTCCCAAACCCCTATGGGTGTTATGCATGTTGAAGACATCTATGCATACATTTAATGTAAGAAGGAACCAGTAGGTCTTAATATAATTAGAGTGCACATTGAGACTATGATGAAACCAAATAAAACCTTCCTTGATGAGTTCTCATAGTTGGAAAACCATCCCATAGTTGAATATGCTACGACATATGATTTCTATGAATCAGAGGTGATCAAGATCCTGTTAAGAAGAATTAATGATCACCTTTTTTGGATAGTTGAAGTCCCAGTAAGAATCACAGGAGATCTCATTCATGAGATGACGGGTCTCTCTAAGAAAGACATCATTCTTCCAATAGGAAACAATGTGAGAAAACTAGTAGAATAAGCATGTAAGTCAAAAAGTGATAGGCAAGGAATGAAAATTGAGCCTATAGAGGAGAAAGACATCAAATTGATGTCTATGATATGAGGATATAGGTTTCAACCCACTAGCAAGGTGAATAGTGTATCAGCGGCCACCATAATTACAACAATAAGACTTGTGAGAGAAAATGTTGAGTTCAATCCATGCAAGATCTTTCACACATAACTGATAGACAATATTAGAGCCATTAAGTATGATAAGACAAAAATATTTAGGTTTGGGTCTTTGATCATATACATGTACTTACACATACTTAGAAAGGTGTCAGATTTATACTTAAAAAAAAGTATTCCTACAATGCCACAAATATAATTTAAAGCATCTACTGAGAGTACACTAAAGGATTATATGGATTTGGAGTTGAAGACATTCAAGATTAGAATGCATATGAGATACAAGATTCTAGAAAGCATTTTTGAGAAATACAAAGACAACATTTTCTTCATGGTAGAAGCAGTGGACCCTAGAACAAAGTGGATTCATCCACTTGGATATGAGGTTGAAGAACCAATCCTAGAGGCATATGCATAAGTGTTTCTATCAGCACCTAAGGACCTTAATGAACCAAGATGGGGGACTTATGAAGAAAAGACAAGAGAAGTTGATGCAATTTTGAACAGCACAAAAACTAAGAGGAAAGTAGCTAAGGTTACTTTAGAGATACTCAAAATTCATGGACTAACATAGGAAGACCTTGAAAAATAAAGACAAGAAAATATATCTTTGGGAATTGAGAGTGTACCTATAGTAGAAACTAAATCTAATGATCCTAAGTTAAAGAAGATCAAGGTTGAAAAGTCAAATGATCCAAAGGATAAACAAGGTAAAAAAAATGTTATCCCTCCTGCACCCAAGGAAATAATTGAACATCACCTTCTAAGTATAAGGAAATGGCCAAGAGGAAGAAGGAAACCAACACTAGTCACCCATCCTCACGAGCAACAAGAAGTAGGAAGAATACTCAAGCACCTCTAGAGGTAGGTTTTAAACTTAGTCTAAAAGTGTTGAGTACAAGGATAATTGAGGAAGGAAGAATTGATCAGATAGGAAAATTCTATGAGAAATATAGTGAGATTGACAAATTAAAGATTAATGGAATGATTATCAAACATATGCTAAAGTTTAAGAAGACAGTCCTAGAACTAAAGACAGTGATTCTAGACAATGTATGGAAGATTTTGGAATTCTTAAAAAGACATGAAATTGAGGAAGATCTGAGAATAAGGGAGAAATTCTAGATTAAAGCCTCCCAATATGTTCTCTAGAGGAGAAAACTTTGTTTCTAGATTTGTTGAAGCCACACCTTAGAACCAAGTCTAGAACACTAGATATCATGGATAAGAATTATGAGTTGGTTGCAAAGGAAATAGAGAAATCCTTTGAGAAATTTTTTTCTCAATAGAAACATGTACATACCTACTATGCACACAACTCGAGTGCCCACAAAGGTAGCCAAGGACTCAAAGACCACAAATGTACAATTTAAAGGACCTTTGGATTCATTGCCTATAGTTGAAACACCCACAAAAGAAGTAAAGTTTGTGCCCATGACAAAGACTCATAAAGATGATACAATCTTCATTGATAATATAGAGATAGCCATGGAGGCCACAAATAATGACTTGGAAAAGTTTGAGGAAGATTTTGTGAGCACACAAGAAGCTAAAATTATATGTAGTAATAATTAATCCAAAGTACAAGAAGTACTAATATAAGATCTAATAGGTAAAGAAGAAGAGAAGGAGATAGAAAAAGAGGAAGAAAAAGGAGACAAAAAAAGAGGAAGGAAAGGTAGAAGAGGAGAAAGGAGAAGAAGAGGTAAAAGGAAATGAACCAATAGATGAGCCATCTATTGAGATGACAATTAGAGTAAAACAAGAAGTGATGGATAAAAATCCTATCACTCCATTACCTTCTATCTCATTATTTTTAAGTTTGACATTAAATACCACTAGATTGGACTCTTGGGGAGAAGAAGACCTGATCAACTTCAGTATCTTAGATATAGAAAAAGAAAAAGAGAAATAGCTAATGAGGAACCTTTTATTTGTTCAATTAGTCAACATTTTGAACAACCTATTACCTTCACACAAGAAAGTGTCTAAGGTCCATTCATTTGATGATGTGAGCACAATTATTTCAAACTTCAAGACTAATTTTTCTAGCTTGGAAGAATTTTCATCCCTAGTTGTAGAAGAGAAATATATGAAGAAGAGGCTAAGTGAATGGTTAGCAACTTTGCACTTGACCTAATCTCACTTAAGATTGTGTTAGCACATGCAAAAATTTCATGGCTATAGTTTTTTCCCCTTGGTCTCTGTAATGTTTTTCATGCCTTTGGCATAAGCCCTTAGTTCAATTTTTTGAAAATCTAGCCGTTATGTTCAAAAACCCTTTGTTATGCACTGACCTTGTTCTAATTTGATGTTACTTTATTCATGTCAGTTAAAATTCCTTTAACACATGTTTTAAAATTGGTGACCTCTTTGTCATGTGATCATGTGAAACTTTTTCATGTCTTGCGATCATGTGACTAAAGTTTTATGTTGGCCCCCACTTGATTTATTTTCCTAAGTCTCTAACCCTAGTGGCCTTTAATATTTCCTAAGGTCCTCAACACCTAATTTTTCCTAAAAGCCTAAGTCTTGTGCTTTAATTTTTCTTATCTTCTAGCTTAATATTTTCTTAGGCCCAACCTTCTGACACCATCTTGATCTGACGATTGTTGCTAAAGTGCAAGGGTTTTGTCAGAGGCTTGCACTTTTGTGATGATCATTGATTCATTTTCATGATGTAACCCTTTCAATTTAGGTAGGACCACTGCCACATAAGAACAAGTGGTGACATTCTATTGGTTGAAATAAAAGATGATATGGTAGGGTGGGGTCAAGTTGTAAGTTGACCAAAGATCTGGTAGATGTCACATGATCAGAAGGAATATTCTTCCCCTTCCTGATCATGCAATAGCTGTTGATTTGGAATCTATTCTAAACGTTGTTAGTGGGACCTTATTTTTGGATGCGTCAGAGGGTCTTGACATCTATAGAAGATCGATGATAGGCATAAGTTCTCATGGGTTTTCTCAGAGGCGTAAGATCTTGCACCAACCATTGATCTCATTTCAGCCGGGCCCAGTTTCTGGTCTGGGATTTTGGCAGAGCGGTTAAATATTTGGCGGTCCTAATAAATGTTTGTAGTGTTCTCTTGTTAGTAGAGTATTATGGGAGGGTTCTAAATGTTTTAGTGATTCAGTGAATACATGTTCACTAAATCTCTAGATAAAGTGGCGGTGTTTCAAGTCTTTCTATGAATTGCCAAAATATCTTTGGTCGTTAATTTGCTAGATAAGAGTCACGTATTCACCAAATGGGTCAAAGAGTAAAGGTTTGCTGAGAATTGTGGAACCATTTTTCTAGGTGTCGCATTATGAGTGGCTGACCTAGAAAGTAGATGTAGACAAGTTAGTGGGCCTGAGAGATTCTAAAGGATGCTGAGATAGAAGATCTAATGGTTATTAGATGTTCCCATAGAATCTTTTGAGGCTATGCGAACTTGTGATAGCCATTCATTTATAAGGCTTACAAAAAGTGGGTCCTATGTTAGTGTGACTAAGCATGAGCTATGAATGAAATAATGACAAGTGGCATAAAGTGGGCCCAAGTGGGGTCTAAGGTCTTGGTGGTCTGGATAAGTAAGGTTAGCAGCCTGACAAAATTCAATGGGTTCATTCATTCGCATAATAAAATGGTGGTGTTCCAAAATGATTGGTGATTTAATGAAGGAAGGTTGCATGATCACTAAATATTTCAGCGGTGACTTAAAATTTTCTATGAACTAGTGAAAGCCTTTTGTCACTAGTTTGCCAGATGTAACTGGGGTAGGTTAGATCTCCTTTGTTTGCTAGGTCGTGAGGTTAAGCGGTGAGTTAAGGTTTCATTCCATGAATAAGAAAATGCATTGTCGCGTGGTCACTAAATGTAAACTAGGATTCCTATAGAGGTTAATGACATAAGCCCATGAAAAATGAGGATCTAATGGTCAGGACTTAAAGTTGATCCAAATTTGAATATAGGCCACTGATCTACCGCTGGTGCTTAGAAACAATTGTTGTTTTTCAAATTCAAGTTTGTGAGGGGTTTCCTACGACTAGAAGGACTAAAATTGAATGCTTTCATGACCAGATTTGATTTTTTTGGTGGCACTTGCTATTGTAGAGTGGTCCAGGGTGTGCCATGATCATTTGCAGGGGTTTGTACTATGTGGTTATGTGCTCAAGGCATGTTGCAGGTGGCCAAATAGGTTGACATTTAGACATCTTTATGGATTCTTAGTACCTTCTCAGTGAGTTTTGTCATGATTGTGGATCACTCTGGGATTTTTTTTCTCCTAGGTATCTGGGTTTCTCCCCCTGTAATAAATTTGTGATCATTTCTAGTGGGTTTGGTGGGTGAAACCCTAACCCTAGTCATCCATAGCTTGTTGCAACCTATTTTGGGTTTCCAAGATGACTAGGGGTATATATTGCAAAACTTTTGACTTAATGTTGGTTCCAAAACTTTCTTTGGTCCCTGGTTGTTGTTGATGGTATTATACTGAGCAAGGAGAACCTAGATTTTGGGTCTATTCCTTTGGTATTTTATTTCTTGGTAATGCATTGATTCTAAAAATTAATGAGAATACACTTGAATTCCTGTCTCAAATCTCTTATTATCTTCTTTTTATGATTTTGGATTCATATATGTTAAGGTCACAAAGTGGATTAGCATATGGTAAACAAAGAGTATTGTGAGATCAGCTTGGAGTTCCTAATAAAGTTAGGATTAAAGCCTTTAGGGTGATTTCAGTGAGTTCATTGTTAGATTGGAATTTGATGATCATGTTTGGGAGATAGGGGGGTAATAGGAAAAGCACTTACTTTGAGTTCATGTGTATTTGAGTTAGGGTTCAGTTGATATATGTTGGTGAGTGACTCTATGCCCTGGTTAAGGCACTGGTCCATTCTCTAGAGGTAGTCCATCAATATCAATCACACATAAATTTAAATGATCAAATCCTTAAATCAATTAGTAAAGAGTATATTGGTATAACATTTTAAGATTCCTTTGAAGAAGTGAATCAAGGGTACACCCACCTGAGCATTAGAGATCAAAGTGTAGGAGGATCTCTTTTGATCCTTGTTAATTGGCCCTCTTTCTTGTAGACTTTGGAGTGGTGATAGAGTCAAGGTGTAAATTAAAATTATCCATCAAAGTATAAACCTACAAGTTGAAGATCAAAGGGAACTACCAACAAAATGGCAACTCTCCTAGGGAGAGTCTAGAAGATAAAGATTATTAAATGCACTCTTTTTTTCTTGTTATATTCAGTTAAGATTTCCCACTTAGTGGGTGGTGACTCAAAAGATTAGAACTAGTGCTATAAGCTATAAATCATGGACAAGAGGAGGAATACTAGGTCCTTTGTTAGAAAGAATCCAGAGGTCACTCTTGAACAATTACCTAGATAGGAGAAGAAGAGTTGGATCAGAAGGAATGGTGAGTCTACTAGTGCTCCTATAAGAGAAAAAAGAAATACCAGAGGTAGAACACCACATGTTTCCTCAAGTGAGGAAGGCTCATAGGATAGAGTTTCTAGATCAGATTGTGGTCACTCTAAAGATAGATTTTGTGATACCCCAAAGGCTGTATTTCAAGACAAGGGTCCATTGCCTATAGGTCAGGATGAACAAGATAGAGAGATGGGTTTGGAGATTGATTTAGATTTTGATGAAGATAATTTCAGAAGGGAGCCCATGAAACCAAGGCAAGTCCACTTCCCATATCAAAATCTCATTGATATGGATGTTTCATCAGGCTCTGATGACATTACGGTAGACCCAAATTATTTAAATGCACTAAGGTTGTAGTTGGTAGAACATGATGCCATACATAAGAGGTTGCAAGAGGAGAGAGAAGCTGAGAAGGTGAATGCTCTAATAGAAAGATAGTCTCTCCTTGGAAAGATTAATGAAATGAAGGAGAGAAACAAGATGCTTGCTTCTACTCCTAAGACTTTGCAACATGATGTCTTTGGTGATCTTGAGGCTTTGAGAAGTGAGCAAGAGTGCTTACTATAAGATCATGAATTTGATAGGAAGGGACCTATGGTCAGACAAGTTCAAAGTTATGCTTCCCTCCCTAAAGATAAAGATGGGCATGTGATCACTAGGCTTGTTGTTGTTGGTGGTGAAAAAGGAAAGAAAAAGATGGTGGTACATCAAACAAGTAGATCATTGACAATACCAGGGGTCCCACCACCTAATTCAAATAAAGACATAGAGATAGAAAGAAGAAGAAAAGAAGATGAGGACCTTGCAAGAGAATTAGAGAGGGCTTAAATTGAAGCTTCCATTGTAGAAAAGAGAAGAAAGATCCAGTTCTTGAAGGCTTCATCAGCCAATGCTGTTAGCCCATCTGCTACTAAACTAGGTATGCCATCTATGAACACTACTATTCCACTTAGTAATGCTACTAGTTCAATTCCTTCTTCATCTGCTAGGGTAGGTGTTGATCCTGGGTAGCAGTCAAATGCACAAGTAGACAGAAATGTAAATGCAAATATTGATTCTAGGGTTAACACTAGTTCAAGTTTTCAAAGAAGACCTATGCAATTAGAAGGCTATAGACAAATTATTTTTGATGGAATTCTTGGTTACCCGAATGCTTTTCCAAATGATATAAGAGACAAGGTACCTAAGTTTGCTGGTAATAATGCTATTAGTTGTGAGGAGCATCTTAATTATTTGTTGATATGCTTAATGATTATGAGGTAGAGCATGAGGATGTAGTCATGAAATTATTTGTTCAATCTCTAATGGAGGATGCTAGAGATTGGTTCAAGAGACTTCCAGATAAATGTATTGATACTTGTGATTCCTTTGAGAGATATTTTAAAGAGTAGTATGGTGACAGGCCTAATGCTATTTTTATGTTGAATGAATTCAATACCATAAGGAAAAATCAAAATGAGTCTGTAGCTAAATTCAACATGAGATTTCAGAAGGGCATGCATAAGTTGTTCCAAGTTATGTGGTTAAATGACAATGTCTGTTTGACCACGTGCTTCAATGCATTTGATGGAAAGATGGGATAATTGTTGAGGGATAAAGAACCAAGAACCCTTAGATATGCTTTTAGGATTGTTGTCAATATTGAGAACAATATGAAGATATTAGGGAAGTTGGGTGGGAAAAGAGATGATCCAAAGTTGTTTGGAGACAAGAGATACAAAAAAGAAAATGATAGAAATGTTGGAACTAGGAGGCAAGAAGGAGATAAATTGGATAAGGTGTTGAATGAATTGAAGGATTTGAAGGAACCTACAAATAGGAACATTAGTGCTCCTACCAATGAAAGGCCTCAACTCAACAACAATTTTAATAAGTAGAATAGATTGTAGAGCTACCCCTACAACACCCAATGGAATGATGGCAAGCTTGTTGTCCCTACTACAAGAGGAAGCAATGATAGAGGTGTCCCTGACCCTCTAAAAAAGGCTTCAATAAATGTCATGGAGGACATACCTTGGTGTGTTGCATGCCAGTCCCCTCATTCTGTAGAGCATTGTGTGGTTGCACACTCTATGGTTGCAAATCAAGATTTTGGCAATGAGGAGATAGATCAAGAAGAAGATCAAGATGATGTTGGATGAAAAATGGCTACTTCATATCTAGGATATGAAGATGATTTTGATTTTAATGAAGAAGTAGATGTAAATGTGAAGAGACATAATCAGGCCCTTTTTCATCAAGAGGTTTTTTCTGATAGTGAAGACATTGATAAGAAGACATGTAACATGAACTCTTCTTCTGAGATAGTAAATTTAAGAAGACCTTCTAGAGAAGAGATGGATAGGATTACTGTAGAAATGATTTCCCAAGTGCAAACTAGAGGCATGGTGGCAAGGAATACAAATGAGAAGGTTGTAGGAATGTTTATAAAGAGTACCAACTCTGGAGAGCCTAATGAGAACAAATCAAAAGGTGATCACATGATGAAATTCAAGAATATAAAAGGTAAGAATTGTGAGCCTAAGGGAGTTGGAGTTGAAAAAATTTCTAATGAGATTGAGAAGCCAGTTAACACAATGGCTAAGATTGAAAAAATGAGAGTGGCAAGTACACCTAATGTATCAGACAAGAAAAAGGATACTAAAGTAGTGAGGATTGAGATTCCTTTCTCTACTCTTGTTGATATGTTATCTGTATTGTCCAAAATTATAGTTAAGGTTCCATTGTCAAAATTGTTGAGAGTCCCTGAACACAAAAATAGAGCTATTTCATGGGTAGATAATGTTCATAACAATGATGTTTCATGCAATGGATCTTAGGATAAAGCTTTGAAAGGTGTTACTGCTCAGAGAATTGTATCTCAAATTCCTCCTATATATTTGGACAATTCTGTCAATGCTAGCCTTGAGAAAATTGATCCATTCTTTTAAAGTGTTCTTGTGAATTGAATGAAGCTAAGAAATTGTATGATTGATAGTGGTGCCTCTAATATTGTCATGCCTTTCAAAATCATGGAGAAGTTGGGCCTTAAAATTGATACAATTCAAGGAAAATGTTGTGCAATGGATCAGAGGGAGGTACCAATTATTGAGACTATCAATGCAATGCCATATAGGCTGGTAGCATATCCTAAGAAAGAGTTAACAATGAGTGTTTTGGTGGTGGACATCCCTCCTCATTATGGGATGCTACTATCTAGAAGGTGGAGTGCTGCCATGGGTGGAAGTTTATAGTGTGATTTGTCCTATGCCACTTTCAAGATTGATGATCAGTTTGTCAAGATTGAGCGAGAGCCAAGAGTATGCCACATGATTGAGAGAAATATTGATAATGAAACTACAAGTTTTGTGGATATTGATATTAATGCTTTTAGGGAAAAGATCCCTATACTTGAGAAGGAACATTTTTTGTCACCTATCTCTGTTGAGGTAAGTGTTAATTCTATGAAGGGTGATTTGTGGGTAATGTACTTTGATTGTGCAAATTGCAAGGATGGAGCAGGAGTAGGTATTTTACTGATTTCTCCTAATGGAAACAGCTAAAAATTTTCTTTCACATTGAATTTCTTTTGTACCAACAATATAGCAAAATCTGAGGCATTGTGGTTAGGACTGAGGTTGGCACAAAAACATGGTATTAAGTGCTTGAGTGTTATTGGTGATTCTGAGTTAGTGGTGTCCCAAGTCAGGTTAGTATATGTTTCCAAGAACAAGAGGTTAAAATAATATAGGAATGTAGTTTGGGATTTGATTGAACATTTTGATGCCTTCAATATTGAGTGGAAGGATAGGAGTAACAATAAGATGGCTGACTTGTTAGCCAATATAGCAATCAATCCCACTAATATTACATTTACTGGTATCTCTAAAGTTGAAATTCAGGCTAGGCCTAGTATACCAGACAATATTGGAAATTGGCAAGTTTTTGATGATGATAATGATATCTTGAAGTTTTTGAGTTGTGAGGATCAGTATCATGGTTAGGAATTTGATTTTTTAGCCTTGGTTGAGTCAATGGAAGGAAAGGAGGTTGTCTTTCACAATGAAGTTATTCAGCTTAGAACTAACAAGGTGCCCAAGGGGCTTGTTGTTTTGGAGACTATCTTTGATAACCAAGATAGAGTTCAAAAGAATATCAAAAGAGAAGATCATGCTAATCTAGAGGAGATAATTCTTGGAACACATGAAGCACCTAAGAAAGTATACATCAGTAGGGACATGTCTCATAATGTGAGAAAATCTTTGATTGAATTATTGAGAAAATTTAGGCATGTTTTTGCATTGTCATCTGACAACTTGAAAGTTTATAGAGAAGATTTATTTCAGCATATCATTCCTTTGAAAGAAGATGCTAAACCTTTCTGACAAAAAAAAAGGCCTATCAATCCTACTTTGGCACCTAAGATGCAAGAAGAGCTAATGAAACTAAGAGATGTTGGAATTATCAAGCCTATAAGGCACTCTTCTTGGGTTTCAAACCTTGTTCTTGTGAGAAAGAAGAATGGTGACATCAGGCTTTGTGTAGACTTCAGGAATTTGAACATCAGCTCATTAAAGGATAACTATTGTCTGCCCAATATGGAAGCTATGTTGCAGAGAGTGAACGAATCAGAATTGATGTCTATGATGGATGGTTTATATGGTTACAAATAGGTGATTGTTACAGAATCATAACGATTCAAGACAACTTTCACAACACCTTGGGGGACATACGTCTATGTGAGAATGCCTTTTGGTCTCACAAATGTTGGTGCTACTTTTTAGAGGGCAATGGATGTTGACTTTTTAGATTTTATCAATGATTTCCTTGTTGTTTATTAGGATGATTTAACTACCTACTCCAAGAAGGAAGAAGACCATTGTACTCATTTAGAGAAAATATTCATAAGGGCTTTGGAATATGCCATTTCATTAAACCTAAGGAAATGTGCATTTGGTGTCACTAAAGATAAGTTGCTTGCCCACTTAGTTGGGAAGCAAGGAGTGAGAATTAACCCTAAGAGGGTAGGAGCCATTGATAAAATTCAAAGGCCAAAGAATATTAAAGGAATTCAGTCATTCTTTGGTCAAGTCAATTTCTTAAGGAGGTTTGTGACAAATTTTGTAGAGATTACTAGACCTATTTCTAAGATGTTGAAGAAGGGATCTACAATCAATTGGGAGGGTGAGACTAATGAAGCTTTCAAAAATATCAAGTAGGTTATCAAAGATGCACTAGTGCTTAAGGCACCTATTTATGATGTCCCAATGCACATCTTTTCCTTTGCATCTTTTCATACTATTGCTACAGTTTTGTTACAAAAGAATTAGGATGGTTTTGAGCAACCTATTGCATTCTTCAGTAAATCTTTGCAGGTTGTTGAGTTGAAGTATGCCATAAATGAGAAACAATCATATGCTCTTGTGAAGGTAGTCAAGGCTTTTAGGTGTTACTTGATGAGAGCAGTTGTGATTGCTTTTGTACCAAGTGCAGCTGTGAAGGATATTTTCTCATAGCAAGAGGTGTCTGGGAGAAGATGTAGATGGATCAATAGGATCCAAGAATTCAATGTTGATGTCTAGATTACTAAGTTGGTTAGAGGAAAAGGATTGGAAAAACTAATGGCTCAATCAAATCTTAATGCAAATCAGGTAAATCATTTTGAAATTGATTATACATGTGACATGGATGATTGTGTTTGGTATCAGGATATTATCTATTACTTGAGAAATATGAGATGTCCAACAGGAATGAATGATAATTAGAAGAGGAAATTGAAATTATAGGCTATCAAGTATGTAATTGTGAAATGTAAATTATATAGAAAGAATTAAGATTGCATATTTTTGAAATGTGTTGATGAAGATCAGGCTAAAAATTTGTTAAAAGAAATGCATGATGGAGTTTGTGGTGGGCATTATATGGGTAAAACAACTTCTCATAAAATATTGAGAGTAGGATTCTGGTGGCCCACAATCTTCAAGGATGCAGAACAGTTGGTAAGGAGGTGTGATGCTTGTTAAAGGTTCTCTGGTAAGCTTAAATTTTTAGGTAATGTGCCATTAAAACCAGTAGAAGTACAGGCTTCTTTCCAAAAATGGGGAATTGATTTCATAGGGGAGATACCAAACAAGTCTAGTGGAGGACACTCATGGATCTTTGTTGCCAATGATTACTTTACAAATGAAACTAGAAAGGTGTTGATTGATTTCTTGTTGAACAACATTGTTACAAGGTTTGGTTTCCCTGAGAGAATAGTAAGTGATAATGCCATGTTCTTTAGGTCTGCTGAATATAAGAACTTTTGCAAAGGTTTAGAGATTCAGATTTCTAATTCCTCACCTTATCATCCACAAGGAAATGGTCAGGTAGAATCTACTAATAAGAGTTTGATTTAAATCCTAAAGAGGATTCTTGAAAAGGATAAGAGGGCATGAAATTAAAAACTACCATTAGCTCTGTGGGTTGATAGGGTAACTATGAAGATCATAATTGGTTGTGCACCCTTTGATTTAGTATATGGAATACATGCAAGAATGCCTCAGAATAATTTATTGGAAATGTACAAGTTTATTGAGTTATATGATGATGATTTAGATGATGAAATTCAGTTTAGAATTGAGGACCTCATTAGGTTGGATGAGACTAGAAGAGAGTCAGTTGCAAGAAATGCCAGGCTGTAGTTGTAGGTTAAGAATTTGTATGATAAGAAGATTGTTGACAAAAAGTTTGAACCTGGTGATTTTGTGTTAATTTGGAATGCCAGATTGGAGGATAAAGGAAAACATGATAAGTTTGATTCAATCTAGCTAGGGCCATATCTAATTCATGAGAAATGGGTCCAAGATTCATATATTGTCAATGAATTAAATGGTGATATTCAGGAATTGCCAGTTCATGGACAATTCTTGAAGAAATACTTCAATTGAAGGTATTCTTCTTTCCATGAACAGTAGTTAGGTTTGTATATATTGTGAATTCTATAAATAGTTGCTTTCCCCTATCCTATTTTGTCCTAGTCTATATGGTTTTGGTCATGTTGCTCTCTATTGTCAATTTTGCAGTGGGATGGTCTACTTTTACCAGTGATTCTAGATCCTTGCTATTCCTGCAGGAGGCATACATCCCCAAACAGAGCCACTATTAGCATGTGCACAAAATTTCATGGCTGTAGATTTTTCCCCTTGGTCTCTGCAATGTTTTTCATGCCTCTAGCATAAGTCCTTAGTTCAAATTTTAGAAAATCTAGCCGTTATGTTCAAAAACCCTTTGTTATTCCTTGGCCTTGTTCTAATTTGATGTTACTTTATTTAGGCCACTTAAAAGTCCTTTAACACATGTGTTAAAATTGGTGACCTCTTTGTTGCGTCATCACATGAACCTTTTCCATGTCTTGTGATCATGCAACTAAAGTTTTATGTCGGCCCCCCTTGATTTATTCTCCTAAGTCTCTAACCCCGATAGCCTTTAATATTTCCTAAGGTCCTTAGCGCCTAATTTTTCCTAAAAGCCTAAGTCCTACACTTTAATTTTTCTTAAGGTCTAGCTTAATATTTTCTTGGGCCCAGCCTTCTGACACCATCTTGATGCGACGGTTGTCACTAAAGTGAAAGGGTTTTGTCAAAGGCTTGTGCTTTTGCAACAATCATTGATTCATTTTCATGATGTAACCCTTTCAATGCAGGCGGGACCACTACCACATAAACACAAGTGGTGACATTTTATTGGCCAAAAGAAAAGATGATATGGTGGGGTGGGGTCAAATTGTAAGTCAACTAAAGATTTGGTGGTTGTTGCATGATCGCAAGGAATATTCTTCCCCTTCGTGATCATGTTACAGCCATCGATTTGGAATCTAATGTAAAGGTTTTCAGTAGGACCTAGTTTTTGGATGTGTTAGAGGGTCTTGACATCTATAGAAGATCGACGATGGGTGTAAGTTCTCATGAGTTTTTTTAGAGGCTTAAGAGCTTGTGCCAACTGTTGATCTCATTTCAGGTGGGCCTAGTTTCTGGTCTAGGATTTTGGTGAAGCAGTTAAATCTTTGGTGGTCTCAATAAATGTTTATAGTGTTCTCTTGTACATGGAGTATTATGGTAGGGTTATAAATATTTTAGTAATTTAGTGAATACATGCTCACTAAATCTCTACATAAAGTGGTAGTGTTTCAAGTCTTTCTGGGAATTGGCGAAATGTCTTTGGTTGCTAATTCACTAGATAGAAGTCACATATTCACCAAATGGGTCAAAGAGTAAAGGTTTGTTGGGCATTGTGGCACCATTTTTCTAGGTGTTGCATTGTGAGTGGCTGACCTGGAAAGTAGATGCAGACACATTAATGGGCCTGAGAGATTCTAAAGGATGCTGAGATAGAAGATCTAATCACTGTCTAATGTTCGCATAGAATCTTTTGAGGCTATGCAAGCTTGTGATAGCCATTCATTTATGAGGCTTACAGAAAGTGGGTCCTGTGTCAGTGTGACAAAGCATGAGTTATGAATGAGGTAATGACAAGTGGCATAAAGTGGGCCCAAGTGGGGTCTAAGGTCTTGGCAGTCCAGATAAATAAGGTTAGCGGGCTAACAAAATTCAATGGGTTCATTCATTCATGTAATAAAATGGAAATGTTCCAAAATGATTGGTGATTCAGCAAAGAAAGGTCACATGATTGCTAAATATTTTATCGGTGACTTAAAATGTTTTTCAAACTAGCAAAAGCCTTTTGTCACTAGTTCGCCAAATGTAATCGGGGTAGGTTAGATCTCCTTTGTTCGCTAGGTCGCGAGGTTAAGCGATGAGTTAAGGTTTCATTCCATGAATAGGAAAATGCATTGTTGCATGGTTGCTAAATGTAACCTAGGATTCCTATAGGGGTTAAGGACATAAGCCTATGAAACATGAGGATCTAATAGTTAGGACTTAAAGTTGATCCAGATTTGAATATAGGTCGTCGATTTGCCGCTGGTGCTTGGAAATGATTATTGTTTTTTAAATTCAAATTTTTGAGGGATTTCCTGCGACTAGAAGAACTAAAATTGAATGCTTTCACGGCCGAATTTGATTTGTTAGGTGGTGATTGCTATTTGAGAGTGGTCCAAGGTGTGCCATGATCATTTTTTAGGGGTTTGTACTATGTGGTTTTGTGCTCGAGGTGTGTTGCAGGTGGCTGAATAGGTTGACATTTAGGCATCTTTGTGGATTCTCAGTACCTTCTTAGTGAGTTTTATCATGATTGTGGATCACTGTAGGATTTTTTTTCTCCTGGTTGCCTAGGTTTCTCCCCCTGTAATAAATTTGTGACCATTTCTAGTGGGTCTGGTGGGTGAAACCCTAACCCTATTCATCTATAGCTTTCTACAACCTATTTTGCATTTCCAAGATGACTAGGGGGTATATATTGCATGACGTTTGACTTAGTGCTAGTTCCAAAACTTTCTTTGGTCCCTAGTTGTTGTTGATGGTATTATACTAAGCAAGGAGAGCCTGGATTTTGGGTATGTTCCTTTGGTATTTTGTTTCTTGGTAATGCATTGATTCTGAAAATTAATGAGAATACACTTGAATTCCTATCTCAAATATCTAATTGTCTTCTTTTTCTAATTTTGGATTCATATATGTTAAGGTCACAAAGTGGATTAGCATATGGTAAACAAAGAGTATTGTGAGATCAGCTTGGAGTTCCTAACAAAGTTAGGATTAAATCCTTTAGGGTGATTTTAGTGAGTTCATTGTTAGATTGGAATTTGATGATCATGTTTGGGAGTGAGGGGGGTAATAGGAAAAGCACTTACTTTGAGTTCATGTGTATTTGAGTTAGGGTTTAGTTGATATATGTTGGTGAGAAACTCTATGCCCTAGTTAAGGCACAGGTCCATTCTCTGGGGGCAGTCCATCAATATCAATCACACATAAATTTAAATATTCAAATCCTTAAATTAGTTAGTAAAGAGTATATTGGTATAACATTTCTGGATTCCTTCAAAGAAGTGAATCAAGGGTACACCTGCCTAAGCATTAGAGCTCAAAGTGTAGGAGGATCTCTTTTCATCCTTATTAATTGGCCCTCTTTCTTGTAGACTTTGGAGTGGTGATAGATTCAAGGTGTTATTAAAATTATCCATCAAAGTATAAACCTACAAGTTGAAGATCAAAGGGAACTACCAATAGATTGGTCAAGAATCTTTGAATGAGTTTGCAGTAAAGGTAAGGAAGATTACTATTGACTATGCGAACTAGGATAAGTTAACTACTGATCTAAAAAGGAAGATCCAAGAGGCATAAAACATGATAGAAAATATAAGGAAATCAGTAGAAGATCTCTCCACTGATGTCAACATGTGCAATAATGTGTACCAAGGATAGATAGACAAGATTGAAAAAGATGAGAAAGAGATGTATAGGATAAGGGAAATGAAAACACAGATTACAAATGCTCTTGCCCACTCTCTGGACATACTTAATTAGAACATCAAGGAGATCAATGCCACCATGGTGACATATGATGAAGGACCTAGAATAGATTTGGAAAGGATGGATAAACTGACATATGCCTTATGTGCCCATCTATAGATTGTTAATGCACTGATTGCATTTCGGAAACAAGAGATCTAGAACATGCAAATTGCATATCTAGATGTACTTTCTTTGTAAGTACTTTTAAAGATACATTTTTTAAAGTACCTTTGTCATTAATGTCAAAGGGGGATTATTGTCTCTAGAATATGGAGTCTTGGAGTCTTATATGTAAAGAAGATGTATCGTACAGAGTCTAAGGGAGATATAAGATAGAGTATGTTAGAACTTTTTTGGTATAAGGTTACAACTAGTAACTTTGCCATATTCCTTTGTTGCCATCAATAAAAAAGGGGGAGATGGTTGGAAATTTGACTATATTTTTGTATATGACTAAGAATAGTGTTTTAATTATGGCAACAAAGTCATATAGTGTTTTGGTGTCAGCACACATTATCAGAAGATCAGAATTTGGTTAAGTACAAAAGAATAGATAGTTAACAAAGCACTAGTAGATCAAAGAGTCAGTGCATGTGCATATAATAGAGTTGTGGTATGCACCCTAGAAGATAATTTGGTAAGAGTGTATTCATTCTTGGTCTAAAAGTGCATGATCATAAGATATAGTATGGTGAAGATACCAATAGTTGAAGTAGCACGGGTAGTGAATGCCAGAACAAAATAGAGTATGCAGCTGATTGTTGGTAATTTGATTAGTGGTGTTATTATTGTTTTGTAAAGGCTATGCACCTATTGTAATTAAGTAGTGGACATGTAATTATTTTTTTTTTTAAAAACACTTGAGCCAATTCACTTGGAAGCATTGTATGTAATCACTTATAGGCTGACCTAGTTAATTATTTGGTAGCACATATAAATATGAGATGTGCTTTTGTAATTGTTGGAAAAATAGTCAATACTCCCCTCACAATTTATGACATGGCTTAACCACCCCCTGTGTCTTCTATAAGTCTAGTGGTTGTATCAGGCACTAACAAGTTGATATTTTGGTGCAATAGAAACCACTACTTGTAACAAGTGGTATCAGAGCTTGGTCACACATTTGAATCCCCTTCGGTAATGTTGAGGGGGAGATTATTGGAAAAATAGTTAGTGCTCCCCTTGAATTCATGACATGGCTTAAATACCTCATGTGTCTTCTATAAGTCTAGTGGTTGTAATAGGCATTGATAGGTTGATCTTTTAGTGCAAGGACAACCACTACCTGTAATAGTAATTAGGTATGGAAGTTGATATAGAGTCAAGTTAAGAAGAGTAGAGGTATGCGAAGAGAAGATAGAATGTATTAGAGCTTTGCAAGAGGTCAAACCATGAACACATCAAAGGAACTAATCAGACAAGCATGTCACAGTGCTAATTCATCTAGCAGATATATTGTGTATCTAAGATTAGAAGGTTTTAGCCTTCACCACTTGAGTAGTGAGCTCTATTACAAATGGGAACACTAAGGGGGGGGCGGGGTGAATTAGTGTTCACTGTATTTTATCTTTTTACTTTAATCCTTAAACTAAACTTAAATGATTAAGTACTGAAATGAACATTCACATAAACATGAAACATGAAATCAACACATGACACCAATATGGCTATGGGGAAACCCAAATAGGTAAAAATATCAGTGTGAATTGACACCCACTAATATTTAGTATAGGCCTTTAGTGAGATAAGGTCAAGTGCATAGTTTCTAATTAGTTCATTGAGCCTTTTATTCATATACTTCTCCTCTACAACTAAGGATGCATATTATTCTAGGCTAGAGAAATTTCTTTTTAATTGTGAAATGACTGAACTTACATCATCAATGGAGTGTATCTTGCACACTTTCTTATATATTAGTAACAAGTTGTTCAAGATTTTCACTAACTCTATGAGGGTATTCTTCATCACTTTTTTCTCTTTGGCCTTCTCCATAGCTAACACGCTAAACTTAATCAGGTCTTCTTCTCCCCATGAATCCAAACTAGTTGTGTCAGGTGTCAAACTTGACAATAATGCTGCTAAGGGAGTGATGGGATTGCTATCCAAGACTTCTTGTTTTACCTTGATTGGTTCAATTGATGTTCCATCCTTTTGTTTACTTCCTTTTTCCTCTTCTTCTTATTTTGTTTTTCATCTTCCTTTTCTATTTCTTTTCCTTCTTTCTTTTCATCTATTATATCTTCAATTAATATTTCTTCTTGATGAATAGGACTATTAATACATAATTTTTTAGCCTCTTAAGTGCTTACAAATGTCTCTTGAAACTTATCCAAATCAACATCTATGGCTGCCATTGCTATCTCAACATTGTCAATGAGAATTGTTTCATCTTTAGGTGTCTCTATCATGGGCATAGTCTTATCTACCTCTATTTATGTTTCTATTGTAGGCATTGAATCTTGAGGACCTATCACTTATGCATTAATGGGCTATTCCACCTTGAATTTCTTTAAGGGTACTTGTGCGATGGGTCTAGTAGCTAGATACATATGTCTATTCATGAATACTTTCCTGAATGTCTTCTTTGTTTCCTTAGCAACAAGAGCATAGTTCTTGTCCATAATGTGCAAAGTCCTTGACTTTGTTCTAAGATGTGGCTTCACTAAGTATAACAAGAAAGGCTTCTCCACTAGAGAACATATGGGAAGGTTATCATCTAGAATCTTTTCCCTTATCCGTAGATCTTCTTCTATAGCCTATCTCTTTTGGAATTCTAGGATGTTCCATACATTGTCAGGGATCATAGTCTTAAGTTCCAAGACTATCTTCTTGAACTTTAGCATGTGTTTGAATATCATTCCATGTATTTTAGATTTGTCGATCTCACTATATTTCTCATAAAACTTTTCTACTTGATCAATTCTTCCTTTATCAACAATCCTTGCACTTAGCAAACTAAGACTAGGTTTGAAACTTACTTCAAGAGGTGCTTGAGTGTTCCTTCAGTTTCTTGTTACTCTTAAGGATGAATGACCGGTACCAACCTCTTTCTTCCACTTTTCATTATCTTATACTCTAGAGGAGTAGTAAGGTCAATGGTTGTTGTGGGCACAGAAGGAGTAACATTAGATTTTTATATCTTCACTTTCTTCAACTTAGAATCATCTGATTTTTCCTTTACTGCATCTATGCTCTTAATTTCCAATGCAATATTGTGTTCCCTTTCTTTTTTTAGGTCTTCTTGAGACACTCTATGAATTCTTAAGATCTTAAAGGTGACCTTGGAAACATTCCTCTTTGTTGTTGTGTTGTTTAGTTTTGCATCTACCTCCCTTGTTTTCTCCTCATATGTTCACCATCTTGGCTCATTAGGGTCTTTAGGTGTTGACAACAAAAATTGAACATAAGCCTCTAGAATAGGCTCTTCTACTTCATATCCTAGTGGATGAATCCACTTTGTTCTTGGTTTAATTTCCTCCATGCAAGTTGTGTCTATCTTAACCATGAAGAAAATAGTATCTTTATACTTTTAAACTATCTTTCTGGTATCCTATACCTCATCTGCATTTTAGCTCTGAATGTCTTCAACTCTAGTGTCATGAAGTCCTTCAAAGTACTCTTAGTACATGCCTTGAGAGATATCTATGGCATTGTGGGAATGGATTTGTCTAGGTACAAATCAAAAACCTTTACAATAATGTGGAAGTACATATAAATGATGATCAAAGACCCAAATCTGAATATCTTGGTCTTATCATGCTTGATTGCCTTGATGTTGTCAATTATCTATACGCACAAGATTTCACATAGGTTGAACTCTCCATTCTCATTTACAATTCTTATGGCTACAAAAATTGTGGCCGTAGACACACTATTCACCCTACTGGTGTATTGAAATTTGTATCCAAGTATCATAGACATCAATTTGATGTCATCTTGCTCAATAGGTTATATGGTCATACTGTGCTATCACTCCTTGATTTTCAAGTCTAGTCAACAATCTTCCTCACATCTTTAGCCACTAGAAGGATGATGCATGTCTTTGAGAGGCCTATCATCTCATGAATTAGGTCACTAGTAATTCTAACTGACACTTAACCTATCCAAAATAGGTCATCATGAATGTTTCTTAATAGAATCTTGATCCATTTTGATTCATAGAACTCATATTCCATAGCATATTCAATTATAGGATGATTCTCCCATTGTGCATACTCATCCAAGAAGGTTTTTTCTAGTTTCAACATAGTTTCTATGTGCGCCCTTAATTTTTTCAATCCTACTAGTTCCTTCTTACATTAGATATATGCCCTAATGTCCTCAACATGCATAATGCCCATAGCCATGTTGGAAAATGCATCTTCTAGGTCATCTAGTGTAGATTTAAATAGATGCCTCTTAAACAAGTATCTTTTCTTCTATGGAACATCAAATACTATAGCAGTAGTCATCACTTACTTGTATTACGCTTTCTCAAAAGTTTTCAAGAAATTTTGAATCAGTGCGATGAACTAGGGTTTGTGCACCTGATCAATTACACAACAAGTCACTTGATGAATCAAACTGAAGTACTTTTCAATCAAATTTTAGGTCTCTTCTGCTCTCCAATCTCTCTCAATATGAATGCAATGAGAGATCTTCTATCTTCTATTTACTTTAAAGTCAAAATTCTACCATTAATACTTGTTGCATAAACCTCGTTGTCACTTGGAAATTTCCAACTTTCATTCTATGAACAATCAACATGTGCACTCTTGTAGGAAGGTTCCTCTAGCTTCCAAAGCCTTAAGTACAAAGGCCCATACTAAGAGAGTAAGTATACCATCCATGGAGGGGTATAGAGCTAAATTAGCTCCCCTATGACCCTAAGGGCCATTCATCTAGAAGTAGAGGGTGCATCCACTATTCATGCATCCAATACATACTCAACAACCTTATCCTTCTTTTCTTCTGACCAAATCAAGCTCACATCCTCTAAGGCTTTCAAAAACTTGACTTCTCCTTCAAGATCCAATACTAGTTCTTCAGTCTTTTTAGGGCTTTCCTGATCTTGTGTCCTTGATCTACAAAACTTTGAGATGTGTCCAGCCTTATTACAAGAGTGACAAATAACTAGAGGCCTTATATTCCTCAACGCATTGACATGGGTCACCATTTTACATTGTCTACCAGAGTGACCATTATAGTTACATATCTGACATGTAACATTCTAAGAACTACTTAAATTTGATTAATTCTGATTTCTCTCATCATGCTGAGTCTTGTTCTTTCTACTTGTCTAGCAATTCATAGCTCTATGACCAAATTTATTGCATGAATAAAAGTAATCATTAAAATGTCTTACCTCTATATATTTCCTTGCTATATGTCCATGCTTGTTACATGCATAACAAGTGTGGTCTACTTGCTTGCACTTGTTCTTAGGTGGTTCACCATTATCTTTGGTTGTATCTTTGGCCTTCTTAGTATTAGTAGAGTCTTTTGGGGCATTCATTCTTTCTCGCATGTTGTCAATATAATTCTATGCTTCATTATATCTAATGCAACTAGTATCTCCTTTAGCTCTTCTTGCATATAACTAAGATTCTATCAAATCAAAACTAGTGTATAATTTGTCAATGTGATTCTTTTCTTCTTTCAATTCAAACTCCAAGCTTTCTTTGTTGTTTCTTAGCTCCAAGATTTCCATGTTTTCTTGCCTTAATTCTTCATTGAGTTGAATATTTTCTTTGAAATGTTCATTATTGACTTCTTGATTGTTAATCATCTTATCATCAGATTATTCAAGTTGTTCTTTTAAGGATGCATTTTCTTCATTCAACATCTTGACCATTATCCCCAAATCATTGGTGGACCATTCTTTTAGATCCCTTCTTAGCCTTTTGATAACTAATTGAGAATCACTGAGTTTTTCTCTTAGTTCTTCAATTTCTCTTTCAGATTTGTCCAGGTCTTCAAGAGTGGCTTCAAGATTTCATTTCAGATGTTTCATTTCTTCTTTGTCCATGATCTCCTCAAGTGGTTAAACTTATTTGTTGAGGACAAAACCTTTAATACCAATTGTTAGGAATGGGAACACTGAGAGGGGCGGGGGGGTAAATCAGTGTTCACTATATTTTATCTTTTTACTTTTGATGTAGGAGCATCTTGGGTGTAAGAGCAATCTTGCATCACCCAAAAATATTTCTATTTTTTTGTATTCGATAAGGGCTATCTTGTGTAGAGCTGCTATTTATGGAAACTTTCTATTTTTAGTAAGTTGGTCATATAATCTCAGAATGTTCTAATTTTACATGTGGAGGTTCATCTCAGTCATATCAGCCTGCCAGTAAAGTTTCATTGATAGATCAAGTCTAGCTTTGTAGATATTGAAGATTTTTGATATTGGCAATAGGGTACAAAAACTTTGAACTCAATTTTGAAGGCTTTAGAGGCCTCTAATGAGGTCTAATTTTTAGTTGAATGAAGCTTTCTTGATTCAAGTGTTGTAGAGATCCTTGTGCCCTTTTCGAATTGGGGTCATAATAGTCAATCAAAGTAACTGGTGATGACTTATGGTCTTTAGAAGTTGGGCCACCTAAAATGGTAGAAATTAAATTTCCTTCAAAAAAAAATTTTGCATTTCAAAATTTATTTTGACCTGAATTTGATGTAATAAATTGTAAAATAAAATAATTCTAAGTTTGGTCATCCTTGTTGGCTAAAATTCTAGAACCTTCCTAGGTGGTGAAAATTGCCTATGTAAGGAAGGTTGTAGTGTTCTCTTAGGTAATTCAGGATAGTTCTAGGTAGTAGATTTGGGTATTGATTTGAGGCTTTTTTCTACATAATATTGTAAGGGAATGCCCATGTGGCTTTGCATATTGTAATTCTGAAATTTTGTAATTCCACATTTATGGAGATAATAAGAAGCCAATTTTATGTTCTTACATATTGTTTTTCTTTCTCTATTTCTATTATGTGTATGTGGTATTAAGGGGAGCACCCTTCATCAAGTGGTATCAAAGTAAGACTTCCTGAGCATGTAAATAGATCACTAAATATGAGGAAGTTTGCACTAGGACCATGGGTTAGGGTTTCTATTTAAATAGATCATCGACTATGAGGCAATTTGCACCAGGTTCATGGTTAGGGTTTTAGTGATATGTGTGAAAATGCCTCCACAAAGAGAACTTGGTAGAAGAGCTCATGTTGTAACACCTGAGGTTATAGCACTCTAGAGACAAGTGTGAGCATTGCAAGAAGAGATTTGAAAAGGAATGAATCTTAATGTCAGAGATGAAAGTGAGGATGAAGCTGAAGAATGAAATGATCAAGAAGAAGAAGGTGAAATTTTGAATCAAGAAGAAAAAAGGATTTTTTGGGCCATTTCCAAGATCATGAAAAGCCCTAAGATAGAGGTTCCTACATTTTGAAGAAATATTAACCTAGAAGAATTGATCAACTGGATCAATGAATGTGAACAATATTTTGAGTATGAAGATATTGAGAATCCTGCTAGGGTCAAATTTGTGAAACCCAGACTCAAAGGTCATGCAAAGATCTAGTGGCAAGAGATTCAATTTGGGAAAAATAGAAGAGGGAAAGATAAAATCACAAGATGGGATCAAATGGTGGATAAATTAAAGTAGCAGTTCATTCTTATTGATTATGAGCTTGACCTATTGAGGAAGATGCAAAGTTTGAAGCAAGCAGGAAGATGTATTCAGGAGTATACAGAGGAGTTCTATCAAATCCTCATCAGAACAAGCCATGCGGAAGATGATAAGGAGAAATTTTCCCATTACCTTAATGGGTTGAGGCTAAGCATTCAAGAAGAGTTGAATTTGGTTTGAATAAATAGTATTGAAGAGGCATACTAGTTTTCCCTAAAAGAAGATGAAAATTTGAACAAGAAGTTTGAGAGAAGACAAAGCGGAAGAGGTCATGATGGAAGATCTAGTGGACGGTCATATGAAGATCTGAAAAAGAAGGATGAGGCTAGTAACAATTAGAATCAGAGAGGAGATAATTTCAATCATTTCCATGATTAGAATAATAGAGATCAAAGAGGAAGAGGAAGAGGATAAGGATCTAGGAGAGGAGGCTTCTATGGAACATGTTTCCACTGTGGAGAAGAAGGTCATAGGGAATTTGAATGTCCTTAATGCCAAGGATGGATGGATAGGAGGAACAAAGGCTAGGCTAGAGTTGCACGTGTAGATGATGAAGATGTCAGATCATCACATTTTGAAGATGCTAAAAGAGAAGAAATGTTGATTAACAGAAGAGTCCTACTGAGTGGTGAGAATGAACCTGAATAAAGGAGGAGACTATTTTGCACTAGGTGTAAGTGTGAGGGTAAGTGTTGTGATGTTATTATTGATAGTGGTAGTACTAATAATTTTGTGTCAAAAGAGATGGTGACAAAGTTGAAGCTTAAGAGGTAGAAACATCCACATCCATATCAGGTTTCCTAGGTGCAAGATGACCACAAGGTCATGGTCAGTGAACAGTGCCTAGTGAAGTTCAAGATCAATGGGTACCAAGATGAGGTACTATGTGATATCATATCTATGGATGCATGTCATATGTTGTTGGGTAGACCTTGGTAGTTTGAAAGATGTGTTGTACATAATGGTCATGTGAATACCTATTCCCTAACAAAGGATGGAGTGTGACATAAGTTAAAACCATTGAAGGAAACATAAGAAAAGGTATGCGGTAATGCAAGAATAACTTTTGTTAATAGAGGAAATTTCTCAGATGGTATGTGGCATGAGAATATGTGTTTTACCTTAATTCCAAAGGCTAGGAAAGAGGAAGTAGAAGATGTACCTGTAATACCCCAAAATTGGCACCTATTTAATTTCATCAATTTTGGTGCATTATCTTGATTTTAAATCACCAAAGTCCTAGTTTCCTAGGCAATTTTCTCTCTCGTGCTTGACTTTACTTGACTTGATGTCAACGGAAAAACACCCTAAATTGCAATAATCAAACACTAAAATTAATTCCTAAGTCTCTTTGACTTTATTAGCTAAATTATCTCTATGATACATTAATTTAATTGTAAAGTCCTATGAGCTTTAAATTAAATTAAATCAAACCACCCCCTTTGGCTAATACACATAAAAAAGGAATTAATTAATTGCTTGTTATTTGAATGGACACATTTTCTTGAATTAATAATTTGAGATATTTGAAAGGTCCTCATGTGGCATTTTCCATTCTTTTAATAAAGTAATTCATTCTTATTTGTCCCAAAAGGGATATGAAGGGTCAGGAGTTTCGAATCAAGAAACTCTTCCTCCTCCTCTTGGCTCTTCTATTTATTTGGGCTCTTTTTCTTCATTAGGGAGAGAAATTTTTGAGAGCATCCTTACTATAGCATTTTTTAGTCTCATATCTCATTATTTTCAAAGCTCCTTTATTGCATTATTTAGATTAATATCTCCTTTTTTTAATATAATTGCATTTCATACTAGATTAATTTGCTTAAATGTTCTTAGTATTAATCTCATCTTTATTTCCAAGCTCTTAGATAAATTGCACTTCATCTTAGCTTAATTGCATTCTTTCTCATCTTTATTGCTTATTGGAAATCCTCCATTGTTGAATTGGTCTCCCAGCTGTTGGCTCTCATTCTGAGAGTATTCAAAGACCCCATTCACATACGAGGCAATAGGTCACCTCACCATGGAATTTGGATTGAGTTCTTCATACTCTCTCCCAAATTCTATCAAGTGAATAATGACCATGTTGTGTGTGTGTTGAATTTGAGGTCACATTCAGTCATATACATTTTGGCACCCACCGTGGGGCAAAAAAGATCAATTTCTGGCCTCATTCTTGATTGGTTTTTCAGTTTTAGTGTTGGTTTCATGCTTTGTACGGCCATGTAAAGCCTAAAAATCTTGTAATATAGTAATGGATGGATAGAATGATGAATCATCTTTCTCATGCTTTTAATTTGGTTTATTTTTATAAAGAAATGAATAAGTTCTGATCATTTTGGTGAAATTGGGTATTTGCAGATTTGAGATTCTCTAAATACAGTTAGATTGAAACATCTGGTACGGACAAATTCTGAAGAATCAAGATCTCTAATAATATTCATTGGAAATATAAATGAATTATATTTCATTTCATTTTAGTTTGAGTCATTTTCATGCAAATTTGTGAAAGTTATGGGCATTTGAGTGAAAACTGGTTTTTAACAATCTGTATTGGAGTTGCAGGCAATGATTTATTCTTAGAAAATGATTTATGAATGGGAAAAATAAATGAATTACATATTTGGAAACTAGATTTATTAATAGTTACTATGAGATTGGTTTGGTTTCATTTGGATTCTTTCTGAGAAAGATATGTGATTCCCTAGGTAGGGCCTGGTGTTTTAAATCTAGTTTATGATAGAAAAATGGCAGTCTGAAAAGGTTATTGGTTGAGGAACCAAATTGAATCATAAAGCCTTGTAATTTTGGGAAATAGTAGTTCCTGATGTTGGATAAAACCTTCATTCTTTCCATAAATTTTAATATTGTGATTTTATGGGTCAAATAAATCAATCTTTAAAGACTGTCTTGAAGATAGTAATGTTACATATCTTATGATTTGCCATTGATTTGTCTTGATTCTGTACTTTCAGATGTGTGCTAAATGCTGAATTGTAGATCTTTGGACCTAAGGTGAGTTCTTAAAATCTCTATAACACTTGTTTTGGGTATAAAATTAATCTCTCATGTGTTTGTCTTGAGTGTTACACGCTTTCATAGAACACATTTTTTATGCTCTTAATGGGAAATAAACGAACATAGATTTTCTTTCATAGAAGTTTGTGTTTAAGTGCATTCTTGTCTTTTAAACATTAAGTAATTCTTGGTTCCAATATCAAAAACATCTCATTGAGTAATCTAGGGCATGGATTCATTCCTTTTTTACATGAAGAGTTAAATGCACCACTTTGTGGACTCACTTCATGTTTACTTGGAAAGTTAAATATTCCATGATTCAAACCCTCTTGCACTTATGAGTAGTATTGATTAGTAGTCTTAGATTACTTGTGATTGATCTAGATTTCTATCTTGGGTTATTGGACTTGCTAATCCACCGGCCCCTCATTTCTGCCCTATGGTTGCAATCTCAACACCACATTAAAGGGGAGGGGTCTATAGGAAAGAAGCGTTAATTGTTCCACTAGGCAACCCTTTTGTGCTTTTTGGAACTCACTTGTTTTCTAGGTTGTGGACTCATTTGTAGCTTGTGTGAGGTGTTAAGTGTTCCACCTTGTGGACTCACCTCATATTTTCTTTAAGCATTGAGTGTTCCACCTTTAGTGCTTTTCAATACTTTTTGATAGAGAATTACTTATTTTTCATTTTTTCTAGAAGGCCTGCTTGGAGATTTCATCACCTCAAGGGATGAACTTAACTCCCATGTTTCAGAAAAGTATAAATATTAGGAGGTGAATCCAAAGACACCTCTCTTGGGAATGAGTTAGATTTCACTCTTGGCTAAGCCTCAAAGAACTTTATACCTTTGAGAAGTGAAGGAGGAGATTTGGGTTACCATCTCCCCCCAGCTGTGTGATTTCAGATTCTTCTCATCTATAGATTTGTGCCTCACGTACCTTGCGTATATCGAGGACTCCTTTTAGAAAATCCATGTATATCCTTGTAGACAACTTGCTAGGATGTTGTTTTGTTTTAAGTGCCTGCTAAAACATTTTCAAGAACATACACAAGTAGAGTCCTTAGGGAGTAGAAATACTAAGTCACTATTCCTGTTCATGCGCAAGGTTGCTTTGTCCCTTGCCCATTGCTTGAAGACTGTTTGCTTGAACTCCTTGATTGCTATCTTATGTGCTTGATCAATGACATAAATCTGATCTACCTTTTTTTTGTGATCTATTTTTCTATTTTCCTATCATTCACCATCAAAAACTGGTTGTCTTGAGTTAGGAATCGATTGATCTTTTCTTTGACTCGTGTTGTCTCTCATCTATTCATCTTATCTCTTTATGCCTTTTGTACCTCATGTTGCGATAGTCTTATCTTAGTTATTCTAACCACTTCTTTTGATAATTCATACCAGGTCCATCTTTCATCTTGGCTATTCTAGCCATTCATCTCCTTTCATTATCTTGCAGATAGAGTCTAGCTTTATCCTGAATCTTTTCTCATCACATCTTCATTTATGACTGTCACGACTTGAAGTGGCAAGACTTATCCCATTCAGAATACTAATCAAGATAAAAGCAAACCTTGTAATCAAGACATAGGTCATTCTGAATCTATTATGAAATTTGAACTTTGTGAGAGATCCTCACATGCCTCCTCATTCCAAGAGTATTACAATCCATTGTTTTAGATGTAGTCTGACTTATTATTTCAAGAATATTATAACCCATTGTTTGAAGACCAGTAAGACTCTGAAGGGTCACTTTCTAAAATTGAACCTATTGATCCTTTCAAACCTATCAACTCTTTCATGATCTCTCATAATACTACCAAAAAGATGGGAGATCCATTCCACTTCCCAAGGGGAGGCAAATTCAACAAAATTCATGAGCAATCCCCAAATGACCAAGGTCATGGTCAGTCTTGAAATGACAAGAGTTATGATCAATCCCACAATATTCAATATCAGGTCAACATTCGAGACCTTTACAATTTGAAACAATGACAAGGGGAGCATCTCCTAATATTTCTCCAGAGATGGAGACAACTATGCATGAAGTATCTACATGAATTACCTAACTCTAAAAAGATCAATATCTTCTTGGACAATCTTGTCCCAAATTTTGGATACCAAGTACGATTACGAGGTCCCCTCACTTTTGACAATATGATTAGGTGGGCTGTGAGGATAGAAGTGTTTATGGTCAAGAAGGGAGAATTGACTTTGAACAAAGACAACAAGCAAGGACCTTCTCCCTCAAAAAAGGATAAGGATAAGATTGTCAACAAAAACATAGATGTTATGAATGACAGGGTTGTTGACAATGTGATGCCAAAACCCTCAAAGTCTATCTTTAATCTTAGCTCTAGCATGCAAATAGTCAATGCCACCAAGAAGGCTGCAATAGAAGCTCAACTGCCTTCCAAATTTGCTAGAAACAAACCTTGGATCTCTCACTATGACATGATCATTGCTCCAGGGAGCGAGGATACTCCTAAACCCAAAACTCCCTTTGTCTTGTGAGGCCTTGCACCTCCCTCTTATAACTCCACACAGTCTCCAACTTGTGTGAATGCTATCACTCGATCTTGTGTGAAGATTGTTCTCAAAGGTCCTGAACCTTCGATATCTAGACCAAAAATATCTATGGATAAAGCCCTCACCAAGGAAAACATCCCTAAAGATCTCAATCTTGACTAGTTTCAATCTATGGTGGGTCATTTGACCTCACCTCATTATTTATCATTCTTTGAGGAAGATGATCACTTACTGAGCCACCCGCATAATGCTCTCCTGTACACTAAAGTTATGATAGGCCCCAAGAGTATCCCCCATGTCCTCATTGACAATAGTGCTAGCCTAAATACTTTCTCTGCTAAGATGCTTACCCAAGCGACATATAGTTTTGTTCCTGCCAATAGAGAATCCACTGAGTTCTATGATGCTAAGCTAAAAGAAATAGAAAAGACCTTAAAGATAAAAGATATTGGCATGGGGGAATATCAAATTGAATCCATCCTATCTCTGACAACTCTCCCTCCATCTCCACATTCCTATGAGGAACCTTCTGAAGACGGATTTGGTATTAGCTATCAGAGCTATGAGCTTGACCAACCTAGCTGTAGCTTTCACTCATGCAAGGATTCAAAAAATGAAGACATAAAGATTCAGCCTATGACACATGAAAGAACCTTGAATATTCAAAATACTAATTTAGACTACCAGAAAGAGTCTTATCTACATTCTCAAGTGCTTCAAGAAGATGATCTTGGTCCTCACCAGGAGGATTTTATACACTCTACTGAATAGATTTCTACTACTACAGCTACTACTGAATATGTCATTGCCTCTAATGGCACACATACTAATTGGGAGCAACTGTTGGATGCTTCCCTTATCTTGGGTATGCCTCAAGGTATGCCTATCCTAGATTATTCCACCACTTCTATTGTTGAACAAAATCCTACTGCTGATGACTACAATGGCACACATACTAATTGGGAACAACTACTAGATGCTTCCCTTATCTTGGGTATTCCTCAAGGTATTCCTATTCTAGATTACTCTACTGCTTCTACTACTGAACAAGATCCTACTGTTAAAGAAACACTTCCTATGTTAGATGACAACAATGAAGAAATTCTGCCTCCAACTATGTCTTTAGTTGAATTGGACTCTATATTAGATGAAACAATGGAAATACCAGTTGATGCTATGCACCTATATGCTAATCTTAACAACTTAGAAAGAGGAGAAAGTTATTATCCTCTAGATCAAGCTATTGATGATGATCCTTTCCACCCTCCTATGGAGATCATTCCTATGGCTCCTAGGCCATCTACTCCAAGTTATACTCCTACTACTCCAGCAAATCATGGGTATGTAAGACCCCATTCTATTATAGCTTCATGGAATATTGGAAGATCCAAAATTGAAATGGTTCCTATTCGTGCACTCTTACCACCTAAAAGGGGACCTAACTCTTGGAATAGACCATCTTGGTTAGGCTCACATAATATTCATCCAAACTTATCTGACTCTTCTAAGATGACTCACAATCAACAATGCTCTATGGAAGATTACTTTCTTGATCTACCTGATGCATTCATGAATGAGGAGGATGATACTAATATATTTTCACTTGAGCCCATCCCATCAACTTTTATTCCCCCTTCATCTCCCAGAAAAGTGGCATGTCCACTTCCATTTCCACCTCTCCACCTAAACTAGTCATATAAGCCTCTTTCATCCACCATTCCTGAGTCTTTTGGAAGTAACTTGGATGTGCAACATAAAAATAAAAATAATAAGAATCCACTTATATCTCAAGGTCACCATGTCCCATCTAATTGACATGTGACTCCGAAGAAAGAAAAAAGCAATAGAGGTGTTGAAAAGACCACAAAGGTCCTCAAAGAGAAGAAGACAATCAAAAGCCAGAAAATAAATAAAAAATGGATCTCAAAATCCATCTTATAGGCATCGTCATCAAAAGCACCTCAAAGTAAAGAAGAAAAAGTTCAAAAGCTATGTGGATTCCAAAAAAAGGAAAATCAAAGTTGCCATTCGAGCTTCCAAAATTCTCATGCTTCCCTCCATTCCATTGCCCTTGCCTTTCATACTTTACCCTCTTCACTCCATCTTGCCTTGTCCCAAAGTGCATATCAACATCTCCTCATTGCTAATGACATGACTAAGAGAAATCTAAAATGTACTCTCCCTAATCATTTAGAGCATGGAAAATCTAATGAAGAGTTAAGATGTGTCCATGACGATGTTTGTGGGTCTCACTTAAGTGATATTTCCTTGACTATGGATCTCTCAATAGTTGGACACTACTGGTTGGATCTCCTATTACTGCTACAACATTTGGTTCTAATTCTACAACTTCTCAGTTGCCTACTGCTACAAATACTGCATTCTCAGAGATTCCCACTGAAGGAGAGAAACTCAAAGAGCCCATCAACACTCTTCATCTGAAGAAGTTCTATAGCTAACATTCTCTATGTGATCATGTACATACTTATTGGTCCTAAAAAAATCCTAAAATTGATATATTGCAAAAAATCCTAAAAATTGCAAAATGTCCTGAAAAAATGATCTTAGTGAAAACCTGGCAAATAGGCACTTTGATGTATCTATTATCGTGGTGAAAACTTGGTAAACAGGCACCTTGATAATACAAAAAAAATAGAAAATTTCAAAAATACAAAAAAAATAGAAAATGTGAAAAATACAAAAATACAAAAAAATGAGATATTCAAAAAAATACAAAAAAATCAAAAAAAGAGAAAAGTACAAAAAAATTGAAAAAGAAAAAAAATGTGCCATTGATGAAAACCTGGTAAACAGCTGTCATGGTAGCAAAAATAGAATCTCTGCCAAGATGGTGAAAACCTGGTAAATAGGCGCCTCTTGTTTCCTAAAGCTGCATCTCATCTCAACATCTCTTGGCTCTTAGTTTCCTGCTTTAGTTTCCTTCCTTTCCTGCTTTAGTTTGTTTTCTTGCTTTCCAGCTTTAGTTTGCTTCCTTTGTTTCCTGCTTTAGTTTGCTAGCTCATGCCTTGCTTTCATTATCTTCAAGATTTTTCTCGACTCTTCATAGATTGGAATTGGTTGATACTTGGGGGCATCTCCCTAGTCTAGGGGGCATTGTCCTATCACTTTCAGAAGATTCATTTGTGTATTAGTCACCAGTGGTTCTCACTATGTCTGCCTATTGATGCCTAGCTACTTTTGAGATCTCTCCTCGAGGATCTCTCATGTATCGATCACCAGTGGTTCTCACTGTGTCTACCTACTAATGTTTCGCTAGTATCTCTGAGATTTCTCACCTTGAGAATCTCTCTCTCGTATCGGTCACCAGTGGTTCTCACTATGTTTGTCTGTTGATACTTCATTAGCTTCTCGATATTTTCTTGAGACTTTGTCTCTTGCGATGGTCACCAATGGTTCCCACTGTGCCTACCTACTAATACCTAGCTCTCATTCGACCTCTATTTTCAGGATCTCCTTCTTACATCAGTCACCAATGGTCTTCACTATGTTTGCCTACTGTCGCTATCTTGTTGAGACTTCGAACATTGTATGTTTCTGAATCTACTTCAATTCACTTGAACACAAATGTAAACTGAAACTAAAACTCTTTGTGTGTTCCTGTACAGTGTACTGAGCTTTTCTCTTGCTTGTTTGTTTTCTTTATAATTTCCCCTTGAGTGAATCTAAGATGTCTTTCTTGACTGAGAAATGCAAAGACTGGGGGCATGATCTTTTCTTTGTTTTCTGCTTGCTGGTTTAGTTCTAATGATCCAAAGAATTCTACATAAGAGGGGTGTCCATCTGCAAGAGCCTTCATCTCATATTGGATGGCCATGTGTACCTTGACTCCTTTTATATGGATGCCTTGGTGAGGTTGGTTCTTCTCCTTGTTTGTTTTGAGTGACTTCTTTTGCTACATTTGGAATTCCTAACACTCATCTTGCTAAGTGAACGTAGGGGTCACTGCGAGCACTCTTTGGAAAAAGAGAGATCTCTCACATGTTTGGTGTGTTTGTTCACAAGAGACATTCAGGTCATTCTAGAAAATGTGCTTTGATGCTTATGTTAACTTGCTAAATTAAAATGAATAGGTGTTCAGGTCATTCTGGCTTCTTGTGCCTTAATGCTTACACCTCATTTCAAAAATTTTAAGACTTATGTCATATTCATATTCTCATGTTGGGGAGAATTTTATGGCATCTTGTGATTGTCCTATGCTTAAACAAACTCAATGATGATAAATATGATGAGTCCAACAGCCGAGTCCGGAGGATTGCATTTGTTCATCCTAGGCCTGCATTTAGACTTGCATCTTTCATTCTATGCTTGCATTTGGAGTGCTTTCTTGTTTCTCTCTTGATTACTTTCTTCTGGATCTTCTCATCAAAGGTTCTCATCTTTTTTCCTAGTCTCATCTTGGATGCATCCTTTTAAGGGATTGAAATCAAAATCTGACATCTCTAAGTGGCTCAAAATCACATTTTAAATATTGGACTCTTTCTGGATCGGATGCTTGTGCAATCAACTTTCTAGCATCTTTTTCTTGCCAGATCCTCATCTTTGCATCATGTTCTTGACATCTTTTCTCTTTTCATCAAGTCAACCCTAGTCAAAATTTGGTAACCATGGTCAACTATGATCAAACTTGGTCAACAAGACCTCTACATTGCTCTGATTTGCTTCTGCAGCTTCACAAATCTAGTTAATTGCTTTTCCTCTACAATCTCTTGTTGTTTATCATCCTTTTGACATGTCATCTTTTGATTTTTCTCCCGAGGGGGCAGGATGATTACATCATTTGAATCTTGTCGAATCTATTCTTGAATCAGTCTGATTTGAATCATCAGTCCTCATTGCTAGGGGCATCTTCACACCTCGCATCTTATCATCTGGAAATCTACCTCTTAGGTATTTGAGCAATCTAACTTGGATCCTCAAGGATCATCTTCATTGTGGAGATGGTTCTTGAAATCTATTGGGTATTGGGGCAATCTAACCCTAATTCCTGGGAGTCAATCTTCATTCTAGAGATGACTTTTGAAATCTCTTTTAGACCGTTATCTGGGCAATCTAACCTAGGTCTCAGAGGGTTGAGCTTTGTATTGGGGCAATCTAACCCTGATTCTAGAGATAGTCCTAAATATGCATCTTCATCAATTGGTATTGGGGCAATCTAACCCCGATCCTGATTCTCATCTCTCTCAAGAACCGTTGTCTTCACAATCTAACTTAGACTTTGGAAAATTCATGCTTTGATCTACTTTCATCTATCACTTCAGACTATTCTTTGAATCAATGTGCTACTCGCACATCAATTCAAAGAGGGGCAAATGTAATACCCCAAAATTGGCACCTATTTAATTTCATCAATTTTGGTGCATTATCTCGATTTTACATCACCAAAGTCCTAGTTCCCTAGGCAATTTTCTCTCTCCTGCTTGACTTTACTTGACTTGATGTCAATGGAAAAATACCCTAAATTGCAATAATCAAACACTAAAATTAATTCCTAGGTCTCTTTGACTTTATTAGCTAAATTATCTCTATGATACATTAATTTAATTTTAAAGTCCTATGTGCTTTAAATTAAATTAAATCAAACCACCCCCTTTGGCTAATACACATAAAAAAGGAATTAATTAATTTCTTGTTATTTGAATGGACACCTTTTCTTGAATTAATAATTTGAGATATTCGAAAGGTCCTCATGTGGCATTTTCCATTCTTTTAATAAAGTAATTCATTCTTATTTGTCTCGAAAGGGATATGAAGGGTTAGGAGTTTCGAATCAAGAAACTCTTCCTCCTCCTCTTGGCTCTTCTATTTATTTGGGCTCTTTTTCTTCATTAGGGAGAGAAATTTTTGAGAGCATCCTTACTATAGCATTTTTTAGTCTCATATCTCATTATTTTCAAAGCTCCTTTATTGCATTATTTAGATTAATATCTCCTTTTTCTAATATAATTGCATTTCATACTAGATTAATTTGCTTAAATGTTCTTAGTATTAATCTCATCTTTCTTTCCAAGCTCTTAGATAAATTACACTTCATCTTAGCTTAATTGCATTCTTGCTTATCTTTATTGCTTATTGGAAATCCTCCATTGTTGAATTGGTCTCCCGGCTATTGGCTCTCATTCTGAGAGTATTCAAACACCCCATTTAGATAGGAGGCAACAAGTCACCTCACCATGGAATTTGGATTGAGTTCTTCATACTCTCTCACAAATTCTATCAAGTGAATAATGACCATGTTGTGTGTGTGTTGAATTTGAGGTCACATTCAGTCACATATAGTACCTATAGAAGTTGTAGAATTATTGAATGAGTTTCAGGATAATGTATCTGATAATGTTCTTGATGGATTACCACCAGAAAGAAAGATTAGTGATCAGATGGAATTGATTCCAGGAGCCAGTTTTCCAAATAAGGCAGCACACAAAAAGACACTAGCAGAAAATGAAGAGTTGAAGACAAATTTTAAGTTTAGGTCATCACATCATCCACAGATTGTATATGGAAGTAGTCCTAGAAATGCATGTAAGTTGAGAAAGATAGATACAGGAGAAATAAGTAGTGCTCAAGCTGAGGATTTTACAGAACATTTGAAGAACATCCATGAGGAGGTGAGGAAGCATATTACCAAGATGAATGTGTAGTATAAGGCTAAGGTAGATGAGAAAAGGAGGCATAAGAAATTTTAGGTTGAAGATGAAGTCATGGTTCATTTGCAGAAGGAGTGATTTCTGGTTGGTACATATAACAAGTTGAAAATGAAGAAGTTTGAGCCATGTAAAATACTAAAGAAGCACAATTCAGGAAATGCATATGAAGTAGAATTTCCTACTAAGCTAAATATTTTACCAGTGTTTAACATTTCAAATTTGACAAACTATCATGAGGGAGGTGTTGAAGATGAGATCACAATAGCACAATGGAATATTCTAGCAACTAGTTAAGATACCAAAGAGTTTGAGGATATACTAGATAGTCATGTTGGTAGAAGCACAAGGAATAGGACATATGAAGAATATCTAGTCAAGTGGAAAGGATGACCTATTGAAGATTCATCATGGATGACAAAGGAAGAGGTTAACTATCTTGGTTCTCCTCTATACACATGAGACATGATGGGGTCACTTCTCAAATTACCCTAGGTGTCTGATGTAGGAACATCTTGGGTGTATGAGCGATCTTGCATCACCCAAAAATATTTCTATTTTTTTGTATTCAATAAGGGCTATCTTGTGCAGAGCCACTATTTATGGAAACTTGCTATTTTTAGTAAGTTGGTCATACGATATCAGAATGTTATGATTTTACATGTGGAGGTTCATCTCAATCATATCAGCCTGCCAGTAAAGTTTCATTGATAGATCAAGTCTATCTTTTTAGATATTGAATATTTTTAGTATTGGCAATAGGGTACAAAAACTTTGAACTCAATTTTGAAGGCTTTAGAGGCCCCAGATGAGGTCAAATTTTTATCTGAATGAAGCTTTCTTAAATAAGGTGTTGTAGAGCTCCACGCACCCTTTCCTAATTGGGGTCATAATAGTCAATCAGAGCAACTGGTGATGACTTATGGTCTTCATAAGTTGAGCCACCTGAAATGGTGAAAAATTAATTTCCTTCAAAATTTATGTTTGGTTTTCAAAATTTATTTTGAGATGACTTTGATGTAATAAATTGTAAAATAAAATAATTCTAAGTTTGGTTAGCCTTGCTGGCTAAAATTCTGGAACCTTCCTAGGTGGTGAAAATTGCCTATATAAGGAAGGTTGTATTGTTGTCTTAGGTAGTTTGGGACAGTTCTAGGTAGTAGATCTGGGTATTGATTCAAGGCTTTTTCCTATAGAATATTGTAAGGGAATGCCTATGTCACTTTGCATATTGTAATTCTGAAAGTTTGTAATTCCACATTTGTGGAGATAATAAGAAGCCAATTTTTGGTTCTTACATATTGTTGTTGTTTCTCTCTTTCTATTATGTGTTTGTGGTATTAAGGGGAGCACCCTTCATTAAATCTAATCTTTAAATTGAACTTAAAAGCTTAAGTACTAGAATGAACATCCACATAAACATGAAACATGAAATCAACACATGACACCAATATGGTTATGGGGAAACCTAAATTGGTAAAAAACCTAGTGGGAATTGACACCCACTAATATTTTTTACTAGTGTTTTGTGATCCTTGTTAGAAGATCCTTAACCTTGTTAGGAGTTTCTTTACAATGTATTAAGTATAGTAGACCTGGTCAAGGGTCAAACCCTATTGGGATTCTTGTATAATAATCCCTGTTAGGGGAGAGGATGCACTGTCCTAGAGCTCACTACTCAAGTGGTGAAGGCCACAACCTTTAGATCTCAGATACACACTATATCTACTGGATGAACTGTCATTGTGATAGTGCTTATTAGATTAGTTCCTTTGATACACTAATTCTTGACCTCTTGCAAAGATCTAATACATCTTAATGTGTCTTTTCACACTTCTTCTTTTCTTATCACAACTCTCTTCCAACTTCCATATCATTTACAATGGGTGCATCTCATATTTATATGTGCATACAAAATAAACTACTAGGTCAACCCTTAGACCTTTTACATACAATGCTTCCAAATGAATTGGCTCAAGCCTATTTACAAACAAAAATATATGCATGTCAAAAACCTAATTACAATAGGTGCATAGCCTTTACATCATTATAATATAACCATAACTCAAAATTATAATAGTCTGATGCTTACTTTTTTCTTCACTAGCACACACTAGCTGTGTAACTTCAACTCACTGTATCTTCCTCATACTTGCATATCTGATCATGTGCTCATAGACTAAGCATGAATATAGTCTAGCCAACTTATCTTCTAGGGTGCATACAATAAATTTTTCATATGAACGTGCATTGATTCTCTGAGCTTGAGGTACTTTGTATACTGTCCAGTCTTCGACACTTAGCCAATTTTTGATCTTCTCATCAAGTGCGTTGACTCCAAACTACTATATGACTTTGTTTCCATAATGAAAACACTATATCAAGTCATATACACTAGTATAGCCAACTTGCCAACAAGCTCTAGGACAGTGTTTCCCCACCCCTAACAAGGTTATTATAAAATAATTCTAATAGGGTCTGACCCTTGACAAGGTCACTGTACTAAAAGAAATGTAAATATAACTCCTAACAGGTTTAAGGATCTTCTAACAAGGATCACAACACACTAGTGCAGTTCTTAGTGGGTGTCAATTTCTACTGAGGTTTTTACCTAGTTGGGTTTGCCTATAACCATATTGGTGTTATGTGTTGTGTCTATGCATCTTGTTTATGTTAATGTTCATTTTAGTACTTAAGTATTCAAGTTAATTTTCAAGAGTAAAAATAAAGATTAAATATAGTGAACACTAATTCACCCCCCCTCTCTTTGTTCCCATTCCTAACATAAACTAGGACCTGTCCAAATCAATAAGTGTAGATGCATGCTACACACTGTCAGCTCTACCAAATTATTTGATACTTTTTCCTCAAGCTAAATTACATCATGTAGTCTTAACCAAACATTCTTAAATTTTCTCCAATCACTAATCCAAGCATGCATACCAAAATGATAGGTGCAAATCTTCTACCAATATAATCTATGTCGGCTCTTGATCTAGATAAACATAGGAAACTACAATTGATGAATATTGACTGCATAACTTCACTTCTACTACACATCAGACTCTGCATCCATGAGTGTAACAACACTAACATGTCTCCATCACATATCCAAATGCACAAGGCTCCATGATAACTATATAGACAATCACTCATAGAACACTGTTTGTAACTCTATCAAGAAAATTGCTCACACAAGCTACTACATAAATTTCTCTACTAACAATTAACCTCTGCATCCATGATATCATGTTGATAATATGTTCATGCTACATATACTCAAATCTTACTACATAATTCTTCCACACATGCTACTTACCATATGTTGTCACCAATGACAAACATGCAGTCAGCACTTGCTTGCTAGAAAATCTCCAACACTTGGGTTGCAAGCGCAGTAGATGGATACATGTGTCTTTCCAAGAATACCTTTTAAAATACCTTTTTTTCTTCTTTGTAGCTAACTCATAATCCTTTTTCATTATTTTTAGAGCTCTAAGTTTAGTTCTTAGGGGAGGCTTCATCAAATTCAACAATAAAGTTTTGTCTTCCACTGAACAGATAGGAAGATTGTCATCTAAAGTCTTTTCCCTTATCCTGAAATCCTCTTCTATGGATCATCTCTTAAAAGAATCTAGAATGGTCCATACATTATCTGGAATGACTATTTTAAGTTTTAGAACTATCTTCTTGAACTCAATCATGTGCTTGATCATCATACTATGGATTTTTTATTTATCAATTTCATGGTACTTATCATAGAACTTTTCTATTTGATCAATTCTTCCTTCATCTACTATTCTAGTTCTCAACACTTCAAGATTCTGTCTAAATCCTAACTCAAGAGGTGCTTGAGTTTTTCTAGCTTGGCTTCTTGTTGATCTTGATGATGGATGGCTTGCAGCAATTTGTTTATTTCTTTAAGGCATCTTACTTGGCTCAAGAGGTGGACTGGACTCTAGATCAATTGTGGTTGTGGGTGCAGAGGTTCTCTCTTCTATCTTTTTCTTCTTTTCCTTAAGATCATCATATTTCTCTATTTTCACTTCAAAAGAGGGTGCACTCTCAAGTTTCATTGCAATCTTGTCTTTCCTAGCTTTATCCAAGTCTGCTTGTGTAAAACCATGAATTTTTAGAATGTCTAAAGTTATCTTGGACTCTTTTCTTTTTGTTTCTACACTATATAAGAAAGATTCTACTTGTCTTGTCTTTTCTTCATAAGTACCCCATCTTGGTTTATTGGGATCCTTAGGTGCTGTGAAGATGACTTGTGCATAAGCTTCCAAAATATGTTCCTTAACTTCATAACCAAGTGGATGAACCCACTTAGTCCTAGGCTCTTGTTATACACTAAGTTTTCACCCTTGTTTCAAGCTCTCTTGGTCTTGATAACCTAGTATAACATGGGAATCATCTCTAGGTTGTGGGACCTATGCTAATTGAGATGACACCTCTAGGTTCTAGGCTGGTTCCTCTTGGATAATCACCTTAATTTGCTTCTTTGACATGAAAGTAATTTTTTTGGGGGAAAAGGGATAGAAGGAATCCTTGGAAGGGAAATGACTAAAAGAAAACTACCTACTAGGTGATACACCGAAATGATGGTATGAATTACAGTATGGAGGATGAAATCAATGCATAAACTTAGGTCTAGGAGATCAAAACTTACTAAATAGGCTTGCATCAATATTTCAATATTCTTAAGGATTGGACACAATCTATAACCTGCAAACAAACATTCACTTATGCAAATAGGTATAGGAATGTGATAGATTGTCAGGGGGTTGAAGTATACCCACAAGATCATTCAAATCAAATCATCCACATGAATACACATGAATTACAGAAAGAAAGAGGGATCAAGAACCATAAGATATCAATGAAAATATATATATATACTTAACTCAATAAGAGAAAATTTAGACAAGAAGGTATAAGGACAGAAAGAATGTCACAAAGTACCTTTTCATTATCTAAACATCAATGAAAGGTTACAAGAAGTAGAAGCTAGAGGGCAGAAAGAATGCCTTGAATAACTCCTTAGAAAGAAAATCTCTCTTTACAAAATGTAAAATCTAAGCATCAAAAAGCTCCAAAAAATAATATATACATCTCCTTTTTTGCATGAAGGTAGGAGAAAAAACCTAATTAGGGTTTATAGATTTTCATAAAATAATCAAACCCTAACTCTATCAATTCTGATCATAAATGTCCATTAAAATATCCTACCCAATCAGATATCATGTTTGCATGTCCATCTTTGTACTGTATCTACCTGTAGACAAGCCACCTTGATCTATCTACCTCTCTGAAACTCAAGCTTGCCATAACTATTCAAATCTGGTACTCCAGATATTTGAATTTAAAAAATGATTAAATGGTCATAGGTGGCACCAATATTTTATCATCTATTGCTGATATTCAAACTCAATCTGCCATTTAAAACATAGTCATCAGATCCTTAATTTTTCTGGGCACTACTTATATTCTTAACCTTAACCCTTTATTTAACCTTGGGCCCCTCCTTTTCCTTTAGTTATGGAATCACATGAAGTTTTATCCAACCTTGGCTTGATCTTGTGATTACACGACTGACCTTCATTTCTACCTTAATAGTCACCAAGTCACTGAAAGATTTTTTGGAGATTACGTGACTACACTTGCAAACTTGGACCCATCCTATGGCTATCACATGATCTCATGAGCTAAGAAAATTCCTTCAGATCATACACCAGCCGTAGATCTTTCTATTCACTCCCACCTCACTTAAGAAATCTAAACCCACACCAGATGCCAACTATAATACCTAGTGACCAATAAGATCATAACATGTCAGACAGACCCACAAGATAGAGCCTGAACGCTTGGAAGATTGAATGGTCATCTTATAATCTCAAAGGCTCAGAAGATTCCATGTGATTATAAGACAACCATAGATCTTTATTTTACTAACATCCCTACAGGTCCTCTAACAATGGTCCCACTAAAAAATCCCTATCATCACCCATCTAGCCAATGAAAAATGAGCACATCAAAACATGAGGACCCACCTGACAGAGCCTTGGCCCTAAAGTAGAATCAACGACTGGTGTATGATTGCAAGGGATAAGAATATTCCATGTGATCATGCAACAATCATTAGATCAAAAGTTCAGGTAGCACACTGGGCCCGCTCTAAAAAATCTCCACATCATAACCCTACGACCAATTAGGATCAAACACCTCGGATAACGTGGCAGTCAACCCACTAAAAAAAACACTAAATTAGAATGAAGATCGATAGCTGTCATGTGATCACAAGGCACAAGAATATTCCATCAGATCATGTGCCAGCCATAGATCTTACTTTACCATTTTTAACTACAGAGCTGAGACCACCAAACATTTGGAGATTACATGACTGAAGGAAAGATAACTGCCCGCTAGATCACAGGATGTCAAGGACTTAACCACCAAGAATAGGAGATCTCACAAATACATAGTTGCTTAGTCGTTGAAAGAAAGTTAACTACTTCCTCATTCTTCTTTGATCTCTTAGCCTAGCAATTGAAGTCTATTTCATTACTTGACTAAGCATATCTGGAGATTCTACAAGCAAAGGAAGTCTCATAATCATAGAGCCCTTTTGACTTTTTCAAATTTCTTCTGAGATCTTGTGACCAAAGGAAAAATCTATCTAGAGATCATGTGACTACAGGGCATTCTTACCAAATTTGTTGTAGAAGTCACTAGATCTCGAGAAAACTTACTAAGACCTGGCGACTAGAGGGGCAAAGGCTTAGTCACTGAATGAAAATAGAATATTCCATCTGATTGGGAGATTAAGATACAAGGTAGTCATGAGATTGGGAAATATAAAGGAATATTCTACGGGGTCTCAGAGATCTCATGACGAGGCTTAGGAACATAAAGCACACATGGGAAAATGAAGATACTTAAGTGGTCAAAAAAGTAATGGTGAAATAGAATAGGCCCTAGGGTTTTTGATGGTTTTTTGCTACAACGGCTAGATTTTTCAAAATTTAAACTTACAGACTAGAGAGTTGAGATAATTGTAGAGACCAAAAGAAAAGGCATAAGACCATGAAAATTTCTTAGAGTGTAATAGGGTTAAAATGCAGACCCCTAGATGAAATCCAGCTTGACCAAACTTGTATGGAACAATAAAAATTGGGTAACATTTTGGCGATTTCTACTAGATGTCAGCCTGGTAGACATTGATCAGTGGCCTTGAGAAATCCATTGGACATGGAGTCATCACTTTTAACATAGAACCTTGATAGAGAGATAGACCTGGAATTGAAAGACAAAAATTGTGCATAGGCACTTCTTGGAATGTAGGGAAAACCAACCTAGAAAGTAGGGAAAGGAAGCAGGAAACATATTTACAGAGATTTACAAGGAAGGATTGACCTCAAAGAAAGGTTTCAAGTGGAATCCATTAACTAAAATAGGTAGGGCATATCCTCCAAGAGTTGATAGCTAAAAAGAATTAGGCCCCTTGCATTCTATAATAACAAATGGTCCACCCCAAAAGGAATCAAACTTTGTATGTCTGTCAGGCTTTGGTTTGAATTCATCCCACTTAAGGACTACATCTCCAACTTTGAAGTTTTTGGCACTGGCTCTTTTGTCAAAACTTTTCTTTGTTTGAATCTAATGGAACTCCATATCTTTCATGGAACACCATTAGCTGAGCATGCCTAATTTGTAAGGGATCTCCTTCAAATAGGGCATATTGAGTGGCCAAATCCAAAGCTAGATATTCAGTTGAAATGGACAACTTGGCCTCTTTTCCATATACTAACATATAAGGAGAATTCCCAATGATCTTCTGTGGGGTAATCCTATCTAACCATAAGGCAGACTTCAACTTAGTATGTCAATCTCTTTGGTTATCCTATAGAGTCTTCTTGATTATCCTAATCAAGTAATTATTAGTTGATTCTACCAAACCATTGCCTTGAGGGTAGTAATTTGAACTTGTATTCAGATAAATGCCATTTCTGATTGCCCATTCTAAGACTTTAAGGCCTATGAATGCCAATGCATTATCTGATATTATGGAGTCTGGAGTGCCAAATCTATGAATTATATCATCATAAAAACCTAAGATAGCACTCTCATTTGATTCTTTTAAGGCAATTGCCTCTATCCATTTAGTGAAATAATTAGTTGTATTGATTATCCACTTGTGTCCTACACTAGATGGAGGGTTAATCATACCAATAAAGTCTATGCCCCATCTCATGAATGGTTTCTTTGTTCTGATTCACTGAAGGGGCAGAGCTACAAGATTTTCTTTTCCTACAAACATGGCACATTTGATGCATTTTCTCACATAATCATGACTATCCTTAAAGATGGATGGCCAATAGTATCTGGCCCTCATGATTTTAAAATCGGTAGTCCTAGGAGAAAAATGACCTCCAGAAGGTCCAGCATGAAATTCAAATAGGACATCAGCTATCTTTTCTAAATCAATACATCTTAAAAGGACACCATTGTGATCCTTTCTAAAAAGAACCTCATCTATCAGCACAAAAGGAACAGATTGTAATCTATAATATCTTCTCTTTTCTGAATCTAGGCCTATAGGACATTGTCCTATTTTTAAGTAATGAATCATGTTAGGCAACCAACCTACTACCTTGGCATGTTCCTCTGTAGAATGTACAACTAGAGATGCATTTGTTTGTTTTGATTTCTTTGAACTTTCATCCTCTGCCAAATGTTCACAAAGAACTCTTCCTCTAACCAACTTGGTAGTTTGGTCATCAATGTCATATTCCATCACTTTGGTAATCCAACCAGCTCTTTTGTCATTTAGGTCCTTGGAAAGCAAAAATTCTTTGACACTTGGATGAGTAACCTTCAAGTGTACCTTGTTATGGGTTAATAAATATCTAAAAATTTTAAGGATCTTCACCACAACAAGTACATGTTTCTCTACAAAAGAGTACCTTTGTTCATATTCTTCCAAACCTTTGCTAAAGAAAGCAATAGGTTGCTCCAACCATTCTAAATTTTCTTAAGTCAACATAGTAGATATAGCATAATGACCTCCATAAGCATAAAGCATAAAATCCATACTAAAATTTGGGTTTAATAGAGCAGGAGCTTCTGTCAAGGCTTCTTTGATAGCCTAGAATTTGGCTTTCCCTTCTTTATTCTAGCTAAAAGTTGAACTCTTCTTTAACATAGTTGTTAAAGGCTTCAATAAATCTACAATATTAGGCATGAAACACATAATAAAATTAATCCTTCCTACAAAAGATAGGAGAATTTTCTTATGATGTGGCAATGGTGGCTCTAGAATGGTTGCAATCCTCTAAAGGTCTACTATAATTCCTTTCTTGGATACTATATATCTTGCCAATTTTCCTTAATGAACTGCAAACACACATTTCTTGGGATTTAGAGATATCCCAAACTCTCTACATCTTTCAAAGATTTTCCTCAAATGTTTGATATGATCTATTGCATGTTTAGAATAGATAGTTATGTCATCTAAGTAGACCAGTACAAATTTATACATCAGGATTTTAAAGGCCATATCCATTGCCTTTTGAAAAGTATCACTTGCATTTGACAAACTAAAGGGTATCTTCTGATAAGCCACGGTTCCCCACTTGGTTGTAAATGGAGTCTTATATT